>JAJHZJ010000081.1:0-148168 GCA_023548195.1 Bettongia penicillata ogilbyi | reverse complement strand
TACTTATCGGTAACAAGGAAGAGCTTTTATTTGGAGGGGGAAGAAACTGGAAGAGGTAGGGATAGAGTACCAAAAAAATAAGAAAAAAAGAAAATAGCATAAAAAGACATTTAAAAATACGCAAAAGGAAAATTGAGAAAGGAACCTAGACGAAGAAGGAAATATTGGCACGTCTGTGTTAAATTTAATATATACTTTAATAGAAAATGATTGCTATGTAAAGTGCTTATGATTTTCCTATAAAATCCTCTTTTCCTGATATTTATACAGGGTGTCCCAAAAGTTTTAATGTACTTTTGAGCTATTAAAGCTAATAAGTTTTTGGTTAAAGCTAATAAGTTTATTTGCCCTATATATGGAAGTGTTTGTGGATGTTTTTCAAGTTGATAATAAAAAACGGGGGTGGGGGAAATTTTGAAATAAACAAATTGTAAAATCCAAAGTCATACCATAAGGCCCTATGTAAATGCAAGTGGGTAGCTAGGTGGTGCAGTGGATAGAAGGCCAGACCTGGAGTCAGGAAGACTTGAATTCAAATTCAGCCTCAGACACGTACTAGCTGTGTGACCCTGGATGAGTCACCTATCCTTGTTTGCCTCAGTTTTCTCATCTGTAAAATGAACTGGAGAAGGAAATGCCAAACCACTTCAGTATGCTTGCCAAGAAAATCCCAAATAAGGTCACAAAGACAGGATTAAATAATGGCAAAAACAACTTATAGTTATTAATCATTCTTTCCTGGAAGAGTATTGCCTTCAGGCAGGAGAGCTCCACTCAAGTACCTTTGAACATGTTTTCCTAGGACAAAAATCAAGAGAGTCCTTCCCTCAAAGAGTTTAAGCTCAGCTAAAATAGACAAGCAAATATTTAATGAAATTCAAGAGAATTTCAGCTGGGTGGAAGCCCCAGGTAAGGGCATTGTGCAAGGATAGCAGCTGGGCAGAGAATCTAAGATGCAGAGGGGAAAAGAGAACCTTTCGGACCTGCTGGTCTCATCAGGGAATGCACTCTGCAGAGGGAGAGGCGGTAGAGGAAATGCCAAGCTCTTCATATATGATCCTGAGCCAGTTTGGCCAGGAGTAAAGGAGAATGAAGATGAGATCTCCCCAAGCAGCAGGATGCAGCCAGACTACACATAGCTGCTCATTTTCATAATCTCATTTGCTTCCTCCATGAAGCTGCTGTCATAACATTTGTGCTACAAAAGATAATATTTTCAAGAGAGCAAAATTCAACTGTACAGCCCACCCAAGATGTTTTCCCATTAGCCCAGCAGGTGAGCTCGTCTGTATTCTAGGAAGGTGGATTTAATAGCTAGACTCAGAAGGGATGACGAGGCACTCAAGTCAGTTCAAAACACCTGTATTAAGCACCTACTGTATGCAAGGCACAGTGTCAGGTGCAGGGGAGACAAAGACAGAAAGAAAAAAAAGTCCTTGCCCTCAAAGGAACATTTACCTTCTATGCAGGTATGGAAGTACATAATACACAAAAAAGTGTAAGAGGAGGGCCACAACCCATCTTCAGACTTTGTTCTACTTAGACCTCAAATGGCCCAGAAGAGAGATGGAGAGTCTGAAAATAAAGGAAGCAATCCTTCCGGAGACTAGAGTCAAATAAAGTAGTTGGTCAGTGGAGAGAGCCTGGCACCTTGGACCAGAGGAGATGAAGTTGGGTTGAGACCCAGAGGTATAGAACAAAGGGGATTCCCGCTGATTTCAGGGTGAGGGTTCTGGCACAAGATTTGTACGAGGGGCAGACTATCCTGCCAACAAGTTGTAAGGCCAAATATAGGGAGGCTGCGGTGTTCTGTCCTAATATGTCAATTGAAAGACTGCAGAGCCTCCAAGAAAATACTAAGATATTGAAGAAAGAGGGGCCCAAGCCAGGTTGGTGCTAAACACAGGTTTATTATGGTTTGTTAGGTACATTGGGTTGTTTGGTGGACTTTACTAATGAGACCTAGTCCTTGGCAGCCAGAGGACAGATGGGTCCCTATACCAACCTTAGACCAGGTAGATATTATAAAGAAACAGAAAAGATATAGTGCCAGGGATGGCCCAGGGTCACCTGCCAGTGTTCCCATGGGAGAATTGGAGCTTCTTTCGCTGTTTACTCAAGGTAGTTTACATACTGTGAGACTTGAAGTCATGTTCCTAGGCTCTGGCCTACCTCCAGACAACTATCTAAAAAACAAATATCATTGCAGGACCTTCCACCAAGTTTCAACTGAGCTGGAAGCTGGAGAATGGAGGTGACAGTGACTTTGACATGGCCCCATGGCCTCAAATAGATGCTTGAGCATGAGATCATCAGACAGAGGCCAACTGAAAACATGCCCCTTCAAAGGCACAAGGACTGACTGAAGGTCCATGCACTGTGGTCATTTGTAAGTGACCATTTATTCGGCTTTGAAAGAAAGAAATGGTGGAGAAATTATTAATCAAAGAACAGTTTGGAGGCTATTGCATAATGACTCACACTCTATGGAAATGAGGATTTGGAGTTACTCAACTTAAGTTGTTCATTCTTGAAAAGTAACATCAGGGAGATGATGACATGATGTACAAGTGAATTGGATTTGAGTGAGGAGGACTGTGCAAGGTCACCAGCCTCACTTTCTCCTCCAGAGCCATCTGGGTCCAATGGCCAGATACAGATCAGAATGACTGGAGATGGACTCAACTTAAGTTAGAGATCATGGGTTACTACTCATGATGAGGGCCCTGATTTGAGGCATGAGATACCATATCAGGATGGAGTGGAGGTGGGGGAGACAGATATCAGAGATCAGAACAGAAGCTACAAAAACCTTCAGGAGTGTGATGAGACTACAAAAGATCAGAGTGTCCCCTGATGCTTGAAAGGAGCAGAGCAGAGGATGCTCAGAGGAGAGGAACAGCAGTTTATGATGAGGCCCCTAGGAGAGGATGATGGAGACCAGATGAAAATCTCAGGGGAGGAGAGCTTTGGAGCTGCCTGGGGAAAAGAGAAGCCTGCTGGGACAAGGCTGGCTGGGATGAGCTAGATTGCTCTATCACACTGTCTATAGTTTAAGAGCTGAATGAGGTTGAACAGGACCTCCAGCAGATCTGGGAGGACAGACAATGCAGTAGCTGTTGAGAGCTCACAGAAGAAAGCAGAATCCAGGTCTGAGGAGTTTTGCAATTCTCTGGCTTGGGAAAATTATTTGTGATCGAAATAACTTAATATTGCTTCAGAGCTTTGCCAAGGCACAGACATGGAAAGCTGCAGACCTCAGATGCAGGGCTGCTTTTTCACTGAGTGTGAGGTTGCTGTTTATTGAAAGAACCTAACACTATTTCTAAGGCCTAAGAGTAGCCGCTTTGTCCAACAGGACAGTGGGAAGACAAAGGTGGAACAGGTTAGACATGGTTCAGGTTATTCCCCAAAGAGATCCCAGATGTCCAGGCCCGTAGTAAATAGAGGTGTGATTTGCTGAAGGCACATGAGTTTTTCTCTTCGTGGATCTCACTGTAGTTTCTGTGTGTATGTATTAACACTATGGGTGCAGGTGGGAGTGTGTGGACCAGGCTTGTGGGTGGATTGAACCGTTTGGGAACCACCGCAAAGACTGATGTTAAGTGGAATTTTATTCCCATGAAAATAGAACCCAAAGCACCAGCACCTTAGGAATACAGCCCAGACCTCCCAGATGAGAACACTCCATCCATTACCCCACGTTGACTCCCACTTTGCCATTCATAGGCTTATCAAACTGCCTATAAAGCTGAGAGGTTAACTTGCCAGGGTTATAAGAGCCAATCAGAGGCAGGACTTGAAACCAGGTCTTTCTGGTTCCATTGCTGACTCTAATCAGGCTACAACGTAATACATCAATCAACTCATTGATGTAGATTCAGTACGAACAGACTACAATATCAGTGATGGTGACTGGTGTGCAAGATGGGGCATGAATATATTACCTAAGAAATATGTGGTCAGAAAAGGAAGCGATCATCAATGGGCAGCCCAAGGGCTACACTGGTATTCTCGAAATGATCCGAGACCTTGAGCAATCCCTCCAGCACACTGGGTATGGGTATGTCTTCCGTGGGGAATTTATGGATGGGCTGCCAAGGGTCTATGGCAGCTAGATCGCACAGCAGATAGAGTGAGTCCTGATGTCAGGAAGTCCTGAGTTCAAATCTTGTCATTGGTACTTATTAGCTGTGTGACCTTGGCCCATCTGTAAAATGGGGGTGATAATAGCACCCTTCTCACAGGACCTCTGTGAGAATCAAACAAGATTGTTCAGCAAATCTAAAAAAGCTTTATCAGTGCTATTGTTAAGAGTTCCGGAGGATGTGAAAGCATGAAAGCATGTGGATAGGTTATGGTTTGAAATGATGAAGGGAACATTCACATCCTCATAGATTTGCAGATGGAAAAGAACTCAGCAGCCACCTAATCCAATCCCCTTATTTCCTTGATAAGGAGACTGAGACAGAGAGAAAATTGAGTTACTCAGTGAATTTACCATTCACTGAAAACACTGAAAGAAATGATGTATGTACTTCACAGGTTTGTTGTGATGAAAATGTGTTAGAACCTATGAAATACTATACAGTGTACTGTCCCCTTGTACCTGGCCCTTGTCAGACTGCATCTGTTGGGTATAGTTCTGGGTGTTGCATTCTAGATAATGATTATTAATTATTATATATTGGGCATCCAGGATAGAGCTCTGGGCCCAAAGTTGGGAAGACCAGAGCTCAAATCTAGCCTCAGACACTTACTAGCTGTGTGACCTTGGGCAAGCTATTTAACCCTGCTTGCCTCAGTTTCCTCATCTATAAAACGAGCTGGGGAAGGAAGTGGCAAACCACTTTAAGAAAACCCTAAAAGGGGTCACAGAGAGTCAGAGGTGACTGAAAACAACTGAACAATGCCAACCACATCTGAATAGTAATAGTGTCACTCAGCATGAAGGAATCTTAGACCTAGAACTGTAAGGGACACTGCAGGCCATCTGGCCCAGCCCCTTCACTATACAGGTCATAGGATCACAGGTTCAGAGATGCTAAAAGGGACCCAGGAACCCATCTACACTACCACCCTCATTTTACAGATAAGAGTAATGTAAATAATAATCTTGCTCGAGGCCATACAGTGAGAGGCAGTTTGGATTCACATAGAGTCTCTTTGACTTGAAACCTAAGGCTCTTTTCCTCCCGCCAGGTAGAAAGTTCTTTGTGCTTGGGATGGAGGGAAGGGAGAGATGAGGAGAAAATTTGGAACTCAAAATCTTATGGAAATGAATATTGAAAACTAAAAATAAATAAATACATTTTTAAAAAGAAAGTTCTTTGTGGTCATCCCTCTATGAATCCTTTGATCAGCCAGCCCTTCAGGTGTTCAGGGAGGGTTTCATTAAGATATCAGAGGTAGGAAATAATGTTAAATGCCTCCCAAGGCATCAGCACCTTAAGAAGTAATCATAAGAGTTTAGAACTCTGATCAATGAGGTGACAGATCATGAGGAAGAAGTCTGAACATGAAACACCACTCACCTTCGGTCAGAGAGGTGACGAACTTCAAATACAGAGAACAACATATTTCCATGCATGGCCAAACAGGGAGGGTTTGTTTTGCTGGCCTGCAGACATATGTTTATGATGTGAGCTTAGTTATTATTTTTATTCTTAATTGGAGGATTGGTGTTTGGAGGGGAGAGATTATTAATGCAGGTAAAAATAAATTTATTTTAAAAACCCAACAATCTTCATCTCAGGAATGCAGAATAAGTTCATTTAGAGAGCCTGCAATATGCTACTTAGACACAAGACAGTGTAAGCATATTAGCCAGGAAATATGTGATTGGGAAATATGTAATCTATTCATTTAATGATGAGCTGGACTCTCTCTGACTTCTTGGTGACCGAGCCCAGAAAGTAAAGGGTAAAGCATAGAAACATTAAACTCGTTGGTTTTTTTTTTATGTGTGTGTGTGTGTGTGTGTGTGTGTGTGTGTATGTATGTTGATTTGAAGAAGAGTTTGCTCCATTCTGGGATTTCGTCCTCCATCCCACGAGAGGGGATGACTTTCATTTTGTGATCAGTTTCCATCATTTTTAAAAAAAGAGTGCTTAAAAGTGAGGGGTAGCTATTTGGGTTGCATTAGAGTCATCTCCTGTGGACTCCTGGGTCCTAGCAGGTCCTTGGAAGGCTGGAAGAGGCGGTGAGCAGTCCACTGGGGCTGGTGGACACATGCCATCCCTGGGCTCTCTTAGCAGCACACTCTTGCCCTCTGCTGGTTATTCTGATAGCCGCACCTTCCTAATACTTATAATTATAGAAACATCAGGTTTTGTTTCTTACAGATAAAAGTAAAGCTGAAAGGGAACCCACTATAATATCTCTTACAAGTGGTCTTCTAAAGGTAACCCATCGCAATGTTGGACAGTCCTAATCGTTAGGAAGTTTTTGTTTCTTTCTACTATTTTCTTCAATTAATAACTATTTATTTTCTCTTTTTACACCCTCTTCCCTTTCCACTGAAAACAAAGCAGGTAAAAACAAAAGCCATTGCAACAAATACACATAGTCGAGTAAAACAAATTCCTCCATTGGCCACGTCCAAAACCGTATTTTCAATTCTATATCTGGAGTGTTAAGAAGTTTCCCTTGACCTCAAGCCTATGTCAGCCTCTAAATACTGCTCCTGATTCTTCCCTCTGGGGCCAGGCAGACCAAGCCAAACCCTTCCTCGATATGATAATCCTTCAAATACTTGAGCTCCATGATCATGGCTCCCCTTAAACATCCCTTCTCCAGGTTAAATATGCCCAATTCCTCTGATGGAATGGATGGCATGGCATATGGCATAGATTTTTTATTATGCTGGTAACTCTCCTTTGGGTACTTTCCATTTTATTAATGTCCTTCTTTAAGCATGACCCACCAGAACTGCAGTTGAGGTCCAACCATGGTAGAGTACAGTGGAATTAATGCCTCCTCATCACCCAGTGGGTAGATGACCCATTACACTACAGTCTCATCCTCATTGCCTTCTACAATGGCGCAGTGGAAAGAAAAAGCCCTGGATCTAGAAGTCTGAGGGACTAGGTTCAAACACTACCCAGGATACTTACTTGGACAAGTCACTTAATCTCATTGATCATCATGGATGTGTGGCATGATGGAAAGATGGACATATTTGGAGTCCAAAGACCTGGGTTTGAATCCCGGCTCTGACACTGACTAGGAGAATGACTAAACAAACCACTTACCTTCTCTGAACCCTGAGTTTCCTCATCTGTAAAATAAGAAGGCAGGGCAAGATGCTCTTTCAGATCCCTTGAGGCTCTAACCCTGGGATCCCATCTTCCTCCAAACATACCTGAGGCAATGATGGCGAGAGAGAGGTAGGCAATGGCCTCTTTGGTGTATGTGTCCCCCTGTTTATTCTTCAGGATTGTCACAGCCCTTGAGTGGCAGTGGATTTGCAATAGCTTCCGGTCCTCTTCCCTGAAGATCTCCATGATTAGCTGAAGGCAGGAGGTATCCCCAATCTGGATAACTTTTTTTATCAGCTGAATGAAGTGGGGAAGCAAAGGGAGAGTTATCCTCACAGGAACAGATTGGAGATCCTGATATACAATCTTCGATAGTTCCCTATTACTTACTGCAGAAAATCTCATTCATCAACCAAGGTTGATGAACTAGACTCTGGTCTCCTCCTACCAAACCCAACCTCCATATTACACAGGTTGCCAGCTGGTGATTGATGGGATGGGTAATCGTGATGGATATGTTAGATATCTCATTCAAATGAAACCTTTAAGCAAAAGCTAAATCAACATTTCAGGGGGGCATATGATTGATACAGGAATTTTTGTCCATATCTGGGTCAGCCAAGTTGGATCAAAGAACTATAGCTCTAGATCACTTCCCCATTTTACAGATGGGAAAACTGAGACCCAGGGAGGCTAAGTGACTTGTCCAAAGTAACATGGATAGGATACATGGATGGATGGACAGGAAGGACAGAAACATAGAACTAGAGCCAGAGGGAATCTTAGAAGTCATCTAGTCTCCCATTTTACAGAGAAGGAAACTGAGGCCTCAGGAAGTTAAAGGCCTTGCCTCAAGATACCTAGTGTACTAATTAGCAGGGACAGGATATGAATCCAAGTCTTATGACTTCAGAACAAGTGGATTTTCTCCTCCAACTATGAATTTCCAACTTTGATTCAGTTAGGTGGCTAGCTGAATCGTTGGCCATATCAGGCTGAAGATGACGGATTCTGCTGGACCTCAGAATTGGCAAAAGACACTCACTAGCTGTGGAGCCCTGGGCAAGTTAATTTAACCTCAGCTTGTCTCAATTTCCTCATCTGTAAAATGGGAATAACGACAGTACAATTGTAGGGATGAAATGAGATAATGCTTGTAAAGCACTTAGCCCATAACAGGAGCTGAATAAATCTTTCCTTCTTTCCTTGTTACTCAGTTTCCTCTCTACCCCATCCCTTTACATGGACCCAACTAGAACTATGGAAATTATTTTTCAAAAATGAAAACTTAAAGAACATCCATCGACAAAGAAATTTCATTTTACAAAATGACTTTGTTTTAAGATTCCTGAACAGTCAGTTCATACAGAGTGACTAAACTCACTAACATTTGATTTATAGACTTTTCAGGAATTGAATTCTAATCTTAACACTGTTAGAAGTCTAATGGATGAATCATAGGACCCCCTTGGACCTCAGATTTTCTGTTTTATATGATCGGAGGTAAGGGGTGAGGCTCCCAGTAGGACTAGACTTTTTCAAGGCATGGCCAACTCTGAATCTAATTGCATGGCCCTAAAACCTCCCATTGTCTTTGTAAAGAGGCACATCTGGACACAACTCCTGGTCCTAACATCAGCCTCAAGTTCTAGGCTGGAAGCCTCTGGGGCAGGGAATCCCTCTCCTCTGATAGATGTTCAAATGGATTCCCTTCTTTCCACCCACACAGGACCATCCCTTCCTATCTTTAGAGATTCAGGAAGTTAGAAACTTTTGGTGGCATCAGGAGATTTAGATAATGGTATTAATAAGAATTATTAATGATAGCAATAATGACCATACTACTGCTCCTACTAGTAACAATACCTAATGTATCCCTTTAAGGTTTGGGAACACTTCAATATGCTAATTATCTAATTTTATGCTCACAAACATCCATTTAACAGTTGAGGAAAATGAGGCAGAGAGAAGTTCTGTGACTTGCTTAGGGTCTCACAGCTAATAAGTGTCGGAGGTTGGATTTGAACTCAGGTCTTCCTGACTTCACATACTGCACTCTGTTTAGTGCGCCTCCTTGAGGCCAAGACTAAATTAGTGGCAGGAACAGTCATTGATTTGATTTAGCCTACAAGCCAGGTTTCCTGAATCGCATTCCAGGTACTTTATCCCACATCACTGTGCTCTCCTAAAGTTGGGCTTTCTGGGACAAGTGGAATTCTGTAAGTCAGAAAGTGGGTCTGGAAATATGGGTTTAAAAGCCCATACTGAGTGATTCTCCAAGTGTGGTCCATGAACACCAAGTCTCAGGTCAATACCATTTTTAAAATAATACTAAGACATTTGCCTATTAAAATGCTCCTCTCTTTTCCAATTACATATCTGTATGAAGCAGGATTTTTTTCATATACCTTAACCAAAACAATATATCATGACAGATAGGATGTAGAAGCAGATAGGAGAATCCAGCTGTCTTTTATAAAGACAGATGTCAAAGAGATTTACAAAAAGATGCAAAACAATTATCTTCTTTTCACTCTATTTTTTTGAGGGAAAGTATAGCTATTTTCCATAAAAGCATATTATTTATGTTAACATGTTTATCACTGTTATTTGAAATAAATTAGTAGATATTTTATAATTATGAATTTTAATTTCAAATACAGTAAATATCAATAGTATGTTTATGATCAATAATTTTTAATAACATAAAGGAGTCCTGATTTGCAAAAATATGTTAAATAATAACACTTCTCAATAATTAATTTTTTTTGTTTTAGAAAATAGTTATTTTCCAAAAAATACATTATTCATGCTAATATGTTTATAACTGTTATTTTAAATCATTTAGCAAATGGATTTTTTATAAAATTATCAATTTTACTAGGATACATGTTGATGGATATTACCTATATAAACAAAGATCTTTAGGATCTTCAATAATTTTTAAGAGTGTTAGGGTTCTGAGACCACAAATCTGAGAATTGCTGATCTAGTAGGACGATGCCCAGAGCAATGGAAAACAGGAATTGGTGCCATCTTTGTAGAAGGGATATGGTATTACGCTGTGCATAAAACTACTCTTGGTATTTGCCAAGAGAACCCCAAATGGGGTCATGAAGATTGGAACATGACTGAAAACAAACTGAACACAAGTGAACCATTTGTGCCCTGGGAGACTTCTCTCCGGGATCTGTTCAGTTCTGGGCACCACAGTGTAAGAAGGACGTTGAAATTTGGGAGAGGATCCAGAGGAGAGAAATTGGGATAGCGAAAGGCCCAGGAGTCCATGGCACATGAAGACCATTTAGTTTGGAGAGGTTTAGACTAAAAAAAGACTCAAGGGAGGGGTGGTGACTGGGAACTGTCTTGAAGCATCTAAATGACTGTCAAGCGTAGAGGGAATTAGCCTGGTTCTGCTTGGCCCCAGAGGATAGAACCAGGATCTACAGGTTGAAGCTGGCAAAGATGCCAGTTTAAGTTAGAGCATCCCCAAAGCAGAAAGGGTGGCATGGAGAAGGCAGGTGGGTTCACCCTTTTGGGAGGTCTTAAGTCAAAGCCGGGTATAGTATTTCTGTAGATACTGGAGGGTAGATTCTAGGTCAGGTATGGGTTGGGCTAGATGGATTCTGAGGCCCTTCCAACGCTGAGATTTTGTGAGGTCAGTTCTGCCAGGCCTGCATGGGCTCCCTAGATACAATATAAGCCCCTTGACAGCAGGGATTTGTCTCTCCTTTATCTCTGCGTCTCTGACACTTAACAGAGTGAGTATGAGCAGTCAGCACTAAAAACACTGTTGATCCACTAACTGAATGTGAATTTACATATTTTTCAAAAGCAATCAACTGCTAATGAAGGTTGGCTGTTTTCTGATCTTTTTGTTGCTTGTCTATGTAACTGCACTCTTTGTATGTGCTAGTTTTTCCTAAATTTACCATAGAACACAAAAGGACGTGATGAGGTCTCTGGGGACGCTTGTTCTGCCAGTGTTTGATCCTGGGCCCCCAGTTCTGTCCATGAGGCCAGACACTAGACCATGCTGCCTAGGCAGAAGTGGATCGCCGATAATCACAGCTAATCATTATAAAGAACTAGTATCCATGTAGCACATTAAAGCTGACATAGCATTTTACACTTTATAAATATGATCATATTTGATACTCACAACAACCCTGGGAGCTGTTATTAGTCTTATTTGACATATGAAGAAACTGAGGCAGACAAAGGGAAAAGTGAGCTGCTCAGGGTCAGGGTCACACAGCTAGCAATGGTCTGAGGTCAGATATGAACTCAATTTTTCTGACTCCAGACCCAGTTTGTATATACACACATACATATATACATACATTCATGTATATATGTATATGTGCACACAGCATATATAGAGACATAAAGATATGTAGGTATACATATGCATGTGTGTACAATACATATAATATATATGCATACACATTTACATACACCTGTATGTACACATATGCATATTTGTATTTTGTATTTGTGAATTGTGTAGATCTATATATCTATCTCTATACATACATATACACATGCATATATACCTATATATACACATGTAAATGTATACTGGGACCGTGAGTCAGTAAAGACGTAAGTTAAAATCTGACTTTAGATACTTACTAGCTATGTGACACTTATCCATCTGTCTTTCTATCCTATCCTGTCTATCCATTCCTCTATCTATCTATCTATCTATCTATCTATCTATCTATCTATCTATCTATCTATCTATGTATCCACACACATACATATACATGTATATATATATATATACCATATACATATTTAATTATATTCACACAGTATTTTATATATATAGACATGCATATATGTAATTATATATTAGTGTATATTATATATGTATATATAATCAAAGTCACACACATATATTAGGTAGATAGATAGATATCCTATATATATTTGAGGATTCAGTTGTGGGAGATGGAAGAGGGAAAAAAGACAGTATGGTTTAAACAGTCAGTCCCTTTCTCTGTACAAGTAAGACCTGAGTGTGCCCTCTGCTGGTTAATAGAATTCCTGCACCCAGCCTTTCAACTGAACTGGACAGAGCTGGGGCCACCTGAGGTTAAACCCTTCCAGCTGAAGAATCACACACTTTAGGACTGGAAGCGACCTTGGGGTATACCTTGCCCAACCCCTTCATTTGAGGGAGGATGAAACTAAGGCCCAGAGAGGGTCAGAGTCCTTACACCAGGTCGCAATGTTGGGATGTGCACCAGGGATAACGCAGGCTGCACATTTTGGGGATGTGCTAAAGAAGACCAAAGCTTGATGGCTTTTGGCCTCTGGAGGGCCCAGCCCAAGACACACTGGGCTGGTTCAGCATCCCTGGATCAAAACTGAAGTCACTGTGGGCTTCCCTGTGCCATCTCTCCATCTCCCTCCTCTGAAGATGATGTTGGATTGCAAAGAATGCTGGATTTTATATCAGAATGGGTCAAGGAACCAGCATTTGTTAAATGCTTTCTGTATTCCAGGCACTGTGGTAAGTTCTAAAGACATAAAGAAAGACAAAGACTGTCTTCTTCTGTAAGGAGCTTACAGTGTAACAGGGGAGACAAGCTGTAAATAGCCAGGTCTATAAAAGATAAAGATGGAGAAGGTGTTCAGACAGGAGGCACCAGCTGCTAGGAATTAAAAAAGTCCTTCTGCAGTAGGTGATGTCTTGAAAGAGGCCAAGGAAGGAGGTGGAGGGAAGGAGGCAGAACCTTCTAGGAATGGGGAAAGACACAGAGACTGGTACCTCTGAAGTCCCTTCCACCTTTAAAGATATGGTCCAGTGATCCACTGACTCCAAATTCAGGGCTATTTCCCTTGACCTTTCCTCCTCTCTAAATACCAAAGCTAGAAGAGATTCATCTAGACCATCTTACTAATGGGGAAACTGAATCAGAGATATATGCTCAGCCTCTCCTACCTGGGCCCTGCTCTCTGATTAACCTTAGGCCTGATACTTTATTTCCTTATGCCTTACCAAGTTGGCATCGTAGAAAAAGCCTTTCCGTAGCTGTAGCAGGGCCAGGCGGGCCAGGATGGGGGCCGTGTGGGGGCTCTTGGACAGTGCCACCAAGAGGGTCTTATGGGCATCTTCAATACGTCCCATCTGGTAGAGGGCATCCGCACTCAGAAGCCTAGATATTTCATCACTTGCATCCAGCTCCATCAGTAGGGCCGCCAGCTGGTGAACCCCACAGGCATCCCTTGGAAAAAGGGAATGAGAAGTCTAGATCAGTCACAGAGGGGTCAAGATATCCATAGTAACCTGCCTAGTCACCAGTGAGACTTCTCTGCTCTTCCCCACCAGCCTCCTACCTGACAATGCCTTCTTCTGGCACTTACTGACTAGGTGAGCCTGGGTAAGTCATTTAACCTCTATATTTAATAAATATTTATATATTTAACTATCTATTTATATTTCTAAATATAGACAAATCTTGAAATCTGTAGTTTTTAGATGAAATTCCAATCTTCATAGTAGAGAGAGAGAACACCCATGCTGAAGCTCCCTAACCCAGTGAGATCACAGAGAGAGTTTACCTTACAATATTATCTGGGTAGAATGAGAAAATGATAGTTGGCTATTTTTTAAAAGGAGATTTGCAAGTTACAAAGCACTTTCTGTCCATTTTCTCCTCTGGCCTTCACAAAAGTCTCATGAGACTGGTAATCTAAGTATAATCACCCCTATTTTAAAGATGAGGAATTATGTGATTTATCTAAAACCTCATGGCTAGTATGTCTAAAGCCCAAGGAAAAGTAGGAAGTGAGAACTCAGTCCTCTTGACTTAACCATCTCATGAGGTTACAGATTGGGACCTTAGAGAGTATCTTGTCTAATGGTTATTTTACAGATAAGGACACAGAGCCCCAGGGAGATTTGGGGTTTGCCCAGCTGGTAAGTGGTGGAGATGGAGTTTGAACCTAAGGCCTCAGACTCCCATGTGCCCTGTAAGTGTGCCACAGTCTCCTCGATAATTTCATAGGATTTAGAGTTTCAGTGAACCTAAAAGGTCATGTAAGAGCTGGACCCTATAACATCCTCGGTACCTTCCAACTCCAGCTCCAGGTCCTGTGGTTCTGTTATCTCACCCTTTCGTTTTATGGAGAAAGAAAGTGAGATCCAGAGGGGGAATGACTTGCCCAAGATCATAGAGTTAATAAAAATAATAAATAAAAAATAAAAATAATAAATATGGCCTTTTAAGGTTTGTGAAACACTTTATATGTTTTCTCATTTGATTCTCACAATAAGTTTGACAGATTGCTGCTGTTATCCTCATCTTACAGAGGAGGAAACTGAGTCTAGGAGACATTAAAGTAGCTGGTCTAGAGTAACACATGGAGTAAATGATTGCATACAGGTTTGAACTTGGGTCTTCCTGACTCAAAGTGTGGCACTACGCCACCTTGCCAGGATCGAAACCCAAGTCCTTTAACTATAAATCTAGAGTTCTTTCCATGATAGCCCATCTACCTGAGGTACAGAAGAATCAATGGGCTGGTAGTAAAAACCTAGAAGATTTACATCCTGTTCTTAGGACATTAAAGCTTCTTGAGGGCAGGGACTGCCTTCGGCCTGGTTTTGTATTCCCAGCACTCAGCACAGTGCCTAGTACATAATGTTTACAGTCTGACTAACTCTTAGTTCTTTTCTCTGACAGTAGGGAAGTCACAATTTCTTTTCCTCATTTTTATTATTGTCACTCAGTCATTTCAGTCATGTCTGACTCTTCGTGACCCCATTTGAGGTTTTTTTGGCAAAGATACTAGGGCAGTTTGCTATTTCCGTCTCCAGCTCATTTTAGAGATGAGGAAATTGAAGCAGCAGGGTGAAGTGACTTGCCCAGGGTCACACAGCTAGGAAGTGTCTGAGGCCAGATTTGAACTCAGGAAGATGAGTCTTCCAGGCCCTGTACCCCCTAGCTGCCCCCATGATTGGGGAAATACCTGCAGGACCTTTAGATAAAGGTGGGGAATGTGAGGGAGTCCCTCGAAAGGAGTCCTCATTCTCTAGGTTGTTGTATGTTACATTAAAGGCTAAGGAATGATACCCAGCATTACCTTTCTTTCGCAGGCAGGCTGCCCTCCTCCTCTGCTGCCTTCTTGCAGCTGGTGCCTCCCGGGATGGATTCTGCCCTCCTCTGCAGCATCTTCTGCCCCTCCTCCTGCAGCACCTTGAGCAGCAGCCCCCGCTGATTCCAGGGGATATACGACTTGACAGTGAAGACAGCCTCTTGCAGCCTCAGCCTGGAGGCAGTGATGTAGTCCAGAGTGGCCAGGTATGGGCTGCCGGCTAGCAGCCGTAGCAGCCCCCGCCCACACAGGGCTCTCACACAGCTTCCAGGGTGGGGGGCTTCATGTTCCACCACTGCCTGGAAGTCTTCCAGGGCTTTCTCAGCCTTCCCTACATGGAGGGTGCAGAAACCCCGCAGCGTGAGCAAGGTGCTGAGGTAGGTGGGGTGCTCGGACCCAAGAAGGTGATCACAGAGCCCCAGGGCTGCCTGGCAGTCACCGGACAACAGCAGGCAGTCAATGAGCCGGATGGTCAGTTCCCGCTGGGCCCCAAGGGGAGCCACACATAGGAGGAAGCGCAGGGCATGGACGATGGGAGGAAGCAGCTCTGTCCCCTCATCAGCTCGGAGCTCTACACGAGCTCTCACTGCCTCTCGGAAAAGGGAAAAGTCCATCTCTAATATCTCCTGGGTCTGTACAAGGATCTGATCAATGTCCCTGGGAGAGAATACTTCCTCAAGTTGCCTCTTGGCACAGTCTGGGTTCAGCTGGAAGGCTTCCTGGAGGTCCTGAAGCATCTCCCGACTCCGGCAACCAAGGAAGAAAGAGGCTGCTGCCCGGGTAACCAGCAGGATGCATGCTCCTTCTCCGTGGGGAAGCGGGAAAGACAAGTCAGCATCTGTAGGCAACTGTACTTACTCCCAATCAATCATGGGGACTTTATTTAATTTACTACCTCCAGTATCAGCTGGGAAAGGTGGCCACATATAGATCAAATACAGTCATAGTCTGGGAGCTCAGGCTCATCATTTTACAGATGAGGAAACTGAGATCCAGAGAATTGTCTATGGTTGCCCATTGAACTCTGAACCCAAAGCTGTTATTTTTCCTACTGAACCCATGTTATCTTTCTGACAGACTAGGACTCCCAGCTCCTGACACTGGATGATAAAAGGGGTTCACAGCCTCCCTGTTTCCTTTTTTATTGTCCCTTTTTCATGGTTTTTGGAAGGTTTTATCAGGCACTAGTTAGACCAGATGGTTGCCAGGGGACCTTCCCTACTCTGACATCCTGTTATTCTATGAATCAAACCCTCTACCCAGGGGGATCACTTTTGGCAGACATCAAAAACAATCAGTCATAGGGCTCTGGTTTTGAAACCAGAGATCAGACTAGCTCACATCTGGGAAGCTAGGCTGCCCTTTCACCCTTCTTAAGTAGTTTTATCCTAGACCCTTTGTTGTTCAGTTGTGTCTGACAATCCATGACCCCATTTGGGGCTTTCCTGGCAAAGGTACTAAAGTGATTTGCCACTCCCTTCTCCAGATCGTTTTACAGCTGAGGAAACTGATGCAAATAGGGTGAAGTGACTTGCCCAGGTTCAGACAGCTAGGAAGTGTCTGAGACTGGATTTGAACTTGGGTCTTCCCAACTTCAGGTTCAGTGCCCTGTGCACTATGGTACCACCTCAGTTCTATTCTATAAAAACCCAACATTATTTCCCCATTGAGGCTGAAAGGAGGTGAGTTACTGAAGAGTATGATTCCATAGATATATAGAAGATGCCATTGCCTAGAAAAGTGATGAAACTGAGGCAAAGACAGCAGAAGTGATTTCCCCAAGGTCACAAAAGAGATGGGATCGGGACCAACAGATCTATAACTGGAAGACCATTGAGTCCAACCGTGCTTCTTGTACAGATGGGGAAACTGAGGAGAAAGGAGGATAGATAACTTGTCCAAAGTCACAGTGGTAGTTGCAATTACCTCTCATCCATAGAGGGAAGGGGAATGAGCTTTATATAGTACCTCCATGCATTGTGCACTAAGTGGTCTCACTTGATCCTTACTACAAGTTTGGGAGGTGGGTACTGTTATGACCTCCATTTTATAACTGAAGAAACTAAAGGAAAGTGACTTGACCGGGGTCACACTGCTATGGTCACACTGACGTGTCTGAGAATGGATTTGAATTTTATATCTGAAGATTAATAAATGCTACATTGACTGACTGAATGACTGACTCCCTTTGCATATAACACTCAATCTCCCACCTCCATGCCTTTGTACTGGTGGTCCTCTATGTCTGGAATGTTGTACCTCCTAACCTCCATCTCCTGACTCCTCTGGCCTCCTTCCAGGCTGAACTCAAATCTCATCTTCTGCAGAAAACCTTCCCTGACTGGTATTTTGCCATTAACCACCCACTTAGGCAGCTAATGTTAAGATTTTTCTTTTATTTTCATAGTTTATAACTTTAAAAATAGTCTGCTAGACTATTTTCTTTTCTATTTTATTTTCTTTCTCATGGCTTCTCCCATTTGTTATAATTCTTCTATGCAACATGATTAATGCAAAAATGTGTTTAGTAGAAATGTATGTGCAGAGCCTATATCAGATTGCATGCCATCATGGGGAGGGAGAGGGGAGAAGATTTAAAACTTATGGAAATGAATGTTGAAAACTAAAAATAAATAAGTTAATACAAAGTCTTGTCTGTTAGTACCTTGGAGTTTGCTGCCAGGTGAGGTTGTTTCAAGGACACGGCTACATATGGTCACACACTCCTCCAGTCTTCCTGTCCTGAGAAGATACATAGCCTGTGTGGAGGATGCCGGGGTCTCCCTGGGGGCCAAGGCAGCTAGGAAGCGGTGGCAGTCATTGGCCCACAAGTCTCCAGCTGCCTCTGTCTTGTGGTACTCCAGGAGGTAATCCTGGCAGGAGCGGATGAGCAGGGGAAGGTGGTCCCGTTGGTGAGAGAGGATAAAGCCCAGAGTCTGGTTGGCATGTGTGACGAAAGCCTGGAGGTACTCACTCATACCATCCCCCACTTTGGCCCCAGACAGGATCCATGCCAGAGCTCGCATGAGCCGCAGCTCCAGAGATCCTGGGGCATGGACATCCAGAAGAGTGGTACATCTCCTGGCCACTTCCTCATGTAGTCCCTGCCCCATCATAGTGGTCAGTCTGTAGAGTGAGGCGGCCAGGTTGTTAGGGTGGAGGGTGCTAAGGAAGGTGGCAGCCAGGGCCACAGTGAGGGAGACCACGGCCATGCCATCCCAGTGGATAGAGGGTATCTGGGCCTCTCCCCGGCACCAGGTTTCAAGCATGGAGACCACCTGCCTGGTCTGCTCCTGGCTTAATGACTGCTGTGCCCTCTGCACCACTGAGGAGGGGTGGCAGCTGAAGGCAGCCAGGTAGAAGGCAGTGGCCAGAGGGAGCTCATCGAGGGTCAGGTACCGGTCTCCCTCCTGGCACAGGCGGACAGTGAGCTCCTGTGCTGACATCCCGCATGGGTTTCTTATGGTCACATCTCTTGCTCCTTACCTAGGTGAGCACCTGTAGAATGGAGAACAGAGCGGTTAGTAATGAAAGGGTGGCATTAGGCCTTCAGCAGGGCTGTGGTCCTCAGTGCCAACATCCCACAATACCCCCTACCAATGTCCCCTCTAACATTCCCCTCTAAAGCCTCATCATTGTGCAAAAGTGACCCTGGGTCAACTATCATGGCCTCTGAGGTTGCTTCCAGCTCTAAGTTCTAGGATGCTATGAGAAGAAATAGACTTGTTCTGTTTGGCCCCAAAGTGGAAGACACACCTTCCCCCAGGGAGGTAGTGGGATCCCCCTTATTACAGGTCTTCAGGAAGAAGGCAGATGACCATTTGTCTGGGGACCTCAAAAGCCACAACATCCAACCCTCTCATTTTACAGATGAGGAAATTAAGGCCCAAAGAGACTAAGATTCAAGGCCACATGAGGGAGTTCTTGTTCAGGGACAGGTCGGACTCAGTGGCTTCTGAGATTCCATCTGTCTCTAAGGTTTGGTAAGCACAGGCCTGGTGATCAGTCACTGCACATAGCTTTCTTCTGAGGGCCAGCCTAGCTTGTCCCCGCCTCAACTGTGAGATTGTGGACATTTTAGTTCTAGAAACACTGATTCGATGGTGCTATGATCCTATCAGGGGAAAAAAAGAAAGTTACATACTAACTTTATTATGTATTTAAAATAGCAAGCTGTACATAATAGATTTTCAGCCTCATGTGCAGTCATCTTTTTTATCTATTCTACTATGTTATAGAAATGCTTGTTCTATTTCTTAAGTTCAGAAAAAAATAAAGTCTTTTTTTTTAAAAAGAGAGTAAGTTCAAATAAATCTTTCAGACCCACAAAAAACACAAGACAAGCTCAGAGAGACGGGTAACTGGACCAAGGACACGCAGCTAACAAAGCTCTAATTCTGGCTTTGCCACTTTCTGCCTATATGACTGTGAGATGATCATTTAGTCTTTCTGGGCTCAGTCTCTGACCTGTTAAATGAGGAGGTCAGGCTAGCTCACTTCTAAGGTCCCTCTAACCTCTAAATCTATTCTGGCCATTGACCTATTCTCCCCATAGGAAATTTGAACTCCAATCCTGACTCCTCCCTGACTCTACTTAGGTTGAACCTTGTCTGACCATTCTTGGAAAGCAGGCTTACGTTGCTCTGTCAGGTCTCCTCCTCATTCCTTCCACTTCCCCTTCCTCCCTTCTAGAGGCATTTAAATCTTGTCTTCCTCATCAGACTATAAGCTCCTTGTGGGCAATCAGCATCGTTTGCTTGTATTTGTATCCCTAGTACTCTGCCCAGTACCTGCTACCTAATAAATGCTTAATAATTATCTACCCGTCCTATTCTCCTATTTCTTTGCTCACAATACACACTTAATACATCTTTACTGAATTGAAAGGATCAAAATGAGTTCTTAAACAATGATTACTCACAGTTTCTAGTTGATGTCTTTTTGGTGTTGTGTGTATTTCAAAAGAGATTTGAGGAGGTTAGGTCCCAGTTCCCAGCTCCTGAGTCTGATAGGAAAAGTACAGACACCAATGTCCCCTACACCACACCCTCCAAACAAACAGCCCAAGGCAGATCCATGGAAACTGTGACCCCCACCTCCATGAGCAGACAGGACAAATGAGCATTCACTATGGGAGAGGCTGCCCTGTTGGTTTTAGAGTGGGAGATTGGCTTGAGCCCCTGTATGCTGACTGGGTTGTGTCCTGTATTTTTGGGGTTGGGGCTGGAAAGTTGATGGAGCAGGGATGGATAGACGGAAACACCGCAAAACCACTGATGGGCATCACAGAGTGCTGAAGGTCATTTTGTCTGGCTCTTAGCTCAGCTAAAATCCCCTCTGTAACAACTCCAACAAGCCATCAGACAGCCTCTGCACCATGGCTCCCAGGGAGTGGGGCAACGCAGGGGATTCCTCAGTCCTCAGGGTAGAGAAGAAAGCTGGGTGGGCTGACTTGAGAAGGCCTGTTACTTTCTCAATGAAGGATGGGAAAGGGATGGGGAGAAAGGCAGCTGGAGAGGGAGTGGGAAAATGAACTTTGTTAGAGGGGGAGGTGAAACTGGGATTTCAGGAAGATTCATGGAGTTTTGGAGTCTCTACAGGTCTTAAAAGTTTGGAGAGGCACCAGAAAGTCCAGGCTCTCCCAGGCCATGCTTCTCTGAGGCTCGCCTGCTGTTGTCACCTCTTGCCCCAGATTAGCCTAGTTCAGCCCAGAGATTCCCCAGCCCAACTCAGCTTAGCCTAGCACAACGCACCCCAGCCCAGTTCATTGTACTCCCCTCCGGCCCAATGTACCGCAGCCTAGTGTAGCCCGGCCTAACCAGCCCAGCCCTGCCCGGCACAGAGCATCCCACCCCAGTCATATACTACAGCTCAGCCCCAGCACAAGCCGCAGTGCAGTACCTGTGCTTCCCAAGCACTCACGTCCTGAGGTGGGGGCTTCCCATGGGCCTGTGCGCCTTGGGGGTGGAGGGGCGGGGAAAAGGACGCTCTCGCTTACCCCGAGGGTCTGCCAGCCTAGGATCTGTCCCTCCACGTGGGATGTTTCCCGGGAGATCATCAACAGTACTCTGGTAGTCGGCCCCAGTTTAACCCAGCCCTTATTGGCTACAAGCCCAGCCCCATCCCGGCAGGGTCCCTCCCTCTGCCCAGCGCAGCTTATCCATTCCATCTACACCCAGGCCTCTAAAGTGGAGCTTCAGCACCTCCACAGCCCCTCCCCTTCTAGGACTTTCAGTCCCAGAGACCCAGCCCCTAAAAGGAGCAGGAAAAACTGCAGGTGACTCAGGAACTATCCGAGTAATTCCAGGATCTGAAGACCCCTGCCTGCCGGGGCTTTCACCCAAAGAAGACCCAGAGCAGCACAGCATTCCAGGAGGGGGACGTCAGGCAGGCTGGCTAGAGGACTTCACTGAATGGAAATCCTGCCCCTGCCCTAGGCCTCAGTTTTCTCATCTGTAAAAAGACAGCAATGCGGCTTACGATGATGGCTAAAATCCCTTTCGAATTTTAAATCTATGTATGACCTCTTGAAACTGCACCTAGACCAGACTTCCTTCATCCTCCCTAGGCAACAGCTACTGACTTCAACTAAGCCTACAGGGAAGGGGGACTTACTCCCTGTAGAGGCAGCCCAACCCACCTTGGGCCAACTTCAGCGTTTGGTGAGCTTGTCTTCCCGCAAGCGTAGATTCATCTCTGCGACCTTCACCTTCCAGTGCTGCTTCATGGGCCAAAACCAAATTGAATTCTTCTATGAATTCCATAATCCTTCAAACCCTGGAAGATAACTATGTCACCCACCCTCACCCCCTCAATTTTTTCTTCTCTTTTCTCTTCTTTCTTTAAGCAATTCTCATATGACATCCCGCTCATCTCCCTGGGCACTCTCCAGTTGATCGTGGAGGGTCCTAAAATGAAATGGTCAGAACGGGTCACAATTCTCCAGATGTGGTCAGACCAGGGAGTGCAGAGGGCAGTGGATCTATCCTCACTATAGTCCTGAATGCTACACCTCTCAATGTAGTGGACAATCCTCTTGCCTTTCTTGGCTGTTATATCTCACTTGAATTTTGTTCACTAAAACCTCCAGATTCCCTCCCCCCAACTGATTTTCCTTTTCCTTTTTGCTTGTGAAACTATTTTTAAACTTATTTTTTTCAGGCAAGGAAAATCCACCTTTTCTCCCTTTACCTCAACCCCTTCCATCCCATTGAGAAAGAAAAATAAAATCTCTATTACATCGTCCAGTAAAATAAGTTCCTGAATTAACTATGTCCAAGAAGAATGCATCTCATTGTAGCCTGTGGTCCTCCTGCAGTCAGGAGGTTGGTGGTACATTACATCATAAACCTTCTGCAACATTGCTTGGTCATTGGGTTAATCAGAGGCACTAAGTCTTTCAAAGTTGTTTGTCTTTACGGTGTTACTATTGCATAAATTGTCATCCTGGTTCTGCTGATTTCATTCTGTATCAATTCCTATGACTTCCTAGGTTTCTTTAAAATCAACGCCTTCATTACTATTTTTTTAACAGCTTTACAGTATTCCATCACATTCATATCATAACTTGTTCAGTCATTCACCAACTGATGGACACCCCCTTAGTTTCCAATCCTTCACTATCACAAAAAAGAACTGCTATAAATATTTTTGCACATATGGGTCCTTTTCCTCCTTCTTTGATCTCTTTGATCTATACCAAGTATCGACTTGGTAGAGATATCCTTGAGTCAAGGGGCATACACAGTTGAATAACTTTGGGGCTGGAGTTCCAAATTGTTTTCCAGAATAACTGGAGCAGTTCACAGCTTCATCAATAATGCATTAATGGATTTGTTTTCCTATAGCTTCCACAGCATTTATCATTTGTCATTTTTTTTTTTACCAACTATGTCCATTTGTGGATGTGGGGTAGAACATCAGATTTCTTAAAAAGTTCATTTTTCTAATTATATGTGACTGAGAGCATTTTTTTTCCTATGGATAATGATGATATCCATTTTCTTCCTCTGAAAACTACCTGTTCGTATCCTTTGACCATTTATCAGTTGGTCTTTGTTATAACTGTTCAGTTATTTCAGTCATGTCCAACTCTTTGTGACCCCATCGTTTTTCTTTGCCAAGATACTGGAATGGTTTGCCATTTTATTCTGTAGCTTATTTTACAGATGAGGAATTGAGGCAGACAGGGTTAAGTGAGTTCACATACTTAATAAATGTCTGAGGGTAGATTTGAACTCAGGAAAATGAGTCTCCCTGACTTCAGGCTCAGCACTCTATCCACTGTCCCAAGAATGGTTCTTATCCTAATAAATTTTAATCCCTTCTCTATAAGTCTTAGAAGTGACACTTTTATCAGACAACCTTACTTTAAGGATTCCCCCCCTTCACTTTATCTTTTAATTTTAGTTGCATTGGTTCTATTTGTGCAAAACCTTTTACATTTTATATTCTAAAAATTATCCATTTTACTTTTCTGATCCTCTCTATCCCTTATTTGGTCATGGACTATTGCCTTATGCACAGATCTAAAAAAATAAACTTCTCCCTTGCTCTTCTAATTTGTTTTTGATGTCATCTTTCATGTCTAAACCATGTACTCATTTGGGACTTATCTAGGTATATGGTGTAAGATGCTGATCTATGCCTAGTTTCTGCCAAACCAATTTCCAGATTTCCCAACAGTTGTTGTTGAATAGCGAGTTTCTCAACCAAATAGATCTTTGGGTTCATCAGACACTAGGTGACTGTGTTCTTTTGGTTTAAGTGCTTTCAAAAATTTCTCTTTATAAGTTGTGCAGGTAGAAAGTGATCCAGGTATGGGTCTGTACCAGAGCCAGCCCAGCTAAGTTCAAGGAAGCTAATTGCCAAAAGATGGCCATTCTTGAAGAACCTCAATTATACCCTGGAGGATTGTGATCTGTCTCTATTTTCTCATCTAAAAAAATGAGTGAAAGAAAGGAAGTAAATAAGCATTTGCTAAGTATCTATTATGGGACAGGAACTTTAAAAATATTATATCATTAGTGCATGACACATAGTGGATGTTTAATAAGTATTTCTTGACTTGACTTATATGGAACTCATGCTACTCTACATCTGTTAGGGTTATTTCAATCAAACTATGAAGTACAATGGTAAGAAAGCTGAAATCAAATAAGTGAGCAGAATGCTGGTTCTGCCGCTTTGTGACTTTGGACAAATTGTCTCAGCTTCCTCATCTATGAAATGAAGGCATAAGACTAGCTGGTCTCTGAGGATCCTCCTAGCTCTCCACTGAGGGTCCTATTATCCTTTGCTGTCTAGGAAGAACATCTCACAGGCTCTGAAGGCAGCCCCCCAGAACACAAGGTCAGTGTGACTCAAGGTTATGTCGCCTGTCAGCCACAGAGTTATAATTGTAGGGGTTTTCCCCCAGGGACTGGTGTTTCCTCCCAGGAGCTCTATCCCTCTGCCTCACAGTCCTCTACTAGCCCCTAGGAGAAGGCAGATTCCAGAAAATATCAGGAAAGTAATGATGAGGGTTTGTTGGATTTTAGAGGATAAAGGAAAGAGATTAGGTCATTCCCTCATTTGGTTCTAAGGGTAAGATTGTTTTGCATAATTTAACCCCAAGAACTGAGATTCCTAGTTATCACTCTGACCATCAGCCTTCATTGACTAAGGTATACCCATATCATAGATTCGTAGATGGAAGGGAACTTGGAGGTTATCTAGTCCAAAACTTTTATTTTACTAATTAAGAAACAGACATAGGGCAAGGTAAAGAGACTTTATCAAAGTCACATGGGAAGTGACAAAACCAAACTTTAAGAACCTCTGATTCCAAATCACATCCTCCTTTCTCTCCACCTAACTGCCTCCCTCCCCTTTTCCTAAATCTTCATCCCTTCTTGCCTGAACTATAACAGTTAATTAGTTTCCATGCTTCCTGTCTCATTAATCTGTCATTCATTCAGCTGCCAGAATATCTTCCCTAATTAGTTTCAGTGTGACCATATTACTCTCCAGACCAAGAAGTCTCAGAGGCTCCCTTTTATCCCTAGGATAAAATCTAAATTCCTTAAAGAGTTTCACATTCAATAGGGAAATATGATTTTTAGTCCCTTCTTGCCATAATCCCACTTTGCCTTAATATTTGGGTGGGTCTACTCCTAAGGAATAATGTACACCTTTTCCTCTCCCAACGCAGGTGCTGCTCTCAAGGTAAAGTGCAAAGAATGTTGCATATTGAATCAGAGGATGTGGGTTTGAATCCCACCTTGGGCACTTACTACCTGTGTGACTTTGGGCAAGTCCTTTCCCTCATGGGACTGGAGAGGGAGAGGGAGAGGGAATAATTTCTAAAGTTCCTTCTAACTCTAAAGGGGAATGGGAGTGAGGGAAGAGTGTATAATACTAATCTGGGCCCCTGGAGGATCTTCTAAGTAGCCTGGCCACATTCTAGGGATCTAGGGGCACAGTTGACAGAATGCTAGACCTTCCTGCTAGGAAGACCTGAATTCAAATCTAGTCTCAGACAGTTACTAATTTTGTGACTATAAACCCTCTGGGGCAGCTATACAGTATATTAGAGTACTGGGCTTGGAGTCAGGAAGGTTCATCTTCCCTAGTTCAAATCCAGCCTCAGACACTTTACTAGCTATGTGACACTGGGCAAGTCATTTAACCCTGTTTGTCTCAACTTTCTCATCTGTAAAATGAGCTGAAGAAGGATATGACAAACCATTCCAGTATCTCTGACAAGAAACCCCAAATGGGGTCTTGAAGACTCAGATACAATTGAAACAACTCAACAACAGCTCAAGCCCCAAAAACCATGCCTGACACATGGTAGGTGCTTAATAAATGTTTATTGGTTGGTTGATTGATGAACACTGGGTAAATAATTTTACCTGCCTCCCTCAGTTTCTTCAACTGTAAGATGTGAACCATAAAAGCACCTACATCCTAGGTTTATTGTGACCATCAAATGAAATAAGAATTGTAAAGAACTTAGCACAGTGTCTGCACATAGTGGGTATTTAATCAATGCTCGTTCCCTTTCCCCTTCCCTTTCTTGCTATGTGGATAACCTTGTTAGTAATGGGACCATGGCCTCAGGAGCTTGAATGCCATCAGCATGAATGATGAGCCTACCCCTGAGAGACGCACAGACTTCTCTCTGGCCCTACACTCTTGGGTTATAGACTGACCCTTTTTCTCAGCTCTGTTGCCACAAATAAAGTTGTCTTTCTCCCTCCACACTTCCCCTCTGTGCCTCAGTATGATTGATGAAGTTTGTGACAGTTTATTAAGAGATTTCCCATTATTTTGCTTTGATTACTTTCATTTTAATTACCCTAATTAGCCACCAGGCTATAATTGAGAGGGGCTGTCACTGCCGACCATAGGTGATATTGTCAGGAAAGGTGGGGGCTTCACTCAGAGTAGGGCCATTCCACATTAGAAATCACATTAGGCGGAGCCAAGCTGATCAAACATCGCATGCCTGGCCTCCAGGGCTGCCATGCCAGGAGGGCCCGCGGGTGCCAGCCAAATGAGCCTGGCAGTCTCAGCGGATCCTGAGCCTGTGACACAGATGCATTATTCCCCCCTCTCCATGAGTCTGCCAAGCAGCCCTGTCACAGAAGCCCGAAGGACATGGAAATATGATGCTTTTTGAGAATGTGTACAAGTCTTCACAAAGTCCTTTGAAACTTTTATCACAGCGGGTGAAAAAACTGAAAAGAACAGGGAAGACAGAGGACCCACATTTGAATTCTACCTCTCACTGACTGGTTGACACAATGAATAGAATACTAAACCTGGAGTTAGGACGACCTGAGTTCAAATAGAGCCTCAGAAACTTATTGACTGTATAACTCTGGGCAAGTCACTTAACCTCTGTCTGTCTCAGTTTTCTCATTTGCAAAATGAAAGTGAACTAGATCATAGGTTCATTGATTTGGAGTGGAAAAGTCCTAAGAGGCCATTTTGTCCAAGGCCCTGGTTCTATAGATGAAGAATGAGATCCATGGAGGTGACTTGAACAAACAAGCCAAATAGATACTAATCATCAGAGGCAATATTTGAACTCAGGTCTTTTGACCCCATCCCTGCTCTCAAAGGTCAATATAATCTGTGAAGAGCATTTCAAAGTCAACTTATTAAAGTCTAGGATTACAATGTGTGGTGCAGCATGGTTTCATGGACTGAATATTATGTATTCATTTTATGGGTCATGTCTTGGCCAGATAATTACTCTCTTGTGACCTACATGGCAGCCTCCCACAATGGACAGAGAACCAGTTCTAGAATCAGAGGACTCAAGTTCAAATCTTCCTTCCATCATCTATTGCCTATGTGACCTTGACCAAGTTTCTTGACCTTCTGGGCCTCAGTTTCCTCATATGTGGTATGAGAGGATTGGGCTAGATTGGATCTGAGGACCCTTCTCTCTCTAAAGTTATGATCCTAAGAAGTAACATCCCCTTTCTAGACCTCAGTATTTTCATTTACAAAATGAAGGAATTGAATTAGATGATCTCTGATATCCATTCTGCTTTAGATCAAGGACCCCATGGTCCTCAAACATAAGACCCACATGTCTCTGGTCCACTCTTGAAGCCTTTCCAGCCTTGCCCAATCCATCAGCATTCATCCTCTACTGTCAAAGCCATTGGGAACCCAGGCTGTCATGAGGCATCTGAGAAGGACTTTTAAGATGGAATCTGATCAAGCAAGATTCGATCTGCACACGCTTATCTTATGAGCCTAAATGCGTAAGATAAGGAAGGTTGTAACTGCTTCTGGTTTTCTCCTTCAGTAATCCAAAACATTTCTTGCTGCTGCCTCCAGCACTACTATCCACTCATCATAGCTAGCTTTTGTCCTATTTCTCTCTTTCTTCTTTTGAGTACACCCTTTGAGAGGTCATCTATAATGGGTGCTTCTACTTTTCCTCTTAATCTCCTTCTGAAGTTTGATTTCTAGCTTCATCAGTCAGTTGAAACAGCTCCAAAGTTACCAGTTACCATTCTCACAGCCACCACGTTGGTGCAATAGCCTCCTAACTGACTTGCCTTTCCCTCCTCTCTCTTCATTCCCATTCATCCTTTACCAAAGTGATTTTTCTAATGAGTTCCTGTGCCTCCCTGTTATCTCTGGAAGTCAATAGGAAATCATCTATTCTGCTTCTGACGCCCTCCCCAAAATGCCCCCTCCTACCTTCGCAGTTTTCTTCCACCTTACTCCCCTAGAAGTACTGAATCTTCCAGCCACACTGGCCTCAGGGCTGCTCCTCACACTCAACGCTTTATCTCCCGACTCCAGGTATTTGTGCTGGCTGTTTTCCATGCCTGGAATGCTCTACATTCTCACCTCCATTTCCGGGCTTCCTTCAAGACTCAGCTCAAATTCAGCTTTCTACCAGAGGTCCCTCCCAATGTCAGCGTCCTCTCTTTCAGATTACTTCCCATTCACACAGTATGTGTCTGGTATGTGCGGAGTTATTTGCATGTCTTCTTCTCCATTAAAATATATGATCCTTGGGAGTAGGAACTATCTTGCTTTTCTATTTGTATTTTCAGCACTTAGTACAGTGTTTGGTACATAATAAGCACTCAATACAGGAGTTATTAATGTGAATTTATGAATTTAAAAATATTTTGATAACCATAGTTCATTCTAATTAGTTTTCTTTGAAATCCTATATGTGGGATTTTATACATTTAAAAACATTACTCCAAGAATGGGTCCTTCAGCTTCCCCAGAATGCCAAAAGGGTCTGTGATATTAAAAAAAAAGTTAAGAACTCCTGGTTTAAAAATGTTTGTTGACTGATTTCTAAAACACTCATTTCTCTCACAGGGGATGGACCAGTCTGAGATGGAAGGTGAGGATGTTATGATGATCTGATGCATGAAGGATAGACAGGGCAGACAGTGGTCAGCTCAGCAGCCAAGGGCAATGTATTGATGGTCTATGAGAAAAGGACACAGGTTTCCCCTCCCACACACACTTCTCTCTCCATCCACTATGTGGGACTCCTGAGCTGTGAATCTTCAGAGACCATGTCTAGTTTGAACTTGGAACTTGTAGCTCATAGATCTGTTCTTGCGAAAGAAACAGTATTAGAAGCATCTCAGAAACAAAGGATCTCTGAGTTAGAAAAGACCTCAGCATTCATTTGGTCTAACATATCTAAACAAAATGCCCCCAAGAGGCTCTCCAGCCTCTGTTTGAAGACTTAAAGGGGTTGGTGTTCAGTCATGTCTGACTCTCCATAATCCTATTTGGGGTTTTCTTGGGAGAGATACTGGAGTGGTTTGCCATTTCCTTCACCAACTATTTTACACATGAAGAAAATGAGGCAAAATGGTAAAGTGACTTGCCCAGGGTCACACAACTAGTAGGCATCTGAAATCAGATTTGAGCTTAGGGAGATGAGTCTTCTTGATTTTAGGACTAGCATTTTATCCACTGTGCTACTTAGCTAACCTTGAAGACCTTCAGTGGGATCCAATGCATTTACCACAAAATTGACCAAAAACAAACAGACACACAAAAACTTCTTAAAGCATAAGCCTTGCCTTGTCATCCACAGCTCAAGAAACTACCTCTTGCCTCTAGGATGCAAAGCAAACTTCTCAGTCTGGTATTTAAAACTTCTCATATTCTGCCTTTAGCTGACCTTTCCAGACATTTCTCATTATTCCTCTTTATGCATTATTCCACATTCAGTCAATCAAGCAATCAAGCAATAAACATTTATTAATCACTTACTGTATGCCAGGCACTATGTTGGGTATTAGAGAGAAAAAGACAAAACTGAAACTGTCCCTGTAAAGAAGTTACATCTTATTTTATCTATCTCCCAGCATATCTGGCTTACTCATTATTTCCTGAACGCCCCATTCCATCTCCTGCCTCCATGTCTTTGCCTAGGCTGTCCCCTATGCCTGAAATGCCCTTCCTCCTCACCTCTACCTCCCACCTCTACCTAAATTCTTTCAAAGAATACTCAGGTGCCATCTCCTCCAAAAAGCCTTTCTCAGTTTCATTGCAAGGTAGCTGAACAAAATGCCCGAAATGTCTCCATCTTATTGAAAAGCACGGTAGTGAAGTAGAGAGTGCTGGACTTGGTAAAAGACAGGTTGAAGTAGGAAGTAGCTTTGTATAATGAGGAAAGTGCTTGATTTTGAGTCAAGGGATTTGAGTTGGAATCTTAGCTCCACCACCTGTTTTGTCCTGGGTGAGTTAAAGAAGTCATTGCGCCTCAATTTCCCCCTCTATTATATGAAGGGGTTGGACTAAACAGCCTTTGATATGTCTTTCAGAACTAAATTGAGGGTCTTCTATGGGACCTTGGACAAGGGGATTAACCTCTCAGGGCCTCAGTTTCCTTTCCTGTAAAATGAGGGAGTTAGATTAGATGGTGTCTGAGATTCTTTCTAGCTCCAAATCTGTTATGTTTGATCTCAGGCAAGTCAATGAACCTATCTGATCCTTAGTTTCTTTAACTGTAAAAAGGGATCATAATATTCACTTCTGTTACTTCCATCCTAGGGGTGTTATGAGGAAGGTGCTTTATTAACCTTTAAATTCCTGTGGAAAAGAGAGTTAGGCTTTTGTATAACTTAGTTCCATCCTCTGGATTGTCCTCTGGTCCCACTGATGTCTCCCCCGAATATATCAGGATATGGTTTGTGTCTAGGCCCCCACAGAAAAAGTAACTGGGATCTCAGCTCCCCTGCAAGCATTTAGACTCACCATACATTGGACAGAGGACAGGCTTCTTGGTTAACACCATTGCCAACAAAGTCCCAAATACATTTCTGAGAGGTAATCAGGGCTTCTAATAGTCTCTCTAAAGCTTAAGGCTCAAAGGGAAGAAAGGACTTGCCCAAGGTCACAAGGGTAGTGGCAGCAGCTAGATTCCTATCTGGCCATATCCTGTGTTCCGTCAATTATTCCGTGCATGCTGTCTTGCTCCTTTTCTCTCTTTTTCTATCTTTCTCCCTCCTTCTCTCTGTCTCTATCTCTATCTTATTCCCTTTCTCTCTGTCTCTGTCTCTCACTCCCTTTCTTTCTCTCAATGCTCTATCCCATTCCCTCTTTCTCTCCCTGTCCCTCTTTTCTCTCTTTTTCCTTCCTTTCCCCCTTTCTCTATCTGTCCTTTCCTATTTCTCTTTCCCCATCTCACTCTGTATCTCTCCTTCCCCCTCTCTCCTATCTTTCTCTCCCTCCCTTCTGTCCTTTTTTCCTCCCTCCCTCTTTTCCTTCCTTCCTTCCTTCCTTCCTTCCTTCCTTCCTTCCTTCCTTCCTTCCTTCCTTCCTTCCTTCCTTCCTTCCTTCCTTCCTTCCTTCCTTCCTCCTCTCTTCTTATTTCCCCCCTCTGCCTTCCCTTCCCTCTTTCTCCTTCCCTCTCTCTCTCCTGTCTGTTTTCTTTTTTTATCATCATCAGTCAGTGGGAGGGTGCGTATATGCTTAGGCATCTCAGCTCCAGTTGGATAGTAATCTATATAAAAACAGAACATCAATAAAAAATCATACAATTCATTCCTAGGCCCAATTAAAACATTTATGTGTTCCCTGTTGCCATACACCTCTACAAGCACTGATAATTAAGAATTATGTGTTTCTGAATTTCATGGGAAAATTCAAAGAATCATGAAAACTGCTTAGAGTTGGGTGACCCTGATTCACATGGGTCTTCATGTGGACCTGGGAGATCAATGCAATTCTGAGATTGTCATGCTAGAAGTCTAGAGTCCTTTATAGGTTACTGGAAGAAGTGAGGTTCACCAAATAAGGGAGAAAGATTTATTTTGACTTTGTGGAGGCTTGGATTCAAGTCTTGGATATTTTGTGTGTTTTTTCCCTCTGGGTGAAATAAAGTCTGTCTTTCATTTTATATATGACTAGCCTCAATGCTTGCATGGGAGCTGAGGTCCTTTTTATGTTTTCTGGGCAGACCTAGACACAAGGTAGATTCTGATGTTTCCAGGGGAGATCCTAGAGGGGAACACAATCTAAGAGCAGAATTTGTCAGAAGCTCCCCAGCACTGAACTCTGTCTGAGCTGGGTTAGGCCACTGGTTACCTCTCACATTAACAATCTTCCTCTCCTTTTCCTCTCACTGTGTTTGTGGAATGATGAAATAATAGAAAACTCAGTTACCTCTGCTCTGAAGGTCCACCATAATTAAGATGGCTGTCTGTGGGTTAGTTTCTGGACAGCATCTCCAGGCTGCTACTCCAAAAGGTCAATTGCTGTCCTTATTTCTGGTTGTAGGTTCCTGGGAGACACCCACCAAACTTAGGGGGTCTGAGGTCTGGTGAAGCATCCTTCTTCCTTGATTATGTCTGCCAGGAAGTTGAAGATGAAATTTCAGCCCTAGTCACCAGTTCCTCTCATAGCAAGTTGAATGATTAGGAAGATAACTAGACTGGAAAGGGAGGAGGGGTATCTCCTCCTTGGACGGAAGCCTAGATTCTTAAGACTCTGCACTTCCCCAATCATTCTCGCTTTATGCCTTTTTCTTCTTTCTTCTTCAAAGGAAGTATACTGCTATGTAGACAGAAGTAGAGATTTTAACCCAGAGTGGATTTTCAGGCTGCCTCCCATGCCAAGGCTGCTCTCCCTAGAAGTCTGACCTGCAGGAGTGACAATGCCCACAGATACCCCCACCCCCGCCCCACCTGTTCACTGGCCCTTTTTTCCCTGTGAGCATGAGGGTTCCCTTTCCCCACACATGTTCAATAATGGATAACCAAGGTATAAAAGGAGGAACCTGGGAGATCATATACCTCTCCACATCCCATCCTCCTCCACACCTGCCCACAGCCTCCCTCCCCTGGCTGGATTTTTCATCTCAATTACATTAGAGTTTTGCTTGTGGTTCCTGAGTGGGATTAAAGGGCATTATGGGCCATAAAAGAGGGATTAGATTGTTTTGAAGGAGCTGGGCAGAGGGGTAAATCATCATCCTCTCCACAATAGGAAAATTTCCCTCTTGCTCAGGAGGGAAAACAAGGTTGAACTCCCCTGGGGCTCCTTTGCTAACTCAGTAGGAATAATTGTATGCCTTTGGAGAGGGGTTCATCTGTTTCCTTTATGGGTGGCAGAAGGACATCTGGAAATTCAGGAGATTATAGGATCATAGCTTAAGGGCTGGAACAGACCTTACAGATGACCTTGTCCAACTTCCCCATTTGATAAAGGAGGAAAGTGAAGACCAGAGATGAAAAACATCTTGCCAAATGTTACAAAGGTGGAAATCAAGAAGGCTACCATTCATTGACTGCTTCGTGATGCACCACGGGCCACATGTGTTAATCTCATTTGCTCCTTGCAACAACACTCTGAAGTAGGTGCTTTTATTATTGTTATTTCTATTTCACAGATGAGGAAACTGAATTCAAAAGAGGTTAAGAGACATATGTAGGGTCACTAGTTCTCAGGTACCTGAGACACAATTTGAACTGAGGTCTTTCTGATCCACAGAGCAATGAATGCTGTATCCACTACACAAAGCCTCTGTTAACTAGCACAGCTAGCATTTGAACATCACATCCAGGGACCTCTCTACCATATCATGACCTGTGACCCTAAAGAGAGAGAGAGAGAGAGAGAGATGAGGGTTTTCTTTCTTGTGTTTTCTCTTAGTTGCTTAGACATTGGTGTTAAAACAAAGATAACAAATATTGTTCATTCTGGTATGACTTTGGATTTCCCAAAGCATTTTCGAATGTTTTCTGGAATTGTCTACCTAGAGGCAGCTAGCTGATGTAGTGGATAGAGCACTGGACCTGGAATCAGGAAGTACTGAGTTCAAATTCAGCCTCAGATGCTAGCCATGTGACCCTGGATAAGTCACTTAACTGCTGTCTGCCTTAGTTTCCTCAAATGTAAAATGGGGATGATAATGCCACCTGCCTTCTAAGGTTGTTATGAGGAGCAGATGACATCATAATTGTAAAATGCTTAGCATAGAGCCTGAAATATAATAAGTGCTATGTAAATGTCAGCTATGATGATGATGATGGTGGTTATTATGTTAAACCAATTATGACTACATTAAAGTTGCGAGTTCTCTTCCTGGTTGTGCTAATTTGGACCAGTGTAGGCTGTTCCATGGCTTTAAAAGACAGTTTAATATAGTGGGAAGGGTGCTGGATTTGATATCATAAGAATTGAATAGGGTGAAATTGAAAAGAGATAAATAGAAAGTCTTTTGGTTGAATTAAAAAAAATCAGCTTCCCAAGCACAAGATGAAGGAGGTACACCGCTATGTAGATAGAAGCTTGTCTGAAAAATAAAGACTGATTCACAGAATGCTTTACGATTTGCAAAATGCTTTACCAATGTTATCTCATTTTTAGCCTCACAGCAAGTCTGCGAGAGATACTATTCATTAGCTCCATTTCACAAAAAAGGGACCACCATGTGTCACAGTGGATAGAAAACCAGGCTTAGAGTCAGGAAGACCTGAGTTCAAATCTGACCTCAGACACTTAGTAGCTGTGTGACCCTGGGCGAGTCACTTCACCCTATTTGTTTCAGTTTCCTCATCTGTAAAATGAGCTGGAGAAGGAAATGGCAAAACACTCTGGTATTTTGCCAAGGAAGCTCCAAACGAAATCATAAAGAGCTGGACGTGATTGAAAAATGACTGAAGAGCAGATGAGGAAACTAAGGCAGAGAGAAGTTTAATAATTTGCTTAGAGTTACACAGTTTATATTAGTATCTGAGACTAGATTTGAACTCAGGATTACCTAACTCTAAGTCCAATGCTTTATCCATGGTGCCATCTCACTATGAGTCACACAAATGGCATATCTTTCCCTGTTGTTCACTGGGAGACCAAACAAGGCAGGGGCTTATTGCCAACTAATCCCCACTGCTAGAAAACAACACAAAAACAGAAACAAACAAAAAAAATCTAGAAGCTTAAACCCTACCAGAAATGAGCCATCTTTTCTACACTGTTCCAGACACTGGAAATACAAATATGACTCCGCTCCTGCCCTGAAGAAGCTTATATTCTATTTGGGGCAATAATATAAACCAGAAAGTGACCTGTGATTTCATGGGTATAAGGAGATCCCACTGAGAAATTCCATCCTCCAATGCAGGTTGGCACCTTTTCCTCAAGTTTCATGGTGGGCACAAAGGAGCACAGTCAGTATGTATTGAAGATTGGATTTGAATCTGGGTCTTCTGGGCTCTGAAGTAGGTTCTCTGTTCACTACCGAATGTTGTCTCCTATAAACCATAAGCTTACAAAGTATCTTCTAAGTAAATGTATGGTATTTTTTTGATGTGTGTGTGAGAGAAAGAAACAGAGAGACATAAAGAAAGAGACAGAGATAGAGAGCAAGCAAGAGGGAGACGACGGGGGGGAAGAGGGAGAGGGAGAGGGACAGAGAGACAGAGACAAGAGAGATGGGGATGAGGGGGGCAGCCATTATAAGCTGAGAGGATCAGGAGAGGCTTACCTCTCTACCAGGAGAGGTAAGAGGTGACATTTGAGTTAGTCTGAGTTTCTATGTAACCCTCTGAACTTTCTCTTTTTCCTTCCTCTGAAACTTTGAAACCAAGAGGGGATAGGGAAAGAGATTAATATTAGACGGGGACCCATTTGCCACTTTGTATACAGAACTTAGATTGGCTTGAACTAACTAAGTTTATCAACCAGGCACAGAAACATTAATCACCCAGAAAAATAACAGAGTGAAATGACTTTTTCAAATGTCGTCAGTATAATTATCATCTTGCCCGTTACATTAAATGCCACCATTTATAACTGTGATGTTTAAGTATGCAAACAGTAATTAACTTGGTAATGAACTGAGGACCCCTGTGCCTCCCCTCCCTGAGCTAATTTGCATGTTAATTATCATTAGCGACCAGGGAAACAAGTTATAAACAGCCTAATTAGCAGCTTAATCATTTTTACAAGAAATCACGGGCGCACTTTGATACATGAGCAAGAGTTAGATTAATGAAGTCAGAGGAAGAATGGTTTCCTGAGTGGGCTGGAACTGCAGAACCGTGCCTCCATCGAACAGCCTTAAATACCACATCTCTGGATGAGGCAAGAGTTTAATTTGAGTAAAAGTAATTGTGCACATAAAACATTCCCCCCATAGCCGCCGACGATGTTTAGAGGCCAGTTCTCTGCAGACGGTATAGGCAGGTTATGGTACAATTATCCAGCAAGCTTTGGGGTAGTGTACGCACCATTAAGGCTAAAGTGTGGTTTTCTCCTTGAGATGTCCAGACCTTGTTGGTCAGACCAGGACCCAATTCAGCAGCTGCTCTCCATGTCCCCCATGCATCCCTTCACCAATATGTCTTAGCTGTTTGCCGAGACCTCTTTTCTTGCCCTCCTCTTGCTCAGTGTAGAACCAGTGTTATTCATTAGATTGTAAGCTAGTGCTATTTGAGCATTAATCAATTTAACAAGCATTTAGTTAGCGTTGGTTGAAGGAATCTGGGTATGCTTAGCTTCGAGAAAAGAAAAGAGGAGCTGAGGGTTTTAGTACACTGTAAGCTTCATCTGAGTGGTCAGTGTGGTGGGGCAACCAAAATAATGAATGCCATTTTGGGCTGCATTCTGGGAATAGGGAGACAATAGACCTACTGTGCTCTCCTCTGGAATATTGCATTTAGTTCTAGATGCTTCAGTTTTAGGAGATTCATCAACTGGAAAGTATCCCAAGTAGTACAAACAGGATTGTAAAGGGTCTTGATTTCACATTCTATAGTACTTGAGGGAAGCTGGGTGGTACAGTGAATGGAGTGCTGGGCTTGGAGTCAGAAATGCTCACCTGCATGATTTCAAATGCTGCCTCGGACAGTTACTAGCTGTGTAACTCAGAGCATGTCACTTAACCCTGTTTGACTCAGTTTCTTCTTCTGTAAAATGAGCTGGAGAAGGAAATGGCAAACCATTCTGGTATCTTGGCCAAAAAAACCTAAATGGGGTCATTAAGAATCAGACATTACTGAAAAATAATTGAACAACAGTAGTAACCTAATGAAACAATTCGAGATGTTCAGCCTTAAGACAGGCGGAAGGGGAAGGAGAGAATGGATGGCTATATTCAAACCTTTGAGGAGCTATCTTGTGGAAGAGGGAGATTCTTCCTTTTTTTTCTTTGATTGGTCCCAGAGGGGAGAACTTGGAACAATGGATGGGAGTTGAAATTTAGGAAAAACTTGCTAACACAATTGTCCCAACGCAGAAAGAATGGGCTGTTTTTGTGGGTTTGGATTTGTTTTCACTGAAGGTCTTCAAGCAACAGCAGAATGAACATTTATCAGGTGTGACATTGGGGTGATTCATATTTAGGTAGGGGTCCTACTGAATACAGAGCTTTCCTTGGAGTCAGGAAGAAGCCTGGGTTCAGGTGCTGTCTCTGATAACTATGAAGTAAACAATTCCAGGTGAGTCACTTAAACTCTCAGTGGTCTAGACAGCTTTCTAAGCATGTAAGTGGAGGATGAGGTGCATATCTACATTAGTAAAGACACTTTTCTCACCTGGGAATTCCTTAGACCAATGAAATTCTAAGCCTAGCTCCCCTACCTTGTTCAGGTATGGCTGTTAATCATTTCAGAGAGTCCTGTCTGTCAGTGACCCCATTTGGGGTTTTCTTGGCAGAGATAGTGGAGTGATTTACCATTTCCTTCTCCAGCTCATTTTAAAGCTAGGGAAACTGAGGCAAACAGGATGAAGTGACTTGCCCACACTCACCCATCTAATACATGTCTGAGGCCAGGTTTGAACTCAGGAAGGAAGATGAACGTTCCTGATTCCAAACCCAGCACTCTGTCTATGGCACCACCTAGCTGCCCCTGTTTAAGCATGGTTTAGACTCAATGGCCTCAGAATTTCTTTCAGTTTTGGGATTGTGAGAGCAGTTGTTTGTTTTGTCAAAAATGTCTTTACTAATGCAGGTCAGCACCCATTCCTCTACTTACATACTTAGCTGCCTGGACCATGGCTTCTTAAACTTTTTTCCACCTAAGGATCCTTCAGTGCTTTTTAAACCCAGTTTAAAAGGTGCTGGTCTAGACCCATGAGAGTTTAAGTGACTCACCTGGAATCAGATACCTGATAGATATCAGAGCACTTGAACCCACATCTCCCTAGCTCCATGGCAGTAGACCAGGTGCTTTGGTGACTTCATCTTAGCTCCACCAACTGAAAATGGTCTCCCTTTTCTCATAACTTGCTCATTCATTCATCTACCTGTTGATTTATTTACCTATTTATTTAAACTCTCTTTTACTCTTCTACTATTCTACCTTGCACATACTTAGATACAATATTATACTTCCTCCCTACTCCCTACCCACCTCCAGTATATTTCAAATTCTTCGAGGACAGAGATTTTATCATTTTTTAATCCTTATTATCACTAGTGTTCAGCACAGGACCTTGACACATAGTAGGTGCTTAATAAATATCTGAAAAAATGAATGCTCAGTTCACCAACTCCCTCAGACCCACTTGACATGGCCCTGAAAGGCATTCAAATTATATTAAAGACATGTTTTAAAAATAAGAAAAACAGTTGAGCAAAACCAACCCACACAGAAACCATCAGCTGTGATGGCACATGTCTCCTGTTGTACTTATAGGTGCCAGCCTCTCTACTCAAAGGAAGGAGATATCATTCATCACCTGTTCTCAGGAGCAAGATTGGGCATTGAAAGTAATCAGAGTTCAACTGCCTCTTACAATTCTTCTCATTTACACCATAAGAGTTGAGGGCATCTTTTCCCTGGTTCTGTCTTCATTTCTCGGTATCAGTTCATACTTATATTTTGTTCTGGCTTCATCTTTATAGCAATATAGTATTCTATGAAATCCATATACCACATGCTATTTCAGACATCTGTTCAAATGAAAAGTACTCACTTTGTTTCCAAATTTTTCTACCATAAAAATGCTTATGAATATTTAGCATATAGTGGCAGCTGGGACACCAGACTTAGAGTCAGCAAGTTATGGTTGGGATGTAGCTGACTCTTTCTGACCCCAGAGAAACTGCAGCCCTTTGCCATTTCCTCCTCCATGTTATTTGACAGATGAGGAAACTGATGTAAATAAGGGTAAGGGACTTGCCCAAGGTCATAGAACTAGTAAGTTCTGAGGCTGGTTTTGAACTCAGGAAGACTCATCTTCCTGACTCCAGGCCAGGAACTCTTTCCACTATGTCACCTAGCTACCCAGGAGTCAGCCAGACCTGAGTTTATATTCATTCTCAGATAATTTCTAAGCAAATCACTTAACCACTGTTACAAATAACCTCATTTGTAAATAATAGTAGCACATCCTACAGCTGTCGCAAGGACCAAATAAGCTAGCTTATATAAAGTGCTTTGCAAACCTAAAAGCACTATAGAAGTGTTTTTTCGTATTATTATTTATTGTAGTAGAAGTGATAATAGTAGCAATAGTGGTAGTAGTAACAGTAATTATAGTAGTAGTGGTAGTGTGTGTGTTCATCCTTCGTTGCTGAAGAGGACCATGCCATCAGAGAAACGATGACACAACTTGCACTTGACTTTGTTTTGAGTGAGGGAGGGCTGTGAAGGGCAGCAGCCTCACTTCTTCTCCAGACTCATCTGAATCCAGTGACCGGATATTCATCAGGATGACTGGAAATGACCCAGGATGATGCAACTGGGGTTAAGTGACTTGTCCAAGGTCACACAGCTAGTGAGTGTCTAGTGTCTGAGGTGAGATTTGAACTCAGGTCCTCCTGACTCCTACACTGGTGCTCTATCCACTGCACTACCTAGCTGCCCCAGTGGTACTAGTAGTTATAGTAGGGTAGTAAAATAATAGTAGTAATTTTTGTAGTAGTAGTAATAGTAGTAGTAGTAGGCCACTAAGTAGCCTTTCTAACGTTGGCCTTTTGAGAGTATCATATTACTAGATCAAAGGATAGGAATTGTTTCATGTCTTTCTTCCTATAATTCTAAGTTGCTTTTCAAAATGAGAGGACAAGTTCAGAACTCCTGCCTGTCTTTCCACAGTCCCTCCTCCATCACTGGTAATTTGACCCTTTTCTTCTACCTCAGAGTCACCCCCTTTGCTGTCTCTGAGGTGAAACTCCAGAATGGTTTTGATTGGCTTTTATATCATGTTCTGTGATTGGGAGTCATATTTCATGTTGCTATTCACAGTTAGCAATTCCTCTTTGGGATCTCTGGTAACAGATTGATGATGTCCATGATAAGGGCAGGTGCATAAAACAAGGGCATCAGTGTTTTCAAGGGTCACAAGTTATATACCTGTTCAGTCTCTCAAGAGTTAAAGTTTGGGGGGGCGGAGCCAAGATGGCGGAGTAGAAGGACGCACATTCACGAGCTCCGAGCCCGCAACCCATGGAATTGAGATAAAAGGAGAGCCCCATAAATTCTGAATCTCTGCAGGGGGTGCACAAACGTAGGGGAAGAGATTTCCGTTCCACTGAACCCTGGAGAGCCGTCCCCGGGGTCCATCGCAGCCAGGAAAGCGGACCCCACCCCCACCCGTGGCCGCGACCCAGAGAAGCTGACCTGAGCAGACTTCAGAGAGGAAAGCTCCGGGAGAATCTCCGGCAGCCGGGAAAGTCCCTCTGCCCACAGAAGCTAAAGGTCAGTTAAAAAGAAGCCTGCGCTAGGGGAGGGGAGCGGGCCCCCTCGGGAGGAAGCGGCGGCGGCAGAGACGGGGGCAGGAAGCAGCGGAGGCAGAGGCGTGGGCGGGCGGCTGAGGCGGCAGCGGCCCGGGACTCAGGAATCCCCCAGCAGCAGGTAGGATCTTCAATACTGAAGGTCTTTCCAACCTGAGGGACCCGAGCAGGGGAGACGGCCCTGCCCCCACCCTGCTCTACTGCTGAACGCCTCTGAATAAAACCCTCAAGGGAGCTGAGCACAGCAGGCGGGGTCCCCCACCCCGCCCCCATCGGCTCTGTTCCTCAAAGTCTCTTCAGAAAGCCCCTGAGGGCCCAAGCTAGGAAGCGGCCCTGCCCCCACCCTGCGCCAGAACTAAAGCTTGCCGCGGGAAAGCGCATTTGAATCTCAGAGGTCAAGTACTAGCTGGGCGGATCCAGGCGGAAGTGGAAAGGAATCTCAGAAGTCAAGTAACTGGCTGGGAAAATGCCTAGAAAGGGGAAGAAAAATAAGACTTTAGAGAGTTTTTTCCAACAAATGCAAATGATCCCGACCTTCGGATCTGATGGGGAGGACGAGGACGTATTTTTCCCATCAGGGAAAGATGTGGAGGGTGGGGCCTCAGTACCCCAGACACCCCAGGGGGGTGTTGGGTGGGCTCAGGCCTTGCAAGAGCTTAAAAAGGATTTTGAAAAGCAAGTTAGACAGGTGGAGGAAAGACTGGGAAGAGAAATGACAAAGATGCAAGAAGAGTATGAAAAAAAGGTCAATATCTTGGTAAAGGAGTCCCAAAAAAATGCTGAGGAAATTAACACCTTGAAAAATAGGCTCACTCAATTGGCAAAAGAGGTTCAAAAAGCCAATGAGGAGAAGAATGCATTCAAAAGCAGAATGAGCCAAATGGAAAAAGAGGCTCAAAAGCTCACTGAATTTAATAGTTCTCTCAAAATTAGAATGGAACAGATGGAGTCTAATGACTTTATGAGAAACCAAGAAATCACCAAACAAAACCAAAAGAACGATAAAATGGAAGAGAATGTGAAATATCTCATGGGAAAAACAACTGACCTGGAAAATAGATCAAGGAGAGACAACTTAAAAATTATGGGACTACCTGAAAGCCATGATCAAAAAAAGAGCCTAGACATCGTCTTGCATGAAATTATCAAGGAAAACTGCCCTGACATTCTAGGACCAGAGGGCAAAATAAGTATTGAAAGAATCCATCGATCACCACCTGAAAGAGATCCAAAAAGAGAAACTCCTAGGAACATTGTGGCCAAATTCCAGAACTCCCAGCTCAAGGAAAAAATCTTGCAAGCAGCCAGAAACAAACAATTCCAGTACTGTGGAAATACAATCAGGATAACCCAAGATCTAGCAGCTTCTACATTAAGGGATCGAAGGGCGTGGAATAGGATATTCCAGAAGGCAAAGGAACTAGGACTGAAACCAAGAATCACCTACCCAGCTAAACTGAGTATAATACTGCAAGGGAAAATATGGTCTTTCAATGAAACAGAGGACTTTCAATCATTCTTAATGAAAAGACCAGAGCTGAAAAGAAAATTTGACTTTCAAACACAAGAATGAGAGGAAGCATGCAAAAGTAAACAGCAAGGAGAAGTATTAAGGGACTTACCAGAAATGAACTGTTTGCATTCATACAGGGAAGGACAATATTTCTAACTCTTAAAACTTTTCAGTATCTGGGTGGTTGGTGGGATCACACATACACATGTACACGCATGCACACACATACACACATGCATTCACATGCAGAGACAGAGAGCACAGATTGAACTGAATAGGATGGGACCATACCTTAAAAGAAATTAAGGTAAATGGTGAGAGAGAAATGTAGTGAGAGGAAAGAGGGGGAAATGGAAGGGGGTAACTATATGTCATTTAAGAGGCAAGTAGGAGATGTTTTTAGTGGAGGGAAAAAGAGGAGAGCTGAGGGAAAAAAAAAACAAACAAACAAACAAAAGTTTACCCTCATCACATTTGACTAAACGAAGGAGTGAAATGCACACTCATTTTGGTATGAAAACCTATCTTACAGTATAAGAAAGCGGGGGAGAAGGAGATATTGGGGGGGGGGATGATGGAAGGGAGGGCAAAGGGAGGAGGGAGTAATTGAAAGTCAACACTTGGGGAGGGACAGGATCAAAGGACAGAAGAGAAACAATGAGGGGCAGGTTAAGAGGGATGGCAATTCAGTTAGTCTTACACAACACGACTATCAGGAAGGTCACTTGCAAAGCTACACAGATATGGCCTATAATGAATTGCCTGCCGTACCAAAGGGAATGGATGGGGAGGGAGGGATGGGGAGAATTTGGAACTCAAAGTTTCAGGAACAATTGTTTAGTATTGTTGTTGCAACTAGGAAAGAAGACATACAGTTAATGAGGAATAGAAAGTCATCTGGCCCTACAGGAGAAAAGAGAAGATAGAGACAAGGGAAGGGAGGGATGACAGAAGAGAGGACAGATTGAAGATAGGGAAAATTAGATTGCTTGGGGTATTGGGGTGGGGGGAGGGGAGAAAAGGGGAGAAAATTTGGAACCCAAAAATTTGTGAAAATGAAAGTAAAAAGCTAAATAAATAAATTAATAAAAAAAAAAATGAAGGCACATCTAAAAAAAAAAAAAAAAAAAAGAGTTAAAGTTTGGGGTCACTGATAGGGTGATGGGGAGGCAGTGGGAAGAACAGACAGGAAGTCCATGTGCTCCATTTGTATTCAAACAAATGTCAAGATCTAAAGGAGACCTCTCAAAATGTTGGGTGGACCTTCAGTGGAATATTTATGGAAGCATACAGGCAAGAGGTAACACAGGATGGATTCTGATCTGCAGCTGCCAAAGCACAGGTCTGACCATGTCAATCCCCTATTACACTGCCCATAATTATATAGCCTTCTAATATTTGCAAAGAGCTTTAAAAAATAATTTCATCCTTGCAACAACTCTGGGAGGTAGGTACTATTACTATTCCTATTTTACAGATGAAGAAGGTAAGGCAGATGGATTTCCATAGGGGTCACATAGCTAGTAAAGTGACTATGGCAGTATTTGAACTCTGGTCTTTCTCATTCCAGGACCAATGTCCTATCTATCCACTCTACCATCAAGTCGCTTGTTCAATAAACTCCTGTGATTCCCTGTTGCCTCTAGCATTAAATACAAATTCTATTTGGCATTTAAAGCTCCTCAAAACCTGACTGAAATCTACATTTTCAGGCTTATTGTCCCTGAGCTTATTATCTCAATATACATTGAGACTAGAAGGTTGTTCTTTGTTTGCTGGACCTCTGATGGTTCTTCCAACAACACTTGCAACTTTCAGAACTCACAAAGTAATAATAGTAAAAGTGTTATTATTATTGCAGAATATTAGTTGAAGTATTTTCACCTGGTCACCTCTGATATTCATTCAACTAGATCAAGAAAGAAAAATACAACAAAACTGAAACAACTGACCCATGTGTTTACAGCCACATGGTGGCTGGGTTTGTGAGAAAAAGTTTGAGGTAATTCTTCCTTTTCTTGCTAAGAAGAGAAAATTCTTCCCCTTATTTGAGACTTTTGTATGTATACTCAGTTCTAACTTCGTAGGCAGTTGAAAGGCATTTAATTATCATAATAGAAAGAATGAAGTCAACATTTATTAAGCACCTACTATTTGCCAGGCAGTGTGCTAAGTGCTGGGGATACAAAGAAAGACAAAACCAACATCTGCCCTCAAAGAACTCCAAGTCTAATGGGGGAGACAATGTGCAAACTACTATGTACAAACAAGACACATAGAGGGTATATTGGGAGGAATCTCAAAGGAAAGGTTTGAACATTAAACAGTCATGGAATACTTGTGCATGCCCGGGATTGGGAATCCTCACCCCAAGCACATGCCCAGAGTAATCTCATCAAGCCTCCAGGTGGGGCTGGATTTGAACTCATATCGTCCTGACTCTGGGTCCAGGGTTCTGCACACTACACGCCCTATCTGCCTAATGGGAGATGACAGGTAATCGACTTTCTCCTTTCTGGTATGCTAACTTTATTCAATGTGTCATAAATTCCCAGTGTTGTGCATCACCCTCAGCCAGTGAGGAGGGTGAGAATAATGCCATTTCCAATGCAAAGACACAACAATAGGAGATTTCATGTAAGGAAACTGAGGCAGGCATTAAGTAATTTACCCAGGGTCGCATAGCTAGGAAGTGTCTGAGAAGGGATTTGAATGTGGTCTTCTTGACTTCATGCCCAGACCTCTATCCACTCTGCACCCACTGTCTCAACACTATCAACAGGTTCACTGGCCTTTGCTTCAAAACCTCCATGAAAGGAATCCCACTTTCACTGAAGGAGATCCATTCCACTTTCAAGTAGCTCAAATTATTAAAACAACTTTACTTTTTTGTAAAGTTTATCTATGAATCATTTCTATTTCTTTGTCACTTTTTCCAATTGGCTGAACTTATGTGCTATAAATAATAAGGCTGAAAAGGTAGATTGGGGTCTGATCTTGAAGGGGGATGCTAAACACCAGACAGAATTCAAAATTGATCCTAGAACCATCAAGAAGTCATTGGAATGTTTTGATTGATGTGGTCAAATATATACCCCTCAAAATCAGACCCCAATCTACCTTTGCAGCCTTATTATATATAGTACATAGGCTTTACATATAATATATCTTTTGATCCTCACAGAAATATATGTGAGGTAGATGGTATTATTATCACATTTTACAGATGAGGAAACTGAGACTAGCTGAGTTTATGATTTGTCCAGGTCACATAGCTAGGGTCTGAGGCAGGATTTGAGCTATTGCCAAATCCAGCATTCTATTCTCTGAACCATTTGGCTGTAATTATTAAGTACTTACTTTGTCAAAGCACAGACATAAATGGTGGAGATACAGATAGGCAAACAAGACAGTCCTGTTGCTCACATCCTCATAGGTAGGGACAACCCATGTTGGAAGGAAGCCTGATAGATTGACGAGCATTCAGATGAAAGCAGCCAGTGTGATCTAAGAATTGTAGTTTAGTCTAACCGTGATTGGCTGAAAGAACTGAGAATCTTCAGACTGGAAAGATTTGAGAATTTAAAGCTGGAAGGGGTTATCGAGAATATCTAGTCCATTTTACAGATTGGGAAACTGAGGTGCAGAAAACATCATGGTCATTCAGATACCAAGGTTGTAGAACTAGAAGTTGGACTTGAGACCTCCAACTCTAGATCTAGTGCTCTTTCCACAGTACTATGGGGACAGGATAACATAAGAAGGGCTATCATGGTCACAGAAAACGTTTAGTCACAGGATCAGAAGCAATAGTCAGAGATTACAGAGGGACAGATTTAGGCTTGATGTCAGGAGAATTCTCTTGACAATGAGATCTACTCCAAAGGGTCATGGAAGGCATGGGCTTAGTGCTGTGTCTGGTATATAGTAGGTGCCTAATCCATACTTACTGATTTGACTTCAGTGGATTGCCTCAGGAAGGAGTGAACTCCTCTTCACAATCTGTCTCCAAGTAAAGGTGAGTTGACCCCTTATGTAGTAGAGAAGACACCCATGCAGGAAGGAATGAATGACCTCCCAGATCTATGATTCTATAAGACCAAATGCTTCATTTTACAGATGAGCAAACTGAGGCTGGGGACCTGATGGGCAGGGACAAATAATTATTCATTCTTTTGTCTCCCTCCCTGCATCATGTTACTTGTTTTTACCTAATTATTCAAAGGATAATATTTCTTTATACACTAGGAAGGAACCATCATGGACTTGTCAGCTTAGTTATATTAGAAATATAATTAGGTGAGTGAAAGGTTTGCATGATCCACAAACACGAGATACATAGTGCTTATGAAAAGAATATCTGAATTAACTGTTATCGAGCCAGTCCAGTCAATATTTTCACTTGCCTTGTAGTTCAGTTATGTCCAACTTGTTGTGACTCAATTTTAGGGTTTTCTTGACAAAAATACTAGAGTGGTTTGATATTTCCTTCTCCAACTCATTTTACATATGAAGAAACTGAGACAAACAGGGTTAAATGACTTGCCCAGCGTCACACAACTAGTATGTTTCTGGGATTGGAGATGTCTGAGGTTTTCTTGACAACCAGGGCAGCACTGTATGCACTGTATTACCTAGATGCCCTCTCTCACACACCTACTAGGAGGCATCCTGGTATGGTGGAAAGAACATGAGATTTGGGGTCAGAAGATTTGAAACCTCAGGCATCAACCAGCCATGTAGCCCTGAACAAGTCACTCTGCTTGCCTCAATTTCCACAACTTTAAAATGATGATAATGGTACCTACTTCCCAGGGTTATTGTAAAGATCAAATGAAATAATATTTGAGATGAAAGTTCTTAGCACAGTACCAGGAACATGGTAGGTCCTTCATAAATGCTAGTTTCCTCTCTTGTGAACTTGAGCCTCAGTTTAAATGAAGGAAGGTGAACTCAATGGCTCTTTCAATTACAGATCTACCATCATATAATACAAAGCCTTGTATTTGAGTCATAAGGCTGTTACCATTATCTACCTGGTGGAGACCAGGTAGAATTTCTGGGGCCTCAGCTAGAGGACAAAGCAACCTTTGATATACTTACCATTTAGACCCATAGACAAGCTTAAAATAAAAGCCAGTCTGGCAGTCAATTAACATTTATTAAGTACCTACTCTTTCCCATGAACTGTGCTTAGTAATGAGGATGCAGAGAAAGGCAAAGGTCAGTCCCTGCCCTCAATGAGCTGATGTCTAATGGGGGAGAAAATATGCAAATAATTATGTACAAATAAGATAGAGAAAGCATAAATTGGGGGAGGTGTCAGAGGGAAGGAACTCAGAAATAAACAGAATGAGAAGCAGAAATCATTATAATTTAAACAACATCGTAAAGTTTGCATAGCTCTTTATATAGGCAGCAAGGCGGTGTCATAGTTCATAGAGCTCTGAGCCTGAAGTCAGGCAGATCTGAGTTCAAATCTGTTCTCAGACACTTACTAGCTATTTTAACTGAATTAGGAAAAACTCTGTAGGGGAAGCTAGGGGGCGCCAAAGTGCACAGAGTTCTGGGCCTGGAGTCAGGAAGACTCACCTTCCCAAGTTCAAATGCGGCTGGCCAGTCGCTTTACTCTATTTGCCTCACTTTCCTCATCTGTCAAATGAGCTGGAGAAGGAAATGGCAAACCAGTCCTGTATCTTTGCCAAGAAGACTTCGAATGGGGTCACAAAGAGTTGGACATGAGTGAAAAATGACTGAAAAATAAGCTCTTTATATGCGTTATCTCAACTGATCTTTACACAACCTATTAGACAGGTACTATGTTTATCCCCACTTTACAGATAAGGCAAATAAGACAGAGGTAAAATGACCTGCCAAGTATTACCCACCTGGCAAATGTCTGAGGCAGGATCTGAACTAGGGTCTTCCTGACTCCAAATCTAGGGTACTCTATGCTTTACCACCTAACTGCTTCTGGATTATTTCAGAAGCTGGTGAAAGCTGGGGCAGTTCTCTGGCTTCCTTTCTGTTTGGATAGCTTCAGGGAAGCCATCTGGAGCTGGGCTACCTTTCTGGGCTTGTCTCAACCTGACTCACCTTCTCCCTGAGCTATGGGGACAGGGGTGGAGAATATGGCTCATTTCAAGTTCAGTATAGAAGGCTCCCTTTTCTTCTCCCTTACACTGGGAACAGATATATTAAATCATGAACCTAAACTTCCCTGAGCCTCAGGAACAGAAGAGATGTCTGTCCACATCCTGCCTGCTCCACACACTGCCTGGCACAGGGGAATGGTGATACTCATGGCCCTTTATTGACTTATCTGCCCAGGGATCTGGCATCAGGGACTGGTTAGAGCTGATTGCCCAGGGTACCCACAGTGGTGCCAGCTGGAGTCAGAAAGGCTGGCATAGGTTTTCATCAAGGGTGGAGATATAGAGAAGAAAGTTAATAAATCATAGAATTATAGAATTGGAAGGAAGCTTAGAGATTTCCTAATTCAGTTCTCTCATTTGACAGATGAGAAAAATGAGGCATTCAGAGAGGAAGACAACACACTAAGACCCAATTATTAATCAGTATGGTCAAGTCACATTTATTTTCCATATCCTGCATTTGGAGCCAGTTCCAATTGGATGGGGCAGTTTGGTGGCACCATAGTAAATAGAGTGCCAGACCTGGCATCAGGAAGTCTTATATTCCGGAGTTCAAATCAGACCTCAGATGTCTCCTAACTGTGTGACCTTGGGCAAGTCACTTAACCCTATTTGCCTCAGTTTTCTCATCTGTCAAATGAGCTGGAGAAGGAAATGACAAATCACCTCAGCCTCTGTACTAAGAAAACCCCCCATGAAGTCATGACGAGTTAGACATGACTCAAACAACAGAACAACCAGGTTAGATATTGAGACAGAAGATGAACTATGATTCCCTGGTCTCCAGAAGCTTATTCATAGTGATAACTATCATTTCATTAACACTTTAAGGTTTGCAAAGGAACTTACATATATTTATTATCTCATTTGATGCTAGCAATAACTAGGGGAGGTAGGTGCTATTATTTCCTCCCTCTTACAGATGAACTAAGACTGAGAGAGTTGAAATGACTTGCCCAGGGTCACACAGCTAAATTGTGTCTGAAACAGAATTTGAATGCAGGTCTTCCTGGTTCTAAGGTCAATGCTGTGTCCACTTTACTATGAAGCTACCTTTCTCTGAGTTAGGAAGGTAAGATATAGATATGTGAAAACATGAGAACGATGACCATGAGGTAATGGAGATGATGGGTATTATGGTGATGGTAATAATGACGATGATGAGGGGCAGGAGAAGGATGATGAGATGACAATGATGGTAAGATGAAGATGACGATGGTGGCGATGATGACAACAATGATGACAATGACAGTGTTGGTGATAATGATAGCAATGAGGGTGATGACAGTGATGATGATGAAGATGGCAATAGTGGTCATGGTGATAATGGTGATGATGGTGGTGGTGGTGATGACAATGAGGATGATGACAGTGATGATGATGAAGATGACAATAATGATCATGGTGATGATGATGATGATGATGATGAGGACAGTGATGATGAAGATGACAATAATGATCATGGTGATGATGATGATGATGATGATGACAATGATGATGGTGGTGATGACAATGAGGATGATGACAGTGATGATGATGAAGATGACAATGATGGTCATGGTGATGATGGTGGTGGTGGTGGTGGTGATCATGGTGATGATGATGATGATGATGACTGATGATGGTGGTGATGACAATGAGGATGATGACAGTGATGATGATGACAATAATGGTCATGGTGATGATGATGATGATGATGACAATGATGATGGTGGTGATGATGATGATGATGATGACAATGATGATGGTGGTGATGACAATGAGGATGATGACAGTGATGATGATGAAGATGACAATGATGGTCATGGTGATAATGATGATGACAATAATGATCATGGTGATGATGATGGTGGTGGTGGTGATGATGGTGATGATGATGATGAGGACAGTGATGGTGAAGATGACAATAATGATCATGGTGATGATGATGATGATGATGACTGATGATGGTGGTGATGACAATGAGGATGATGACAGTGATGATGATGACAATAATGGTCATGGTGATGATGATGATGACAGTGATGATGAAGATGACAATGATGGTAAAAGGAAGATGATGATGGTGGTGATGATGGCGGCAATGATGGTAATGATGGTGTTGATGATGATGATAACAATGAGGTGATGATGATGAAGGTGACAATGATGGTCATGGTGATGATGATGATGATGATGACAATGATGGTGTTGGTGATAATGATGATGACGATGATGGTGGTGATGACAATGAGGATGATGACAGTGATGATGATGACAACAGTGGTCATGGTGATGATGATGATGATGATGATGCTTTAGGGAGGTGCTAACTCACACCCAGGGTCACTCAGCTCATAAGGATCAAAGATTTGAATCCAAACTCAGGTCTCTCTGACTTCATATCCTGTATTCTATGCATTACCATGGGCAAATATCTGACTATTTGCCTACTGAATGAGATACAGACCATCAATGCTCTACATTCATTCAGTCAGTCAATCCATTTGTTGATATTGGTCAGTATGAATTTAGGAAGCACCAACACAGGCTGGGAATTGGGCTCGGTGCAAGGGATATAGAGAGAAATGAAACAATCCCTGTTTTTGATGAGTAGTCTATAATGGAAGATAATATATACCCATTTAGGTACACACTAAATGATTTTGGAAAGGAAGACAGTAGCAGCTGGGGATGGAGATAAGAGGCACATGATAGGCCTTATGTAGGAAGTGACATTTCAGTTGAATTTTTTTTTAAATTAGAGATTCTAAGAGGTAGAGGTGAGGGGAGGGTGCACTGCAGGTATGAGGCACAGCATGTGCAAAAGTTAGAAGAGAGGAAATGGAAAATAACTTTTGAGGAAAAGCAAGAAAGTCTGTTTGGCTGAATTGCAGAGTTTTTGAAGGGGAATATATGTTATAAAGCTGGAAAGGTGGATTGGAACCAAATTGTAAATAACTCTAAATGTCAAACAGAGAGGAGTTTATATTTGAACCTAGAGAAGTCATTGAGGAGCTATAATGGTCAGGGAGGTCTTCATGGAGAAGGTGGGATTTCAGCTCATTTATGTAGTATTCGAGAAGAGGGAAGGGCATTGCAAGAGGGGCAACGGTGTAATGTGTAAGCTATATTTGACAGATGGTTAGGAGGTCAGCGGGGCTGAAATTGAAAGGTCCCTTAAGGGGAAGAGACATGAAACATGGAATGGCAGATTGGTTCTGGGTTGTGGAGGGCCACACATGGCAGGCTAAGCAGTTTAGACTGTCTGTTAGGCAATGGCGAACCACCAAAGGGTCAAGTCTTCCCAGAATGATAGATGAGATAAGGTTGAGCGTTAAGAAAAGTGCTCATTATGTTTTTCCTTTAATCCTGTTCAAACTTCTGTGGATGGAGCCTGGTCAGACTCTTTTGGACCTGTCTTTATACCTAAAGTTATTCCATGGCAACAGATACCTCCAAACTTTGGCTGTTAGAATGGATAAACAGCTGGCCCAGATGTTTATTCCGCATGGACCAGCCAAGTCTACTTAGCTTCCTGAGCCAATGAAATCACACTGCACTGGGGTGATGAGAGAGATGGTTCATCTGTAGCATAATTGCGCAGACGGCAATGGAGACATGGCCAAGTGGGCCTCCCTTTTGGGAACCAGATTGAGGAGGAGCCTTTCTGGATTTTGGGGAGCATGACGGCAGGGGGTAGGCAGCACTCAGACTCCCTGGACATGCTTTTCTTACCCTGGCAGGACTGAGATTTCAGGCATCAGGAGGCATCAAGAGACTTGATGCCAGGAGGTAGAGGTTATAATAGACACCCTGTCTCTGGATGCAAGATGCCCTGGACTATAAGCTTTTGGGGGTGGGTGGGAGGGAGGGACAGTGGGTGGATTAGGCAGGAGAGGCAGGGAAGGAAACAGCTTTTCTGTGGCAGTCATGGCTGATGAAACAAGCAGTGGGCCCCTTTATCACTTGGTTTCTGTTGGAATAAGGTGTCTACTTTTGGCTGTTAACCATCCTGCCCATGCAAAAGAAGCTTAAGGCTTAGACCAGCTGCCTACCCTGGCAACACCACATCTCCAAGACATCTCTGCTCCCTGGAAAGAATCCTGGGCTGGGAGTTAAGACAACTGAACTCTAGCCCCAGGACTCCCCTGAACTTTCCATGTAGCCTTTCTGGGACTTAGTTTCTCCATCTGCAAAATGCAGAGATCAGATCTGCAAGCTCCATTCGACCCTGAGTCAGTCACAGGGATTATTACCTTGGACGCTCCAGGCAGAAGGTGATGGACTCTGTTAGATCTTGGAATTGACAGAGTCTTAAATTGTTGAATGGATCAGATCATAGGATCATGGATCTAAAAACAGAGGCAATTTTCTATTGTTGTTAAGTCATTTCCAATTCTTTGTGACCCCAATTTGGGTTTTATTCACAAAGATACTGGACTGGTTTGCCATTTCCTTCCCTTGCTCATTTTACGATAAAGAAACTGAGATAAACAGGGTTAAGTGACTTGCCCAGCGTCACACAGCTAGTTAGTGTCTGCGGCCAAATTTGAACCCAGGTCATCCTGATTCCAGGGCTGGCATTCTGTCTTCTGCCATAGACTTAACTTAGAGTTAGAAAGACCAGAGTTCAAATCTGGCTTCAGATATTTTCTCACTATGTGACCCTGAGCAAGTCACTTAGCCTCTGTTTGCCTCAAACCTTAAAACTCCATGTCAATTACAGCTTTATCTATCTATCTATCTATCTATCTATCTATCTATCTATCTATCTATCTATCTATCTATCTATCTATCCATCCGTCTGTCTGTCTATTTATCTGTCTATCATCTATCTATCCATTCATTTATTTATTTTAATCAATCTAGAGCCGGAACAAACTTTGGAGGTCAAGCATCCCCCATGACTAGAAAACACACTATCCTTCCCTGCACCTCTCACAATTTCCTGTAAGTTCCACTCCAGTGCCATCTCTTACATAGACTTCCTTGATTCTCCCACTTCTAGTTCCTCCTACCTGTTATTGACTTTGTAGATATGTGTGTACACAATTCACATACCTGCAGGTGTATATATGCATGTATATGTGCCCACAGTCATACATGTTTGTAGGTGTGCATACACATACACATGTTTGCATGTATGTGTATATGAATATATTCAAAACAATAAATATTTACCAAGCACCTACTACATGCTAAGCACTGGGGATACAAAAAGAGGGAAAAGACAGTCCCTGGCCTCAAGGAACTTATATCCTAATGTTTATACATCCATGCAGAAATAAGTTTATGTGCTCACATGCATACATACACACACAGGATAAGCACATGTAAGTATGGATGTGTATATGTACATGCCTGTGAGGCATGTACTGTGTAATGGTACTCATATACACACATGCACATGTAAGTATCCATGTATTTAATGCATGTACATGTATATATCATGTGTGTTTTATGATTGAATATAAATTCCTCCAGAGCAGGGATGGTGACATTTTTGTATATCTCTAGCATCACTGCAGTGCTCATTCCAAGCAAGAGCTTAACAAATGCTTGTTGATGTTTTGCTTTATCTAAACCCATCCATCCAGTTTTCAGAGGGAGAAGCTGAGGTTGCGGGAGAGGCAAGGAATTTGGAGGTACCCACTTAGAGTTATCCCCAAGTGAAAGCCCTGGGAGGCCCCCTCATTGGAGGGCTCCAAGTGCAGATTGGACAGTCACCTGTCAGTGATGCTGTCGAGGGGGTTTCCTCTTCTCCGGACCAATGACCTCCGAGGTTCCCTCCAAGGTATCAATTGTTGGACTCCATCCATCTCACCCCTAGAATTTCCTCCCCTTCATTTCAGCAGGGTGCCAGCAGAGGGCGCCAAGACTCCACACATCAGCTCTAGCTTTCCTTTGCGTGAGCTGAGAAAAGCTGGGACCAGTCCCACCATTCAATGACTAGAACCTCAGAGTTGGAAGGGTCCTTATGAAATGTCTACTCATTTTACAGGACAGAGGTCCCAAAATGGAGCAGTTACTTGCCCACAATGCCATCGATAGTTAAGAAGCAGAAGGAGGATTTGAATTCAAGTCATCCAGCTCTGCATCCTTTCCAACACAGCCATGTTGCCTTTGGGTGGGTTAGGAAATCGTGCGTGCAACTAAACTGGAAAATGAAAAATGGTGGAGAGCCCTGAGGGTGGGTAATGGCAGGCCATATGGAGCCACAGTGTGTGTTGGAGGATCTTTGCCCTCTTTTATCCATTCAGGAAGAAGTTCCTGTAATGGCCAACTGTATCCATTTTTTCATTATCCCAAGTACTGATATTTGTTACATGAGAGAGTTAACCAAGGGGTGTGGGCTCTAACTGTAACTGAGTAAGCTTGCCCAGATTTGGGGCCCTAGCCTTTTCCTCTCACTTTCTGAAAGCGCTACCTCGCACCCAAATTTCATCACAGATTGACCTTCCAATAGGCAGGATGGCAAGATGGCACTGGGGGATGGTAGGACCATCAAAAACCAGAACTAGAGTGGGAGATTGCTGGTCATTGAGTCCAAACCCCTCATTTCTCAGAGAAACTGAGGTCAAGAGAGAGAAAATGATTTGACCAAATGAGGGAGAACTCCTAGGTAAGAAGGTGACCTGATAGAGTTCCTCTTTAGATGTGATTGGAATTCACCCTTCTCTGTCTCTGATGCCCACTCTTTCTGCCTTGTATAGGTCAATCTTATTCACCCATCATCCCAAGTTTAAAAATTCATGGTGGCTTTTGATGTCCTACCCTCTAAAACTCCATGACTGTTTGATCAGTTCCTGGTTCTTCCTGTTCCCAAATTCTTAACATCCATCCTGTATGCTCCCATCCTCTGTTGCTGCCTTTCTTGTGGTCCTCATTTCCACCTGTTTGAACTGGGCAATTACTGCCATACAGGTCTCAGCATCATCAATACAACTGGAAGAGACTTCAGAGGTCATTCAGTCCAACCCCAGTTTACAGAGGAGGAAACTGGGGCTGACAGAACTGACTTGTACAAGGTCACACAGATATCAAGTGTCAGAGGTGGGCATATGAACCCAGGTCTTTTGACTCCAGAGCTATTGCTTTGTATCACACTGCCTCTATTCTCTGCTCCCCTCCAAAATGTCTTCGAAGGGAAATGAATAAGCCTTTATTAAGCACCCACTATGTGCCAAGACTCATGCTAAGTACTTTACAAATACATCAGCTTTAAAGATAGGAGCTCTCTGACATAGGTATCATAATAACCATTTCCAAGCTTAGATCTGATTTTGTCCATCCATGTCTCAAAAAAATCTTCAGCTTCTCTGTCTTGCTTCCAGAAGAAAGTTCAAAGTCCCTTGCCTGGTATGAAAGCTCTCTGTGATCGAGGCCACCATACCCTTCCAGCATCATGCCATATTATTCTTTTTGATATATTCCAGATTATAGTCAAACAATCCCTTCACTCTCCTACGTATGTGCCTTCACTCCTTTGAATACCTACACCTGGAATCTCTTCCTTCCTATTTACTTGTCCAATTTCTACCTATACCTAACCTCAACAATTCTCTTTACAAGGAAGCCTTCCCTTAACTCCATGTCTGATAATGACTTTCTCCCTTGGACCTCAAATATTAGTTTGTTCTGTATCCCTCAAATCCACTTTATCATGTAATGTGTGATCTTATTCTAGATACTAGTGAGAAAATGGAGGCCAACAGAGGTTAAGTGACTTTTCTAAGGTCACACAGTTTGTAAGTATCTGAGACTGGATTTAAACTCAGAATGGACTCACAATGGGGTATCATGACCAGTGGCATCTGCTAAGAATGGAAGGAGATCGGAGCCATAGGAAAAGCAGTACTAGAGTCCAGCACAATGCTTAGTATACATCAGGTGCTTAATAAATATCAAATTACTGAATGATCTTACCTGTGTACATGTTGTTTCTCTTGTCGCCATAGAATATAAACTTGTTGAAGGAAGGGATTGCTTTGAGTTTGCCTTTGCATTCCCAACACTTGCTATAGTTCCTGTACATAGTAAGCACTTAATAATTGCTTGTTGACTTGAATTGAAAGCTGTTCACATATGAACCAAAGGACTAATAAGAAGATGGTGATTATACTTTGCAGGGAAAGGATGGACACTGAAGTTCCCACATCATGTAGATGAAGCCAATGAGTTGGAGAAGAAAAAAATTTCCAATATGGCCCTGGGGCCTTTGTGTAAGAAGGGCACCTCTGATGCAATGGTTACTCCCTTACCCACTAGACTGCAAGCTGGGAATGGGTGGGGTGGAGTGGGAGGGATTGGGGGACAAGAATGGTGTTTTAGCTAAACCTGGTGCTTAGTGCAGCACCGGTAATAATAACAATAAATGATGATGGTGATGGTGGTGGGGATGATGATAGCTAACATTTATATAGCACCTACTATGTGCTAGCAACTCTGCTAAGACTGTTACAATTATTACCTCATTCGATCCTTACAGCAATCCTTGGACATAGGTGCTATTATCATCCCTATTTTCAGATGAGGAAACGAAGATACCGAGGCAAACAGAGGTTAGCTGACTTGCTCAAAGTCACGTAGCTTTCATCTGAGACTGGATTTGTAAATGCAAACAGTAACTCCAATCCAAACAGTTCTTCTTCCTCTAGATGAAGAAACTGAGATGAAGGGAAGGGAAGAGAGTATGCGAGGTGGGATTTAAATTCATTTTCTCCATGTTCTTCCCTTTGTACTAATGCATACCTCCAGGAGGGAACCTGGAGGAGAAGTGAGGCTGGTGACCTGCACAGCCTTCCCTCACTCAAAACAAAGTCAAGTACAAGTCATGTCTCTGATGTCAAGTCATGACAAGTCACCATTTCTCTGATGGCATGGTCTTCAGCAACAAAGGATGAACACAATCCTGTGAGTAGATTCAACCTTCTCATTTTACAAAGAAGGAAACTGAGTCCCACAAAGGGAGAGTGACCACTCAAGATGTCACACTTAGAAACTGACAACACCAGGACTTAGTCCCAGAAGAGTGGAGTGAGCCTGCTCTTAGAGGGACAAAGAGGTGGATCTGTCTCATACTAGTTGTATGATCTTAGAAAAGTTTCTTGACTTTTCTGGCCCTCAGTTTCCCCTTCTGAAAAACTAGGGATAACTGAGCTAGAGCATCCCAAGGTCCTTTACTATGAAAAGTTTTCTATGAGTTTATAGGCACTGGTTGTTGCTAGCCTAGGATACGTCCTACTAGGAAGTAATAGTAGTAGTTATTGCCACAAAGTTTCTTTGTTACTTTGGAGTAATCACTCATCTTTTCCCATTCATTCATTCAAACATGCATGTGAATATTCATTCATTTGCATATAAGTAATTAAACTCTTTTCGTTAATTCATTCATTTGCACATAGTAAATCATTAATAAATATTTTTTATTCATTCAACAAATGTGCCAGAACCCCTGCTAGACACTGAAGATACAAAGATGAAAAAAATGATACAATGCTTATCTTCAAAGAGCTTACAGACTGCTAACGTACATATGGCAACTACATATGGTTTCTGTTGTGTTGTGTTCGTCTTTCATTGCCTACGAAGACCATGCCATCAGAGAAATGATGACATAATTTGCACTTGACTTTGTTTTGAGTGAGGGAGGGCTGTGCAGATCACCAGCCTCACTTCTTTTCCAGAGCCATCTGAATCATACTTATTGGATAGAGGAAGAGATAAGTCTTACTTCCAGCAATCAATCGGCAAGCATTTATTAAATAGCTACTATGCATTGTTCCTACTATGTGCCTACTATGCCAGACATTTGGAAGACAAAGACAAAAACAGAAGTTGGAAGGTGTTTATTAGAGACCATTTAGTCTAATACCCTTATTTTACTGATGGGGAGATATGAAAACAAGAAAGAGGAGTCTTATCCAAGTTAATACAAGTAGTTAGTGGTAGATCCAGGATTGGAAACCAAGTCACCAGCATACCGTTTTGGTGCCTGACAATAGAACTATGAATAGGAATTTTTTTATGTCTGGACTAAGTTCCTACCTCAGTCAAAGCTGTGGTGAGCACTTTGCAATTATAGTTTTGCATTATTTAGGGCTTTATATGTTATAGTCACTAAAACAAACAAACAAGGAAATAGCAAAACAAGAAACAGTTGTTGAATAAATAGGAGAGAATCTTCCTCTTAGAAAGGAGTAGGTTGTGTGTCATTTATGCCTTCAGTGCTTCTGAGGGTAAAAAAGGAATGCTTGCTGGTCATCGAGAGCCTCTCCCCAGAATGTCTTCATTAAAATTACATAATCAAAAAAAAAACTCCAAGCTTGAGACAGCTAAAAGATGGAGAATGGGGAATGGGAGGTAGGTTCTCTAGGGCTGCACAAGCAGAGAAGGGAAGCCCTCTGAGATGTCTCAGTACACAGCATGGGTTGTTTTCTCTCTCAGTGGCCCGCAACATTTCGGGCTGTGAAGGGCACCTCACTTAAGAGCCATTTCCATTAAGAACGCCCTTCCTGTCCTATGTTCCATAAATCCCGTATCAACACTTGTAATCAGATAGGGACCCTGACTGTTGACTTTGTTACGGTACCTGGAGCAAGTCTCTATCTGCTAATTTAAAGCTATAAAACTACAGCTCAGGGTTCCAGTGCCCTAATTCAGACTTCCTCTTCTCGGGGGCATTCGTGCCAAAGTGAATGGGGAAGAAGGGAGGGGGTGAGGAAGGGGAGGAGGGGAATGCTAGCTAATGAAGTTAGAGAAGGCAGGACATCCTCTCCAGCATCCAACAAGCCTTTCCAAAGCCAAACACTCTCTCTGTGCTGCCTAGCGACACACTGGCTTTTCTCCCGCAATCTCTGTTCTTTTTATAAGAAAAATGGATTTTTTTTTAATCACCTAAATTTCTGAATGTGTCCTTTCTCATTCTTTCCCAAGTGAGCCATCTTTTCTAATAAAGATTGAAAAGGGAGATGGGGAGGAGAGGGGGCAAAATAGTTCAGCAAAACTAACAGACACATTTGCTGAGTCTGAAAGTGTTTGTAAGATTCCACGATGGTGGTTTCCAACCTTTGCAAAGAAGGGAGGAGGAGGTGCATTTTCTGACCCTCTCCAGGATCAGGTTTCTTAGTCAGCATAATTCTGTTTATTTTTCCCTTTTTCATGGTTGTGATAACTGGTTAGATCCTTTCCTCATTCTGTTGACTTCACTTCGTGCTTCTCTGAATTTTTCCTCTTCCTCATCTCTTAATTGGGGTCTCCATGAGGACCAAATTAGATGATCAATGTAAAAGCACTTTGCAAACTAAATAAATGTCATATATATAGGAGCTATGATGATGACAATGGCTGTGACAGTCTGTACACCACATTCCTACAACACAATTTGTTTAGTCATTCCCCAGTCAGTGGGCTGCTACTCTATTTCTGATTCTTTGTACCACAAAAAGTTCAGTTATGAATATTTTGGTGCTTGTGGACATTTCTTTGGGGTAAAACTAGCAGTGGGAGTCATTGGATCAAAGATGATGAATACTCAACTCACTTTTTTGGCATTATGACTATATGATTATAAATTAAGAGTTGGAAGGGATTTTAGAGGCATCTAATCCAAACCCTGATAAGGAAAAAATAGAGGAGGAACATTAAATAATTTAAAATCACTTTCAAGAATGGCTAGACCAATTCACAACTCCACCAAATGTAACAGTGTGCCTATTTTTCAATAACCACTCCAACTTAGCCTCTTTCCACTTTTTATTACCTTAAAAAAAACAGTTTGGTGAATGTGAAGTGAAATCTTTTTTTTAATTTTTTTCATTTCTCTTATCATTTGTGATTTGAGGCGTTCTTTCATATAGTCGCTAGTAGCTTGCAATACTTTTTGGACTGTCTGGTTATGTCTTTTGACCATTTGTCAATTGGGGAATAGCTCTTGGTCTAATATAATTATGTTAATTCCCGATAGATCCCTAAGTCTTTAATCAAGGATATTTGTTGCAAAGTTTTTCTTTTCCCCCATTTGGCAGGTTAAATTCTTATCCTAGCTACAAATTATTTTATCTGTGCAAAAGATTTTCAGTTTCATGTTCCCTATAATTCGGGGGCAGCTAGGTGACATTAATGGATAGAGTACTGGGTCTGGAGTCAGGAAGGCCTGAGTTCAAATCTGGCCTCAGATATTTACTAGCTATGTGACTCTGGGCAAGTCACGTCATCCTGTTTTCCTCAGTTTCCTCATCCATAAAATAAGTTGCAGAAAGAAACAGCAAAGCACTCCAGTATCTTTGCCAAGAAAAACCTAAATGAGGCCAAAAAAGGCAGGTATGACTGAATCTATTCACCAATGACAAAGAATTGTGGGGCCAATCAGTATTTTGTCTCCTCGTCTCACCATCCAGTTTTATAGTATCCCATCATTTCAGAATGTCAGAATACTGAATGTCAGAACTGGGGTGGACATTAGAACATAAAATAGAAAAACCGGGAAAGATCTTAGAAATCACATAAGGTAACTCCCAATCTCACTCCACAGATGAGAAAACTGAGGTCCAGAAAAGTTAAAATAAGTTGTTCAAGGTCACATGGAAAATAATAATTGATATTTAAATTGTGTTTTGAATTTTACAAAGCAATTTACATGTATTATTTTCTGGATGAGGTGGGTATATACCAAAGGTATTATCACTCCCACTTTACAAATGAGGGAATGTAGACTCAGTTACAGGAAATCCACATTCACATAGCTAGTTACTACAGAAGACAGGATTTGAACCCAGCTCTGCCTAGATTATTTACCTGTCACGCTTTTAAGCAACAGAACCAGATTTCAAATTAGTAGATCCTGAGTTATAACTAGAAGGAAGCTTTAGATCTTTTAAGTCCAAGCACATATTTTTACACATAAGGAAACTAAGTATCAGAGAAATTAAGTCACTTTTTCACATTGACACAGTTAATAAGTAGATGGAAGTGGGATTTGAAACCTAGGTCCTTGGACTTCAGATTCAGTGCTCTCCATTTATTATACACTACCTCTAGGTATAATTCTTAATTGGAAGACTAACAGGACAGAACCTTACACCTTTAATCCAACCTTTCTATCTTATGGAAAGGGATAAGCCCAGTGGGGAAACATGAAGAGCACATTGGTGGAAAGGGTACTGGTTTTAGAATCAAGGGGCCAGAGTTCCAATTTCTGTCTTTTCTATCTTTTTGTAACTCAAGCACTTAGTATAGTGCCTGGCACCTGATAAATATACTTAATGATGGTTGACTGACTGATTCTAACCCTGAGATCATTCTAGACAAGTCCCTTCTTTCCTCATCTATCAAATAGGGAGATTAGGGTAGATCATCTTTAAAGTCCCCTCCCATATAAATGATAAGATCATATGAAGGGACTTACTCAAGGTTCCAAAGCTACCCAGAAACAGAAAGGGAACTAGAAGTCAGATTTTCTGACTGACTTTAACTCTCATTCCACTGAGTTCCTTCCCCCAGCCCCTTTCACCTCACCCCCAACCCTCCACTCTTCCACCCCTCCCCCTTGCCCCCTGGAGCCTGGAATGGAGACAGCTCTGTCTTTGGTGATGTTCCAAGGAGCAGCCTGAGCTCAGGTGGGAAAAGAAGTCGTCAAGAAGATGAAGTCGACTAAGCAACAAGGGCTCTTGTTCATGCTTGGGTGTCTGTTAATTTTGCAGAAAAACAAGGAGGAAGCTGATGGAGATGGAATACAGTCTCAACTGAATGCCTTTTTTGAATCCATCAAGGAGCTGTTGAAAAACTATCATGAAGGGATTCAGCCAGTTCAGGGGAATGTACATTAATGTAATTATGGTATATCGGTACTCAGTGGTTATGGGTAATGCAGTTGAATTACCTGAACCAGAACTCAGCTCGAGGCAGACCTTTTCTGCAGTTTCTTTCCATACTTCTCTTTATCAGATAGACGTGATTAGATGAATCCCAGTATCTAGATAATTCAAATAAAAAAATAAGATGCAAGAATGCATCAACCACTTTTTTTCTCCGTAACTACTTGAGTTTGATTTAGACGTAATAAAATGACACTTACGTAGTGCTCTAAAATTTATGAAAGCACCTTTAAAGTCATAGAATCATAGACTTGAAGTGATAAGGAACCTTAGACGTCATCTAGTCCAACCTCCTTATTTTACAGAGAAGGAAACTGAGGTTTGAGTGACTTGTTGACTGACCTATTCAGGATAATTTCCCCTCTTCACCCCAGCTACTGGGGGGTAGGGTGCATTTCTTAGTCTCATCTTTATATCCCCAGTATCTGACACAGTCCCTGGCACACAGAGGGCACTTAGTACATGCCTGTTGGATTGGACTGGATGGAAGGCACTGTGAGGGATAACCAGGATAATTGAAAGAAAAGCTTTTGATCTTGAATTAGCTCTGTGAGCTCTCTAGACTGACTGGATTCACTGGATAATTTCCAACACCTCTTTTCACTTTATACTATGTAGATCTGAGCAGTGGATGACTATTTCTTAACTAACTCTTTGGCATCTTCAACCAGTCATAGTAGAAGGGAGCCCCTCTATTATGCGACATTCCAAACCCAAGCTATATAGATGAGCAGGGAAATATAAACATAAGCAACTCCGGGATTTGGTTTTTTGGTTTCATTTACATCAGATACCCAGATACTTTTGCTCAGTGGTTAGAGCCCAGGGTTACTGAAGCTGTTACCACATTATGTTATTTTTAAGACTACAGAACATGGCTGTTCTTTGACCTACAGCCAGGTCCCCTTGACCCTGGACAGTACCTTCAGGTAATCAGCCTAGTCAGGAAGGGGACTAGGTGAGAAGGGGTTGATGGTTCAGTGTCAATCCATCTCCATTCTCCATGGATGTAAATCTTAAATCCCACCTTAAATGTTTACTGTGTGACACAGTCATCTAACCTCTCTGTGCCCCAGTTTCCTTCTCTGTAAAATACCAATTCTTAAAGGGACTAATGGTTCTTAAAGTTTCTTAGATCTCTTTCACAGTATAAAGGCTAGCTTTTCTAAGAAGCATAGTTCCATTCTGAAAGGGCTGTCTCAGAAGCTTGGAGGTTCCTCTGAGGAGTCAAATCTCTTACAGATTTCTGCAATTCATTTTCTCTCTTTTTTGGCTTCCTTCCTTCCTTTCTTCTTCTCTCCCTCCCTTTCTTTCTTTCTTTCTTTTTCTTTTTCTCTCCCCTTCCCCACCTTCTCCTTCCTCTTCTCTTCCTTCTCTTCTCTTCTCTTCTCTTCTCTTCTCTTCTCTTCTCTTCTCTTCTCTTCTCTTCTCTTCTCTTCTCTTCTCTTCTCTTCTCTTCTCTTCTCTTCTCTTCTCTTCTCTTCTCTTCTCTTCTCTTCTCTTCTCTTCTCTTCTCTTCTCTCTCTCTCTCTCTCTCTCTCTCTCTCTCTGAACCTCAGTATAGCACAGAACTGTGATTTCCTAGGAATAATTAGAGGCTGAGTTAAATTTCTAGGTAAATTCAAATCAAGCCAACAAACACTTATTTGAAAGAAAGAACTATAAAATAGTACCAGTCCTCAAGGATCTTATCTTCCACCAGGGAGACACATGTAGCCAGTTAGATATAGAAATGAACATTTGAGGACCAGGTAGAGAGTACTGGCCACTAGGGACCTTAGGTAAAGCTTCTTATTATGTTGAGGGCAAAGGCTTTCCACGAGTAGATTAGAGGAGGGAGGATGCTCTCTAGGCATAGAAGGACACGCCACTTGTGCGTGAAACTGGGAGATAGAATTCCATGGTGGTCAGTCAGCCATGCCTGTCTTCATCAGGCTGAGGAAGCTGAGGTCCAGATGAGGTGACTTAGCTGAGCTCATGAAACCAATAAAAAGACCAAAGATGGGGAATTAGAAGGGATCTCAAGAGCTACAAAATTGAAGCTCAGAGACATTAACTGACAGCGTCACACAGGCAGCAAGCCTCATATCTAGGAACTGACCCTTGGCCATTGGATTCCAAAGTCAGAACTTTTTCCACCAGACCACACTATGGTGGCCAAAGCAAGACTGAAACCTGAGTTTTCATCTCCTCCCTTCCTTTCCATTCCACAATACAAAGCATATTCCTTTTTTTTGGGGGGGGGGGCAATGTAAATGAGTATGCTTCTCTTTTTGGTTCCAGTATCTCTCCCTGTCTCTCTTTGTCTCAGTCTCTCTGTGCTTCTCGCTGCCCCCTCCCTGTTAGATAGCTCTGATAAAGAGAAGCAGCCCAAGGATCAGGCGGCCTGTTACCAGGTCTTTGAGGCTGGCTGCCTTGCACCATCAGAAGGCGAGTGGTGGTAGTTGGGGCAGGGGATGGGGAGAGGGATTCGCCTTAACCAATAGCATGTGTTTTCCCTGGCTTGCCTTTCCTTTGCATTTTGTATGCACCCACATTCAGAAAAAAGCCCATATTGTTCTGGAGACACAAGGATTTGGCTTCCTCCCCTTTCCTGGGGGCTCCTGCTACACAGGGTCCATCCATTCTTATCTCTCTCCCTGGGGGCTGGGAAAGTCTCCCAAGAGGAGAGGGCCAGAATGTACAGGGTAACCAGATGACTTTGCTATAGACCAGCCAGTGAGAAAGGAAGTGGACAGGAGAGAATATTCTGTAGGATTGATAGATGCCTGTAGTTTATAAGTTATTAACCACCAGGTAACAGATTTGATTAATTTTGTGCCTGGAGGTTTTTTTTTTTCTTTCCCCTCCTCCTCCCAAAGAATGAGAGAAAACAAAATATTTTTCTAATTAAATAAATCCACGGTACCCGCTAATGGAGCCCGTCTGTGAGCGCGTGACAAGGCAGGGGTAGAAGTGGAATAATGATTTTATTTTTTCATTAAATAGAATTATAGGCAGTTACTCAAAGCAACCCTGAGCCTAATTGAAAGAAAACCATTTCTTCTTAATTTACTTTCACGGTTTGGAATGATAAAAGAGCGCGTTCACTGGGAAATTAAATACAAAACACAGCACAAGTAAAGGACATTTTCTTTTCCTTTTCAGTGAGTTTTTTACCCCGACTCTTGCCCAAATCTGAAGCAATGATCTGCAGGCACAGGTGAGAGAGAGAGAATGGAGAACTCCATCCCCATCTAAGTCTGTGCGAATTTTTGATCTCCTTTGAAGGAAACAAGATGATGAATTCATTCACGGCTTCACAGACCATCTCATTTTACAACGAATAACTAGCATTTGTACAGCACTTTAAACTTTGCAAAGCCTTTTACCTGTAACAATTCATTTGATCCTTATGACAAGCCTGTGAAGTAGGCAATAGTATCTCTATTTTACAGATGAGGAGACTGAGGCAAACAGAAGTTAAGCAACTCATCTAAGTTCACAGAGATAGTTGTGTCTGAGGTTGGATTCGAATTCTCACCTTTCTGACTCCAAACCCTGTGCTTTAGCAGATAGTGCCCCGCCTAAGTGCTCAGACGAGGGAACCAAGACCCAGAGAGGCAAAAAAAAATCCAAAACTCTCAAACCAACCAACCAAAAAACATAAACAAAAATAATTCGCTCAGGTTCCCATAGATTGGATATTGGTCAGTTGACTGTTGTCCTTTGTTCTCAAAGTGGCCCAAAACAGGATATAGATATGCTAGGGAAAAAAGAGGTAAAAACCAAATAGCCCCTTCCCTCAGGGGGCTTATATTTTAGGGAATGGGATGTAGAACAGCAATGTATATATGGACAATGTCCATAAAGGATAAGTCAATACAAAATACGTATACGAGATAAGCACAATGCAATTTAAATATTAGCTAGGTAGCTAAGTGGACAGGTCTGAAGTCAGGAGGACCTGAGTTTGAATCTAGCCTCAGACACTTACTAGCTGTAGGACCCTGGGCAAGTCACCAAACCCTATTTGCCTCCATTTCCTCATTCATAAAATGAGCTGAGAAAGGAAATTGGAAACTACTCTAGCATCTTTGCTAAGAGAACCCCAAACAGGGTCACAGTTGAATATGACTGAAAAATAACTCGATAACAGCAACAAATTTTAATATGTGGAGATGGGAGTGTATGCCTGAGAGAAAGTAGTAACAACAGTAGGGATCAGGAAAGATCTTCCATGAGAAGTGCCTTGAAGGAAACTTGGGATTTCAAAAGCTGAAAGTGAAGAGGGAGGGCATTCCAGACAGAGGGGAAACCTATGCAAAGGCAAGGAGGTTGGAGATTCTCACAATGGGAATAAATAACACACTGACCAGTTTGCCTGAAATCCATTCCATGGGGCAGGAGAAATTCTGTGTAATTGTCCTATGAACCTAGATTGGAGTCAACTTGTAAAAGGTTGGTTTTCAGTTTGCATTCTGTGAGTGCCCTTTCTCCCCTCTTCTTGCCCAAATCCCAATAATAGAAGTGACTTTTGTTTCCATAGGGCTTCAAGGTTCCTAGAGCTCTCTCATAACAACCCTGGGAGATAGCATTATTATCCCCATTTCACAGGCAAGGCAACTGACTACCAGGAAGCACGGAGCAGTTTGCCCCCAGTGACAGATGCAGGATGGTATCCTAAGTTCATAGAATTTTGAATAGTAAAGGATCTTTCTTCATTGGTGTTCAGTTGTTTTTCAGTCATGTCTTACTCTTCTTGACCCAATTTAGGGTTTTCTTGGCAAATATACTAAAGTGGTTTGCCATTTCCTTCTTCAGCTCGTTTTACAGATGAGGAAACTAAGGTCAGCAGGGTGAAGTGACTTGCCCAAGGTCACACAGCTTATCAGTTTTTGTGACTGGATTTGAACTCAGGTTCTCCTGACTCCAAGCCTGGCTCCCTTTCCATTGCAACAACTTAGAATTTGTCGAATCTAAGACCCACATTTTACGTGTGAAGAAGATTATCTATAGAGGTTTAAATGACTTACCCAAGGTCACACAGCAAGGAAGTATCTGAGGAAAAATTCAAACTCCAGATCCTCAGTGTTAGGTCCACAAAGTAAGTAGTGGCTTTCTTAGTGCCTACCTTCAACCTCCAACAGAATTGGTCTGGTCCTTCCTTTACGATGGATGTCTTAGGCTTATCCTGAGCTGGGGTGGAGGGAGGACATGATGGAGACCAGTGATGGTATGGACTGCTGAGTCCATGTATAACTGACAATGTATTTCTACATGGGTTAATGGGTTATTATGATTATTTTTACTATATTTAGTCAATATTTAATATTGATATATGATATCATCAATATTTAAATCTGGTCTAACAACCCAATCCAAGTTGATAAGTATTTATTAAGTGTCTACAATATACAAGGCACCACCTTCTCTCCTAGATCTTTTTCTCATACTTTTCCCCACTCTGTTTCGAATACTCTTCCCTGCCAAATCCCTAGATTAACTGCATCCTTCAAGGTCCAGCTGCAGTCTTATCTCCTCCAAGGAGCCTTCTGCCATCACACCAGCTCGAAGCCATCTCTTTCTTCTCTGAGCTCACAATAACTTTTCTGGGATGCAGCAGGTAGGTGTCCCAGTGGATAGAGTGCTTTCTCTGGAGTCAGGATAGTCCTAATTTCAAATACAGCTCAGATACTTATGAGCCGTTTGGTCTTGAACAAATTACTGACATCCTTTACCTCAGTTTGTCTGTAAAATGGGGGTAACAAAAGCACCTATCTCCCAGTGCTGCTGTGAGTCAGGATCAAATGAGTTACCATTTGTAAAGACTTTACAAACCTTGAAATGCTATATAAATGGTAGCTATTATTACTAGATTCAGAACTGAAAGGGATTTTAGAGACCCTTTAGTCCAAGACCCTCCTTAGATTGATAAGGAACTAAGGTAGGAGGAATTAGGGGGGGTGACAGAGTGGCTTCTCCGAAGTCACAGAGGCAACATTCAGCAGAACCACGATCTGAATCCTCTCCCTGATGCCAGAGCCAGCATTGTATCTACTTTTCTACCAATATTTGAGAGGATAAAAAAATTAGTTTGTTTGGGGATAGGAGTAGGAAGTGGGAGGGGAAGGAGAGGTTTCAGAGATGTTGATCCCGCATGCCAGAAATTGTTCAGGCAAGATCTGTTTTCACTAACCATTTCTGCTACTTTTTACACTAAGTGCTTCCTTAAGAAGGTTGGAGCTGTTCAGATAAAATTTCAGCTACTGCTGGGACCCTGCTAGGAAGCTCCCCCTTGTGCCTCTTAGGGGCCCAGGGGGCCAACTTCCCCTTCCTCTCTCTCAGCAGATGTAAACTCAGCTCCCAAGGGGATCACAGACACTCTTCTGTCAAGGCATCTTTTTTTACTTGTTGAGTCATTTTTCAGTCATCTCTGACTCTTGGTGACCCCATCTGGGGTTTTCCTAGCAAAGATATTGGAGTGGTTTGTCATTTCTTTCTCCAGCTTACCACTTCTCTGATAACATGGGGGGAAAAGAATGGGGGATAAGGAACGTTTTATTTAAATAATTTATTCACAACAGCAGATGTCATCACAGGAGTTTCTATTTCTATTGCTTACCAGTTAGCCAGAAAGCATTTATGAAGTACCTACTATGTGTGAGGAACTATATTAAGAACTAGGGGACATAAAGGCAAAAACAGTCCCAGTCTTCAACAAGTTTCTTGGGAGACAACAAGCAGAGAACTGGGTATGATATAAGATGTATTCTGTGTAAATGGCAGGCAACTTCATCAGGATGGCACTAGAAGGTAGGGAGACCAGAACGGGACTCCTGAAGAAGGCAGTTTTGGGGCAGTTTTGTAGGCATCCAGAAAATGGAAGTGAGGAGGGAGAATGTTCCAGGTACAAGGGGTAGCCAGTACAAAGGCACACTGTTGGAAGACTCACCATTGCCACTTGTCACTATATACAATCAATTCAATTTGAAGAGCATTTTATTAAATTCCTATTATTTTCCTTCCACTGCTAAGTGCTGAGGAGATTTGAATTAAAAAAAAAACAGTCCTACTCTTTGAGAAGTTGATATTTTATTAAGGAGATAAAATAAGCATACAGACCAGTCCATATTCAGTTTGTATAAAGTGATTAAAAAGGAATTTTGGGTTAAGGGGGAGAGAGTATTGATGATATGAGGAATCAAGGAAGGCTACCTGTAGGAGGTGATACTGAATATGAACCTTATACAGGGGCTAAGGATGCCAGTAGGCAGAGGTAAAGAGAATACTCTACCATCCAGGAAAGTGAGGATGGAGGGACAAATGAGAGAATAGAGTCCTCCTCTAAGTCCCGAAAGGTTCTCATGCAAGCACATTTGCTGGTTAGATGCTGTAGGACAAAGGATGCAAACAGCAAAAAGTCCTAATGGGAAAATAGAATATGTGGAAAAGAAACCCATTCTTGAGTTGTAAAGAGAGGTGATACAAGTTGCTGCTGAAAGACCCTTTGTGTGAGAGGTCTTGAACTATGGGGGCTGGTGTGTAAAAGGAGCCTGGGAAAAAATGGAAGCACTGTGTCTTAAAGGTGGATCTTTAAGCTTCACCTGCTGTGTTCTTTGTCTTCCTGGTCAAAGAATAATATATCCCCTGGAAAAGGGAGCAAGCTCCATCTGCTGGAGGCTGAGGAGAATAGCAAAAAAGCAGAGCTTACAACAAAATGATCCCATGCTAGATGTTGCTAAAAGGTGTAGTAGGTGAAAATAACTGAGATCTTTGATGAAACAGTTAGCCCTTGTGGGAAGCTGAGGAAGGTAGAAAGAACCTGGAACTATATAATATAGAAACAGAGGGCAGAGGCCAGGGTACCTGATGAGATCTTTATGAAGCAGTTGATAAAGCCCCAATAGATGCTATAGCCATCAATCTTCGATCATTTATTGAGCATCATCTGTGTTTTCTTGTATTTTGTTAAATATTTACCAATTACATTTTAATCTGTTTAGGCAGCACATGGGCAGTGTCTTTTATGCCTCTGCTTTAGAGAATTTCTCATTTTTCCTGATGATTTCCTTCACTCAGATGATCTTAGTACTTCAGTATCTGACCTTGTCCTCCAGGTTTAGTCATGAGCTTCCTTTATCAGCACATAGATTCACAAGACTCAAAACACAAACTTTTATTTTAAGAGTAACCAAAATGCTTATTTGAGGTCATATAAAGAAGTAGTTTTGTTTGGACAATGATATTTTGCTGTTGTTTTCAAGTACAGCCTTCAAAGAATGTCCTTTGTTCATAATAGGAGCAGAGATACAGAGTTTTCAGGGACCTTGGAGACCGTCTAAGTCTAGTTGCCTCATTTTACAGATGAGATAACCAAGGTTAGACTGGTTAAGTTACTTGCCCAGATTCATACAGATAGTGTCATAGGTGGAAAGGGAATCCAGGTCCTTAGATGCCAGGGTCACTGCATACAGTGACTCTCACTTCAGTCCCTGTCAACATATCCCTCTTAGAACCTTTCTCTGTAAGGCAGTAGCCATGCCTGAATAATTATAGCATTAATAGACATTTTATAAAGGTCTTTTGAGGATGATTCATTTCCTTTTAGCACTGTGCAATTCAACAAACATTTATTAAAAACTATGTGCCAGGAACTATATTAAACCCTGGCTGTACAAAGACAGTCTCTGCACTTCATAAGCTTCTATTCTCCTGGGGAGTGCAGCATCCACTCATTTAAGTATAACCAGGTCCCCATCAATGCAAGCAATGAATCCTTCCAAAGTGGTTACACCATGAGAGTTCCTTCCTTCCTTCCTTCCTTCCTTCCTTCCTTCCTTCCTTCCTTCCTTCCTTCCTTCCTTCCTTCCTTCCTTCCTTCCTTCCTTCCTTCCTTCCTCTATCTTCCTTCCTTCCTTTCATCCCCTCTTTCACTCTTCTTTCTCTTCTTTCATCCTTCTTTCACTCCCTCCTTTTCCTTCCTTCCTTCTTCCCTCTCTCCTTTCCATCCTTTCTTCCTTCCTTCTCTCTTCTTCTCTTTTGTTCATCCTCCCTTTCCTTCCCCTACAATTTTAACTTCCCTTGCCTTCCTTCAACAGACATCAAAAGAACTTAAGCACAATGCAGAAATTAGTAACAGCAATAATAACCAGCATTTGCATAGTGCTTTAAGATCTGCAAAGCACTTTGCATATTATTTGATCTACACAAAACCCTGAAGAATAGTTACTTATTATTATTTCCATCTTACAAATGGGGGAACTGAGGCTGATAGAGGGTAAGTGATTTGCTCAGGGTCACACAGATAAGTCTCTGAGAAAACATTTGAATTCAGATCTTCTGGAATCCAAGGTCAGTATTCACTGAACCACATAACTGCTTAGAATTGGAATGGTGTTATTGAGTCATTTGAGTTATATTTCCTTGTGTAGTTTTCTTGACAAAGAAACTAGAGTGGTTTGCTATTTTCTTCTCCAGCTCATTTTATAAATGAGGAACTGAGGCAGACAGGATTAAATGACTTGCCCAGAGTCACACAGTTAATAAGAGTCTGAAGGCCAGTGAGCTATCTGCTGCCCACGTGCCCATTAGAATAGTAGAGTTAGTAAAACTAGGGTTCTGAACTTTTTCGTGTCAGAGAATTACCCCCTTGTGCCATTTGGTAAAATCCATGGACCCCTTTTCAGAGTAATGTTTTTAAACACACTAAATAAAATACATAGGATGGCAAAGGAAATCAGTTGAATAGTATCAAAAACATGATTTTTAAAAAAGTTGATGGATTCCAGATCCAGAACTCCTAAGAATAATTAGAACGAAGAGATGTTCTTTAGTATTCAAGAAAAGCTTATTGATAGTGAAGTAAACATGCAAAATAATAAAATGGAAAAAAACCCTCCAAAACACTAGATTTGGATGGATAAGATTAGACTTTTGTCTATTCTCCCAATTACTATCAATCCATCTACTAACAAGTATTTATTAGGCACCTATTATATGCCAGGCAAAACTAGCCCCTGCTCTTAAGGAGGTACCATTGAGGGAGATAACCTATAAATAATTACGTACATATTGAGTATGTACCTCTGTATATACTCCATAAGCGGTACAGTGAACAAAGCACTGACCATGGAGTCTTGAGGACCTAAGTCCAAATCTGACCTCCCACATTGACCAGCTGTGGGACTCTGGGTAAGTCACTAAACCCTGTTGACCTTAGTTTTGTCATCTGTAAAATGAGCTAGAGAGGAAAATGGCAAAGTACCCCAGTATTTTTACCAAGAAATCCCCAGATGGGGTTATGAAGAGTCAGACACAAGTGAAAAATGACTGAAAAACACAACATACAGAATAGCTGGTCATCTTGTGGGGCAGGAGGGAGCCACTAATTAGCTGTGTGACTTTCCATCATTTCCAGGTCCCAAATTTTAGAATGTTTTTCCATTCGCTGGAGAATATTCAGAGGAGACCCACCAAGGGCCATCATCTCTCTATCTCTCTGGATAGAAGTCAAGACAGAGCAACTGGGAACATTTAGCTTAGAGAAGACTTGGAGGAGGGGACATGATAGTTGCTTTGTAGTATGGGAAGGATTGTTTTAGGAAGGCTCAGCTTTGTTCTGTTAGACCTCAATTTGCAGAGCTGAGAGCGCTGGAATTGTGGGGAGGGGGTGCGTTGTAAAGAGGCAGATTTAGGCTTAGTATGCAAATCAGCAAGTGAAGACAGGACCTTAATCTTTAGCTCCATCTCAAAGTGGTAAAGTGAGAAGTACAGAGTCCCCTCTCTTTAGGCAGAGGCTTAATGACCTTATGTTGTGCATGCTAAGATTCTCAGAGGGAGGGATTACTTTGTTTTTGTCAATACCTTGCACCTAATGCAACCCTAGGTGCTTTAAAAAATGCTTGTTGAAGGAATAAATGCTGGAGAAGAATTTTGTTGAAATTCAGGTACCTGCTCTGAGATTTCATGAAGCCTCTCAACCTGTCCTTGACCTCAGTTTCCTTCTCTGTAACACACAAGGGTTGCTGAGAATGACCTCTAGGGTCCGTTTCAGCTTCAATACTCCCAGCCTGTGTGGTTGGGGCTTAGCCTCATATCCCAGTTTGCTATTGGGGAGATTCAATCCCCACTGCCTGAAGTCCTCACCATTTAGTTATAGAGACAAGAGTCAGTGGCAAACCATGCAAGACAGCATGTAATTAATTTAGTGTTTGTTATGGGGTACAGACTATGTGCTGGAGCAATTCAGAGGAGAAGAAAATCAATGAGACCTAGCAGAATTTTCATGCAGAAGGTGAGAGTGGAATTTGATCCCAGAGGCTCAGAAATATTTGAAGGGGAGAGAGAGAGAGAGAGAGAGAGAGAGAGAGAGAGAGAGAGAGAGAGAGAGAGAGAGAGAGAGAGAGAGAGAGAGAGAGAGACAGAGACAGAGACAGAGAGACAGAGAGAGACAGAAAGACAGAGACAGAGACAGAGAAAGACAGAGAGAGAATGAGAGAGAGAATTCCCAGTTAACATTTTGTTATATTGATTCAATCACAGGAGGTGAAAGGATAGGAGATGCTACAACGCCCTCCTCCACCTCCATCTACTGGGAAAAAATAGACAAAAAATAACTCCACCCATTTGCCCTATAGGTTGTGATTAGATTGTCCTAAGAACGTTGTCTTCTAACAGGAAGGGGGTTGAGATAGACTAGGAGAGAACTGGAGAATGATTGTATTTAGGAGGCTTATTTTTAGGAGGGACCGATGCATTCAGAGCTTTCTCTCTATCCCCCACCTGGAGCCCCAATACTTCCTTTCACCCACTTATTCTGATCTAATCAAACTGGCTTTCTTTCTCTTCTCTTCTCTATCTCTTGCCTTGGATGCCTTTTCAAAGATTGTCTCCCATGACTGGAGTGCCTTCTCTCCTCACTCCCCGCTGTTAGAATCTCTAGTTTCTTTTAAAGCTCAGCTCAAATCTGTATCCCATAACAAACACTAAATCAAAGATCTTTCCTAACTCACCCAACTTCTAATTTCTCTCCTTAAAATTACTCGGTATATTGGCATGAATGGGATTTAGCCTGAAATCTGCAACATTGGAGGTACCTCCACACCCAGGAATTGACAGAACCATTTGCATATGAAAATATGTTATATTTATATATGTGCTTACATCTTACTTCCCCCTGGCAGAATGTAAACTTGAGGATAGTTTTTTGTCTTTGTACCCTCAGTGTCTAGGATGGTACCTGGTATAGTAGACAATAAACATTTGATTATTCTCCCCCGCCCCTTTTTTCTGAAGAGTCTAGCACAATACCCGACACACAGTAGGCACTTCCATAAATGCCTAGGGATTGATTGCTTTGGGATAGATACAGCAATGAAGAGAATGAAGGTGCTCATTGTCAAAGAAAGAGAAGATGCTGGCGGACCACGAATTGGTTGAGACTTCATGTTCACAAGCACAGGATTTGCAAAAGCTGTGATGGATGGTTGGGGGTGGAATTGTCCTGTGAGTCGGTGACAAATGTCCCCCTTGCTCAGAGAATTTCGAAAAACCTCTAATACTCCTGGAATTTGAAGTCCCATTTTTCCCCCCATAATCACACTATTAAACTTTAATACCAAATATTAATAAAACATAGACTCTTTAATAGGAGCCAGCTGAGGTGGGGAATGGAGCTGCCTGGCTGGCTAGAGACATTTGTGCCACTTGGTGATGGGTATTAACTCTTTCCATGCTTGGGAAAATGTGGGGGAAGAGGTGGGGTGCATTGACTGTATGAAGGGGAAAAGGGCTGAGAAAAGGGAAGACTCCAACTTGGAGGTCTATGTTGCTGATATCTGGGTCCAGAGCAGCTTGCTTCAGGGAACAGGGAGAGAGGATGCCACTTTCACACAATTTCTGGGAGTATTTTCAAAGGGTGGTGAACTTGTCAATCCCCTGGCTTGGGGTATGGCACCTATGATGGGGTGTGGACAGAGCCATAACTAGGTGGACACAGAACTTTGCCTAAGGGCCCTGAAATTTGAAGGGTGCACCCATAAAATGTAGTGGAACAGAAAATGAAACAGAATTCAATTTTCACCGAAGAAATGTGGGTAACCAATAGGGTAGAATATTATGTACAGTATCAAATGTAGTCATGGCATAGGATATGGTTAATTACTTTTCTTTGTCACTGGTAAGTATTCAATGTCAGTAGGGTGGGAGAAGGGGTTCTCTTATCCATAAATGAATTTGATGTAAAGTCAAATGGGATCGATAAAATACACTAAAAGTAATTAAACAGGTCTACTCCTTATCCTACAACCCTCTCTGCCATTTCTTGTGGTTATACAGGTTCATATCTAGGCAGCTACAAGGGATCTCAGAGGTCATCTTACGTGACCTTCTCTTTTTACAGATGAAGCAGTGTTAAATGTGCTCAGTCACACAGCTAGTAAGTGTCTGAGGCAACCTTCGAACCTAGTTCTTTGTGACTTCAAGTATGTCACTTAAGTGTTTTACCTAACAGGCCCTCGTGGCATAAGAAAGGTAAAGGTGAGGGCCTGCTTGGGCAAGAGGTAGGCAGTCCAAGGTGAGCTCCCCAGTTTCCCCAGTAGCAGCTTTGCTCTCTAGTTTTTTCCCTGGAGATTTCTTCCTCTTCCTCCTCCCCTCCCTCCCCTCCTTCTCTTCTCTCTTCCCTTTCCCTCTCCCTCTCGTCCCCTCCCTTTCCCTCCTTTCTCCCTCTCTCTCTTTCTCCTTCCCTTCCCCTCCTCTCCTCTCTCCTCCCCTCCCCTCCCCTCCTTCCTCTCTCTTCCCTTTCCCTCTCCTTTTCTGCCCCTCCCTTTCCCTCCTTTCTTCCTCTCTCTTCCCCTCCCCTCCTCTCTCCCTTCCCTTTCCCTATCTTTCCTAAATTGTTCTGGAGTTTGGAATTCTTTGTTATGCCTCTGGATCTGGGCACAGCCCCAGGGCCCCCCTTCTGATCCAGGAAAAAAAAAATTTAAAGTTAAAATATTTGGACTAATTCAGTCCCAAGGTCTCATTTATCTGTGTTTTGTCTACCTTTCTTTTTCTCTCTAACCAGAATCACAATTTTATTGTTATGAGATAGTCCAATTAAGGAAATCCCTTCTGCTAATGAAGATTTTGGCCTGTTATGCAATTCCTCTCAAAACAATGTCTAGGGCACTGAGAAATTAGGTCACTATTACTTACTAGCGGCAGTATTTGCAAGATGGGACTTGAATCCAGCTCTTTCTGATTTCAAGACCAACTCTCTCTTAAATATGCCAAAGCTTCCTCTCTTTCAAACTGTGATTTGGAATAGGAAAGGACTTTAAAGGACATCTATGTCAACTTTCCCAATTGAAGAAAGTAAGATCTGGGGCAGTTAATTGACTTGATCCAGGGTGGTCAATTTATCAATCAGCCAGCATTTATTAGGCAGGCATTGTGTTAAGCTTTGGGTACAGAAAGACAAAAGCCAAACATTTTCTGCCCCCAAAGAACTTGCTTTGTGGTCAATCAGCATTTATGCATGTGATCCTCACAAGAACCCTTCGAGGTAAGGACTATTATGATCTCTATTTTAAAATTGGGGAAACTGAGGCAAACATATTTTTTAAAGTACCTTGCCTAGGGTCATACAGCTAGTAAGTGTCTAAGGCTGGATTTGAATTCAAATCTTCCTGGCTCCAAGACCAATGATCTCTCCTTTGAGGCATGTAGATCCAGGTAACCAACAGGTCTCAAATCCATTTGTGAGTGGGGGCTGCCTACCCTGAACATTCAAAGACTTCCCTTGGCAGAATGAACCAATGAGAACAGTTCGTTCCAAGGGCCATGAAGGTGGCTGAAGCAGACACTATGAATCGCTTGGAGCTTGGTTAGACATCATAGATGCCAAGGTCACCCACTGCATCCCGGGCCATCACCAGTCATCTTCACCTTTGTCTTGCCACTGGACTTTAATGACTCTGGAAGACAGAGTGAGGCTGATGACTTTGGGCAACTCTGCCTCACTTACATCTAATTCGCACATAAGTCAAGTCATAACCTGTGATGTCATGAGTCCTCTTCAAAAATGAAGTATGGACAACATTAAACACCTACTGTATGCTAAGCAGTAGGGATACAAAGAGAGGCAAAGCTCCCTCAAGGAGCTTATGATCTAATAGGAGAGATAAATTTTTAAAAAAATGTACATACAAGACATATACAACAAGATAGGGAAGGTAAATCTCAGAGGGGAGACCCTAGCAGTAGGAGGCAGAGAATGTTTATGTAATCACAGAGCTAGTCATCCCCAGAGGCAATGGTCAACCCCATATCTATGATCCTAGAGCCATTCTAGAGTCCAGATCAAAGACAACATAAAAGTTTTTGCCTCATTGGCCCCATACCTTGATGCTGTCTAGCAATGAGAGAGAAGGTCCTACGATATGATAGAGGCTGGGGAATGGAACTTGGATGTAACCTGAGCACAGGTTAGAAGACCTCTAACTAGGGGCATCTCTGCTCCAAAACTTCCTGGTTCATGGAGAGTTCCTAGAAAAAGCCTAATGAAGTTAGGAAGGAAGGGGGATCAGGAACCTTTTTTCTAGCCTGGAATAATATTCTTGATCTTCTACCTCCCCTTTACAGGCATTTAAGCCTAATGCTTAGGATACCTATAGTTAGTGAGGCATATAATCCTAAAAGTATCCAATTCTCATATAACATTCAAATTGGAAAGCTTAACTGAGACTTCTATTTCCTTTTTTGGGGGGGAGGGGGATGCAGATAGAGGGATAATCCAAGTAGTAATTTTACTGGTTTGGGAAAATTCCCTCCTTCAGTGCATATGGGCAACTCATCTATAACAGAGCAATGCTTTTTTTTAAATAAATTTATTTTTTTTCAACATTCACATCCATAAGATTTTGAGTTCCAAAATTTCTCCCCATCTGTCCTCTCCCCTCACCCAAGACGACATGTAATTTGATATAGACTCTACATGTACATTCATATTAAACCTACTTTGACATTGGTTATATTGTAAAGATGAATTAGAACCAATGGGAAAAACCATGAGAAAGAAGAAATGAGAGAGAGAGAGACAGAGAGACAGAGACAGAGAGAGACAGAGAGAGAGAGAGAGACAGAGACAGAGACAGAGACAGAGAGAGACAGAGAGAGAGACAGAGACAGAGAGACAGACAGAGAGACAGAGAGAGACAGAGACAGAGACAGAGAGACAGAGAGACAGAGACAGAGACAGAGACAGAGACAGAGAGACAGAGAGCACAAATAATATGCTTCAATCTCCATTCAGACTCCGCAGTTCTTTCTCTGGATGTGGATGACATTTTCTATCCTGAGTCTTTTGGAGTTGTCTTAGACCCTAGGATTGCTGAGAAGTGCTAAGTCAAACTTCACACATTGTGGATGTTACTGTGTACAGTGTCCTCCTGGTTCTGCTCACTTCACTCAGTATCAGTTCTATTATGCCTTTCCAGGTTTTTCTGAAGTCTTCCTGTTCATCATTTCTTACAGCACAATAGTATTCCATCACATTCATTTACCACAACTTGTTCAGCCATTCCCCAATTGATGGGCATTCCCTCAATTTCCAGTTCTTGGCCACCACAAAAAGAGCTGCTATAAGTATTTTTGTACATTTGGATCCTTTTCCCATTTTTATGATCACTTTGTGATAAAGACCTAGAAGTGGTATTGCTGGGTCAAAGGGTACGCACATTTTTATAGCCCTTTGAGCATAGTTCTAAATTACTCTCCAGAATAGTTCAACTAATTCACAACTCCACTGACAATGCACTAGTATTCCAACTAAGAAGATGTTTCCCACATCTTCTTCACATTTATCTTTTTCCCATTTTATGTTAGCCAATCTGATAGATGTGATGTGGTACTCAGAGTTGTTTTGATTTGCATTTCTTTAATCAATAATGATTTAGAACATTTTTTTCTATGACATCTGAAAACTGCCTGTTCATTTCCTTTAACCATTTATGAGTTGGGGAATGACTTGTATTCTTATAAATTTGACTCAGTTTTCTATATATTTTAGAAATGAGGTCTTTTTCAGAGACTCTAGCTCTAAAAAAATCTTTCCCAGTTCTCTGCTTCTGTCCTAATCTTGGATGTAAAATAGTGATTGTTAAAGTGCGCTCTGTAGACCCTATGAGGATCCAAGACCTTTCAGGGGATCTGCTAAGTCAAAATTGTTTTCATAAATAACTTCCAATCCTGCAAATACTGATAAATACAACCCACAATAGTAAAAGTTGTTTGGGGTCCTTGATAACTTTTTGTTTTTCTTTTTCAGGAGGCAGAGTTAAGTGACTTGCCTAGGGTCACACAACAAGTTAATGTCTGAGGTAGGATTTGAATTCAGATCCTCCTGATTCCAGGGCTATCCACTGCACCACCTAGCTGCTCCCTTCAATACTTTTTAAAACATTATTATCCTCTTTTCCAGGATTGCCTTATATGTTTAGGGTTATTTTTGAAAAAATAAGTTTTGATCAGTCTCAAGGTATTTCTGGAAATACCCTTCCTTCTGCCCTACCTTTCCAAATCTTCTTGAAGTAGCCAACTATTGTTATGGATCCTTTGATTTGATTTTACTTTTTAGTTAAATCACCAAGAGGTGTCTTGTGCGTCTATAGCTTAAAATAGTTTACAGCACAGTCTATAATATGACCCTTTGCACAGATATATATAACATAGAAGAAACACACACACACACATATACCTACCCTCTTGCCCTTCCTGTACCCTAAATTCACATTCAATAGCCAGAGGAACAACATCTATCCACATAACCAGATTCTCCTTGCTTTTATTTATTTCCTACAGGTAACTGTCAGAATGGGAAAGGGACTAGTCTCGTCCTCAGGGCTCTTGGTGATACATGCTGCCTCCCTTGTTTCTTTCAGGTCCCATCTAAAATCCCATTTTCCTAGTTCCCCTTAATTTTAATTCTCTCTCTCTCTCTCTCTCTCTCTCCTCTCTCTCTCTCTCTCTCTCTCTCTCTCTCTCTCTCTCTCCTCTCTCCCCCCTTTCCCTCTCTCTTTCTCTCTCTCACTCTCTCTCTCTGTCCATCTCCTTGTCCGGATAGGTAGGTGGTACAATGGATAGATTACTGGACTGGTTTGGAATCAGGAAGACTTATCTTTATGAGTTCAAATCCAACCTCAAACACATAGTAGCTGTGTGACCCTGGTCAAGTCACTTAACCCTATTGACCATGAAGAATTGGACATGACTCAAAAATAACTGAACTGAACCACATATCTGTAAACTTGTTGTCTTCCCCTTCTGAGGGGCAGGGACTTTCTTCTGTCCTGTGCTTAACAGAGTGGCTGGCACATAGTGAGTGTTTAAGGTTGATCGGAATTCTTAGGTCTTTTGGGTTGTTCCTCTTTACGATGCTTCTGTCATTGTGTGCGCTTTTAGCTCCTGGTTTGGCTCACTCCACTCTGTAACTGGTCAGCCTAGGTTTCTCTGGGCCCATTCTTTCATCATTCTTCCTTCACAGTGCCTTCTATTACATTCACATATTACCATTTAGTTGGCCATTCCTCAGTTACAGGTATGCCCTTAGTTTCCTCTTTGGGATTTTGTTTTTTGCCATCCCCCAAATAGCCGCTCTCAATATATTTGTGCCCAGGGGTCCTTTCACTCTTTCCTCTCTATGCTGCGCTCCAGACCTTCTTTCCTTTCGAGCAGCATCAGGCACCTTCCTCTCCCGCTCCTTCCCCACCCTCCTTTTCACTTTACTTCTTCATTTATTTGAATAGAAATTTCCAGAGGGCAGAGTCTGTATTACTTTTTCCTACAGGGATGGAAACTGCCCGTGCACTCCAGGACCTAGAGGGTCACATATGACCTAAGTTTCCCTAGTGTTTGTATCTCCACTTTTAGCACCATGCTTAGTACATAGTAAGCCCTTAATAAATGTTTGTTGCCTGCCTGCCTCATTTGTTATTGGGTTGGTGTTCATGCCCGAAGGATCAATGATCACCGGTGAGAGGAAATCAGAGTCAAAAGAGGAGAGCAAAACCCAGCAGAGAAAATAAAGAGAAGAAGAGAAACCAGGCAGATGGAATCATGGGGGGTGGGGTAGGGAGGGAGCAGGAGACACGGTCAGTTAAGAAAATCCACATTTATTTCTCCAGGAATTTGCTTCAAAGGCCCTTCCTGTTCTTACTGAACAGTCCTTGTAGAGCAGGTTTCAGGTCACTTAGGGAAGGAACAAAACCAGCCTCTGTTAGAACATCAGTGGTCCAAGTGAACAGCAAGTCACGGATGCCCCTGTTCAGGGCAGTGGATACCTGCCTTTGTATAGATACACACATACATTGTGGGGATAGAAGGAAGCCAGGGGGAGGGTATGTGCACGCACACCTTGTTCACACACATACATACCCACACAGCTCTCATCTGAACAACAACCTTGTGAAATGAACAGAACGAGGACTACCACTTTCATTTACAGAGGAAGAAACTGAGGCCCCAAGATGATGTGTCAGCTTCTTCACAATTCTTAAGTCTTATACCATTTCCGATACATGATGTCATCTCACTAGTTGTTCAGTTGCGTCTGATGGCCCAGTCCATGGGGTTTTCTTGGCAAAGATACTGGAGTGGTTTGACATTACCTTATCAATCCTATTTTACAGATGAGGAACTGAGGGAAATAGGGGTTGAGTGACTTGCCCAGGGTCACACAGCTACTAAGTGTCTCAAGACAGATTTGAATTCAGGTCCTCCTGACTCCAGACCCAGGACACTATCCATTGCATCACCTGACTGCCCCTCCATGCCTATCCTCAAGCAGCAACTTTATGACAATACCTCCCTCCACACCTGCTCTTCATAGAACTCCTTCCAGATTCCCTTGATGTGCCATCTCCATTGGCAAACTTTTCTGGATTTAGGGCTCCTTATCTCCTCTTCAAATGATCATCTATCTGCTTATTTTACCTCTGGGGCAAGAACTATTCCTTGTTTTGTCCTTGTACCCTACCTGTACACAACATTCTTGATGATGCTAGGGATGGAGCCAAAGAAATCTGAGTTCAAATTTAATACTTAGTCATGTAATCTGCAATAAATCCATTCAATAATCCAATAAGCATTTATTAAGTACTTACTAGGTGCCAAGGCTGTGATTAGTGCTGGGGAATGAATGAATAAAAAGAAAAAAAGGTCCCTGCCCTCAGGGAGCTTACAATCAAAATTATTTAACTTCTGACTGCCTCAGCTTCTTCAACCGTAAATGGGGGATAGTAACAGCACCTACCTCTCAGAATTGGTGTAAGAATGAAATGATTTTTTTTTGGTGAAAAGTGCTTAGCAAAGTGCTTGGCACACAATAGGCATTTAATAAAGCTCCCCCTCCTTCCCCTTTATTTCAGGAGGACAAACCTGTTAGTTCACTTGGTATGCAGGTTGACACTTTATAGATACGCTTAGAGAGCTACATCTTAGATATTGTCTGTGGCTCAGGCTCATACTGCCAGCATGAGGGGAGGGGAAGGTTTGATCCTGAGTCTCCCTGGCTCTGAGGATGACTCTCTCCACTGAGCAACATTGCCCCTCTGCCTTGTACATAGTAGGTCTTTAATAAAGGCTTGTTGAATTAGATTAGATGACCTATCTTTGGGCATCTGTTATGTTTTCCCTACTAGATTATAAACTACTTGAGGTCAGGGACTCTATAGCTTTTCTTGCTGTTTCTGCTGTACAGAGAATGAGTATGAGCACACAGCAAATATGAACGAATGAATAAGAATTCACAATTTTTTGCTGCCCTCACTCGAGAAGTGACAATTTTGCTTCTAGGCTTGCACATTTTTAAACCTCCTCCATCCTTACATAGCTCCTGGGGAGCCCCCAATACCAAATAGTCCCAAGGGAGGCAGCTGAGGACCTGGGTTTGAAGCCTGGGTCAGCTACTAACTATGTACTTTGGGTAAATCACTTCTCTCACTTGTGCCTCACTTTCCCCTTTTTAAGGCACCTCTCAGTCTCAAATCCTAGGCTACTACTGTTTGGAAGTACTTGTAAAGTACTTATCCATGGGGGCCAATGTGCAGTTCCCTGATTCTGGAATTCAGATCCACCAGCCCTGGAATATCCCGCTCCTCACAGTGGGTTTTCAATCAAGCCACAGAGAGGGAACATACTGAAAACACTTTTCAGCACCAGGAAGGACAGAACTATTCTTACCCTTAATTTCACCTCCATTCCCCATAGAGTAGATAGTCGATCCTGTCCAGGCTTATCTGGACTACAGCACACCTATTGTCTGATAGCTGGGTATGCTCCAGGCAAGAATGAAAGACTTTGTACGAAGCTGGACAGAGGGAAGGGCAGATTAACAAGTCTGGGGCTTCCCTGGCAGCATCCCTGACAGAGCACTGGCTGAGTTATGGAGGACTAAATAACAGAGCTTCTTTTCAGCAAGGAGACGTCAAGGTGTCCTGAGGAAGGGCCATCCACCCTGGTTCTTCACCCTCATCTCAGTTGCATGGCTCTGGTGGACTCGGAATTGGGGTGACCTGGTTCGAATCCCCCCAACATCACTAGCTTTGTGCCCAAGGCTAACTTTGCTCAATGCTTCACTTTTCTCATCAGTTAAATGAAATGCTGACCCACAATGACCTCTGATTCTGTCTCCTTCCAGCTGTCTTGAAGTCTGAGGGCTTCTGATTTGTTCATGGCCTTTCTAGAGAGTTTTCATCTTTCTGTATAAGATAATAGGACATTAGTGGCACTTTGACCCCATCCTTGTGGGTACACCCTGCAACGGGTGAATCAAAATCTATCCCCTCTCTTGCACATGGGTAATTCAGCTTGACAATTTGAGAGATATTTATTAAAATTCCTGCTATGTGAAAGACCATGAGGGATGCCTGTGGTGATACAAAGACACACACAAAGACATATGTACACAGATATATACATATATATATATATATATATATATATATATATATATATAACCAAGACAAACTCTTCCCTCAAGGAGCTTACTTTCTTGGGGAGAGATCTGATATGTGTACAGATTAAAAAAAAATTAAAAATACAAAACCTGCCACAAGGTGAGAAAGAGCTAAGAATTGAGGGAAGATGAGGGAAGGTCACCTGTGGTAAGGGATGGCTGAGCTGGACTTTGAAGGAAGGGGTTGGGGGTTCTAAAAGATGGTCTTCTAGGTGATTCATGACCATTTCCTGACTCCCTATGGGATCCATTCAAGGAAGCCAATATGTTAGTAAAGAAGCATTTATTAAGCACCTACTGTGTACCAGATATGGTGCTAAGTATGTGTTGGGAATATAAAAAGAACCAAAATATAATCCCTGAACTCATGATCTAATGGGAGAAACATCGTACAAAAATCATATGCAAACAAGGTAAGTACTAGAGGACTTCATCCATAATATTTCATGTGTAGCAGGGCACACCTCTCTCTCTTGACTTGGAATAGGATTATTCACCTGTTGCTTCTCATTCTAATTATTCTACTGTCCTACTTCTATTTCTGATTTTTACTAATGGTAATTATAATTGATAAGTATAATATTTATATTTATAATATGCTTAGAGAGACACACAGATCTAAAGAACTGACCTCAGAGTTCTCAAGACCTGTCGCATTCTGGCTGTGTGACCTTGGGCAAGTCACTCAACTTCAGTGCTCTAGGCAACATTTTGAGACTGTTACAGAGAAGGTACTAACCTGAAATGGTGGAGGAATTTTCCTTATCTGGGAGTTCTCTATAGCATTTGCAATTGGTGCCTACTGATAGAGTGATGGGCTTGAAGCAAGGCAAGACCCAAATTCAAACCCTGCCTCAGGTGACCCTTGGCAATTTACATAACCTGTCTCAGCCTCAGTTTTGTCTTCTGTAAAATGGGGATAACAGTAGTGTACCTACTATAGACAAGGCACAACCTCAGTTTCCTTATCTGTAAAATGGAGATAATAAGGGCACCTAACTCACAGGGTTGTGGTTGTGTGGATCAAATGAGATAATATTTCTAAAGTGCTCAGCACAATGCATGGTGCGTAATAAAGTGGTATGTAAGGTTGTTAGTATTATTCAGGACTGTTGTATCAAACATATAAAGTGCTTTGCAAACTCTGAAGTTCTGTGTAAAGCTAGTTGTTTCTTATTACTATTACACAGGATTGATGTGAGAATCAAATAACATGCAAAATGTTTTACAAACCCTAAAGTGCTATGTAGGGGCAGCTATGGGGTACAGTGGATAGAGTGGTGGGCTTGGAGTCAGAAAGACAGCTTCTTAAGTTCAAATCCAGCCTAAGATACTTACTAGCTGCATGACCCTGAGCAAGTCACTTCACCCCCTTTGCCTCAGTTTCCTCTTCTGTAAAATGAGCCGGAGAAGGACATGGTGAACCACTCCAGTATCTTTGCTAAGAAGACCCCAAATGGGGACAGGGAGAGTCAGACTCAACTAAAAATGACTGATCAACAAACCACAGCAAAGTGCTATGTAATAATAATATTATTATTATATAGAATTGAAGTGTGAATCAAATAACATGTAAAATGTTTAGAACCTTAAGGTGTTAGGTAAATATTAGCCATCATTATTATTATGTGTACAAACACCACTGTCTCCTTCTATATCCAGCAAACTCCTAGAAGCGAAAGACTTTTTCCATTTATCTTTGTATCCACAATACAGTGCCTGGCACTTAGTCATTGGAACATAGATTAAAAATTGGAAGACATATTAGACCATTGAATCCACCTCTCTCATTTTATAGGTCTCAGAATCTCAGAGAGGTTAAGCATCTTGCCCAGCTTTACCACTGCTTGCAGCTTTTGACTCTCTAAGGCAGGATTTGAACCTAGACTTTCCTGAGGGCAAGTTCCATCATTTACTAATTAAAAAAAAAAGCTGTGTGACTTGGAACCAGTCATTTCACCTCTTGATCCTTAGATGACTAGTAATATGGGGAACCACAATATATTTTATGTCCTGGGGTGGGGGCTAAATCAGGCAAAGTTAAGCTAATGAGCTTGACTTCAGGTCCCCAGAAAATTCTAGAAAAGATCATTAAAGAAGTCAAAAAACATCTAGGAAAGGAAATAGCAATTATAAAAAGCCAGCCAGGCTTCCTCAAGAACAGGCCATGCCAAGTTTAATTGATTTCCTTCTTTGACAGGGTTACTAATAGGTGAGGGAGAGTGCTATGGCTGACTACAACTTATCTAATTTTCAGCAAAGTTTTGGATAAAATATCACATAGTATTCTTGAGGAGACAATAGAGAGATGTGGACTAGAAAATATAGTTCAACAGATTGAGAAGTGGTTTGATGGGCAGACTCAGAGAAGTCTTGGCAAGAAGGCCCCAGTGCAGAACCTGTCTCCAGGGATCTGTGCTATTTAGCACTTTTATCATTGACTTCAATAAAAGCATAGATGGCAGCTTCATCAGATTTGTAGATGACACTGAGCTGGTAGGGACAGTTACAAGTGTATAATGGAGTCAAGATCCAAAATGCTCTAGAGACACTAGAGCATTGTGCTATATCTAATAAGGTGAAATCTACTAAGGATACATGAAATAAACTTTACAACTACAGCATATCAAAGGTATAATCAAATAGAATTTGGTCTGAAAAAGATCTGGGGGTCTTAGTGTTCATATAATTCCTATTCCCCCAAATAGAATGTAAGTTCCTTGAGGACAGGGAGTTTATTTTTATCTTTTGGACTTTTTCATATCTCCAGTGCTTAGCATGATACCTGATGCATCTTAAGTACAGGACAAATGCTTGTTAAATTCTATTGAACTAAATTATGAGGCAGTGTGGTCCACTGGAAAGAGTTTCACATTCTGATTCTGATACCATCTATGTGATCTTAGGCAAGTCACTTGACAGGTTAGTCCTCAGTTTCCTCATCTATAAAGGGGCTAGACTAGCTGATTACTATGGTCCCTTCCAGTTTGACATCTATTTTACGAAGTTAACTCATTGCTGGGGTCTCTGAGGACAGAGAAGAGACAAGCTCCTAGGGTCAGTACTTGAGAGAACAAAATTTCCCCTATCTCTGTTGATTCTAGGAGGCATCTGGTGAGCTCATCAATTGCAGGAACCCAAGTCCCTTCCTGAAGTCCACCATGCCTGGACTCAAGGCTGGTGCCTGCTCCAGCTGGGGGACGTTTCCCTCAAGTTGAGAATATTTCCCAAGATCCCCTCCTCATCACTCACGATATGTTTCACACATGCCAGACACAGTTTACACTCCATCAGGCTAACACAATCACTGCCCAGCTGGGCCCAGCCAGACTCAGGGGCTATGGCACCAGCTACATAAGCAAGCTGTGAAAGGGGCCGCCAGCCGACCCGGCTCCTTGGGCCTCTCTTGCTTTCAAAGCCAACAGAAGCAGCAGAAACCCACAGACGCTCGCCTCTCTCACTTTGCCCCTGGAAAAACATTTGGAGAGCATGGAAAGAAGGGCCAGAGGGTTGTTTTCCTAATCAGATCCCCATCGCTGGGGCCTTTGGGTTCTGGACTGAGTTCAGAGCCATTGCGGCTCTCTGGAAGTTGTGGTGTTTATGGGAATATTATATCCTGCCCAGTCAAACCTGACAGTGTGCGTTGTTGATTCCATTACAGACAACAGGGGATGCTATCAAGAGCAGACTTCCTCTGCTGCCAGTGGAGATGGTGAATCCTGAGCCTGGCATTGCCTTGAGTGGAAGGTTTGGGCCCCAATTAGGGGAAGCTGGGAGTTTCAAAAACTGAGCTCATTAACCCAGAGACTTTGGGAAAGCAGAAGCAAGTAGGAATTCAGCATTGAAATTTTAGTCCTAGGTCCTGGGTCCAAAACCTGGATTTACCACTAACTTGTGGGATCAGTTTATTATGACTCAGTATCTTCATCTGTAAAAGTGTTCAACCTTCAAAAGAGTAGCCTCTCAGGTCTCTTACAACTCTCAATATTGGATACTATGACCTTTCTAGGCCTAGTTTCCTCATTTGTAAAATAATAATAGCTAATATTCATACAGTGCTTACTATATGCTGGGTGTTATGCTAAATGCTTTACAAATATTAACTCATTTGATCCTCACAGGGATGTAGGCATTATTATTACCTCCATTTTATAGTTGAGAAAACTTAGGGGAAATAACTTTTCTCACACAGTTAGTAAAGATCTGAGGAAGGATTTGAACTTGGGTCTTCCCAATTTCAGGGTCAGCTGTGTGCTACCTTAGCTGCCTCTAAAATAAGAGGCAGTGAACTAAATCAGATCTCAGTATTTGTGATTGAGACCTACCTGGTCATGAACAAGCCCAGCCTAACTCCTCGCTCCCATTCTCCCCAAAGCCAGACTTCACAACTGAATTTTTTTTTAAACATTAAGATTTATAAAAACACTTTCTTTACAGAGGGCCTATGAAGTAGGGAGTACAAGTAGGATCTTAGATTTCGACCTGGAAGGCATCGTAGAGGTCACCTACTTCAACCTTTTCATTTAATAGTTAAGGAAACTGAGTCCCAGAAAAATGAAATGACTTGCAGGTAGAATCATATGTCAAGGTCTGTAGGTTGAGAGCTACAGATTTTGAATCCAAAGACCTAAGTTTGTACTCAACAACCTCTAGGGTCCTTCTCAACTCTAAATCTATGAGCCCATGACCCTGGGCAAGTCAATTTCTCTCTCTGGGACTCAGTATTCTTTTGTGGAAAACAAGAGGGTTAGACAGACAAGATTTTCTTTTATAGTCCCTTCCAGCTCTGACTTTATGATCTTGGAGGTATTATCATTGAGACTTTGGTGGGGGAAGGGAGAGTTTGCTGACAGGCCATGAGTTTCTCCACTATGATTGTCCAAGAATCTCTTTAGCTAACGTAGGGGCAAGGGAGACTGAAGGATTGGCCAGCAGGTCCAAGCTCAGTGCCAGGGAACAATCTTCAGTCCTTTGGCCTGGAAGATCTGACCAGTTAGCATGATTGCCTGAAATTTTACCAGGACCCTGAGGGTGTTTACCAAAAAGTGAACCTGGGAACAGTCAGAGAGCAGATTGATGCCAGTGAGACAGTGGACAAAGGGGCTTTGCAAGAAAGAACGGCCCAGCGTTCAGAGCAGAAGGCTGGAGTGAAAGACTTGGAAAACCCTGAATGGAAAAAAGGGGTGGGGGGATGAATTAAGTTTTCTTCTTGTTGCCTTGAGGGTGAAGAAGAAGAAGGAAGAAGGGAGGTTTTGTGCTTGGACTTTTTGTCGTTTCTTGCACTTTGCCATCATCTCATCCCCACCAGCAGAGAGCACCACCCACCCACGTTTGTCTGGCTAAAGGGTGCTGACCTTGGTTGACCATGGATAGTTTTCTATTTCAGAATGCTGAAAGGTGGTGGGGGCAGGGTGCTGGGAGTAAGGGGTGATGCCCCTGTTTTTGCAGCAGCAGTGAGCAGAGGGGAGGTCCAGAGGAACAGAAGAGGGGGAAAAACAAATTATAAGGAAGAGAGGAGAGGTGAGGTAGGGAGGAGAAGGAGATTGGTGGCAAGGAAGAAGGAGCTTTTTGAGTACTGGAGGCTCAACCTGGCCTATCCCTGATGTTGTGCTTTTGAAGTGGGCCCCAGCTGGGATGTGGGTTAGAGGATAAAGGTAAGCCCTAGTGAGCATGTTATGGACACCTACTGTTCTCCTTACATCTTTCCTTTGAGTTTAAAATAGCAATTACACGGTGATTTCAGGGTCCATTGTTCACCTGAAGACTCTTGGATCTGGTTTCCACACCTGGATAAGACATCTGCCCATCCCCCCAGATTGGGTTCCAGCTGTTGGATTCACTGGTGGTTGGTGGGTGGGGGTGGGGGTGGCATTCATGAACTCATATACCCCTCCCCTCCATCTGGCCCCTTCTGCCAAGGTGATGCTAAGGTGGCCCCTTTCTCCTGGCCCCTGAAATATCTTTCTTGCCCTATTGTGGCTTGAATCAACTCAGAGCTAGCCTGTACAGAGCAGGGTCAGCTTTCCCAAGGCTGATCTCAGCTGTTGCATGAATGAATTCGTAAGGCACAGAAGGAGAAGTGGAAGGGATTCATCTAGTACAACTTTTTCACCTTACCAATGGTGAAGCTGAGGCCTAGGGAGATAAAGAGGTTTGTAGTAGATAGAGAAGGTTAAGCCTGGAATCAGGAAGACCTGAATTCAAATCCTTCCCCAGACACTTACTAACTGTGTGGCCCTGGGCAAGTCACTTAATCACTCTTTGCTTCAGTTTCCTCATCTGTAAAATGTGGATGATAATAGTACCTATGTCCCAAGGTTATTGTGAGTATCAAATGAGATGATATTTGTAAAATGCTTATCACAGTACTTGGCACACAGTATATACTCTATAAATGTTAGCTACTATTATTATTACCCAAAGTCATACAGTTAATAAGTGATGGAGCTGGGATTTAAACTCTGGTTGGCTGACTCTGAGGCAGTTAGGGGGGTGCCATAATGGACAGAGTCCCTGGCCTGAAGTCAGGAAGACATCTTCCTGAGTTCAAATCTGGCTTCAGATACTTACTGGCTGTGTGACCTTGGGCAAGTCACTTCACCCTGTTTCCCTCTGTTTCCTCCTCCATAAAATGAAGTGGACAAGGAAATGGCAAACTCCTTCAGTATCTTTGCCAAGAAAACCCTAAACAACAACCTCTGACTGAATCAAGCACTGTTTCCCAGCATTCTTTCCATGGTACTACTCTCTCAACATGTATTGACTGCCCTCTATGAACCAGGCACTGGGCCAAGCTCTAGAGATGTGATTATAAAACAAGGAAATCATCTCTATCCTCGGGGAACTTACATCTAACTAGATCTACATGAACACAGATAAGTCAATACACAACATATATAAAGTCATTTCCAGTGAGGAGAGAATACTGGGGCAATCAGGAAAGGACTGGGGTAATGTAATGGGAAGAATGAGTTTAGAGTCTGAGGAGTTGCTACTTGCTACCTAAGAGACCTTGAGTTGCTCACTTAAATTTTCTGTGTCTCAGTTTCCTCATCTGAAAAAATAAGACAAGGTAGACCAGATGGCTTTGAAGTTCCCTTCCATTCTATATCTGTGATCTTATGATTTGTACACTAGACGACCTTTGAACTGAGCTAGAAAGGGAATTCTATATTCCAAGAGGCAGAGAGGAGATAGGAAAGCATCCCATGCTTAGGAGAACAAAGTGTACAGAGATCGGAAGCCAGGAGATAGAATATAGCAGATGAGAATCATTGAGTAAGGAAGTTTTGACTGGTTCATAGAATGTGGGAGTGGTTGTAATCAGTCTGGAAGGATTGGTTGGAGCCAGACTCTGAAGGATTTAAAATGGAAAACACAGGAGTTTGTAATTTATGTTTAGAAGTAATTGGGAACCATTGAAATTTCTTGAAAGAAGGATCATGATCATGCCAGTGAATGTGGCGTGTCTTGGTCTCATTGATTTAGACTCTTGAGAACCAGGCAAGGTCTGGAGATCAATCGATCCATAAATATTGATTAAGCACCTACTAAATGCCAGGCACTGTGTTAAAAGCTCAAGAGATGGCTTGGGTCTCTTTTCCTCCATGGAAGGAGGGCTGGTGAGATTCCACCTTGGCAAGTCTGCCTGATTAAGGACTCCAGTTCACCTGGAGATCCAGGCTCCTCCTCCAGGAGGAGGCTGAAGAAATAGTTTTCAATCAACAGGCATTTGTGAGGCATCTATTTTGTGCCAAGCCTTGAGGGCCAGAAACAAAAAGATGAAGTAAAAGGTTAAGGTTGTACTGCATCCACTTTCCCCAAATATTTGCTACATTCTGTCATATTAAAACCAGGCAACCTGATTTCCACTCCTTTCACCTCAGAAGGAACAAATTCACCCTTTTCTGGTTGCATGACTATTGCCTTTTGAAAAATAATGTTTATTATGAGAAAGAGGTGACTCTTCTAATAAAGGCTTGTTGACTGAGCTACAGTCCTCTATTCTAGCCTGACTCCTTCTGGAATACCAAGTATTGTTTGAGGGACCCCATTTTAGAGGAGAAACTGAGAAACAGAAGGACCCAGAGGACTTAAAATATGTCTTACAAGGATTGGTTGGAGGAAGCATGGGTGTGAAGCATGAATGTCCAGCCTGGAGAAAAGGAGGCTCAGAGAGGGTGTGATAGTGGTCTTTGAGAGAGTTTAAGATTCATAGACTTAGCTTCAGAGTCCCAATTCCATGCCTGAATGGGACTCATCGGGCTTCCTTGGGTCTCCGCTTCCTCACCTGTAAAATGAGGGGGGTTGGTCTAAACAGTCTTTGTTGTCACCTCCAGATCTAGCTATAGATGCTCAAAGGGTAGTCCGTTACTGTTTTCCTTCATTTCTGAAGATGATCCATGATATCACTTGGTAATGTGTTGACTGGCATATGAGTTGGATTTAATCTAGGCAGAGCTGCACAAAGTCGTTGCCTCACTCTCTCTTCCAGAGTCATTGAAGTCAATGGCAGGACAAAAGTCAAGACTGGTGTTGGCCCAGGATGCACTGGATGAGCTTGGCATCTTTGATGTCTAATCAAGCACTAGGCATTACCCACTTCCTATTTCAGCCACCCTCATGGCTGTTGGAACAAGTTGTTCTCATCTACCCATTCCACCTGGGCAAGTCTTCACATACTGGGAGTAGACATTCCTCTAACTCACCAACATGTTTGAGACCCATTGGTTACTCCCAATATGGATTAGCATGCCTGTGGAGATGGTTTACCAAGGTGTGATTGCTGCAGGTGCTATGGTTTCTTGGAGCAACAGGTAAAAGTTGGGTGATGGTGGACACCACAATTCATTAAGACTATTCTTGAACAGCCAACAAGGTATCCACTGTCCAAACCAAGAGACTCTCAGATTCTATCAAAGGTCTCTCCCTTCTGAAAAGAAAATCCCATTGAAAACAATTCCAAGATGTGTAAGATATTTGGGAGTTAGTCTACCAAAGGACACTTACCTCTTATGTAAATTAAATTGCAAAATGCTCCTTAATGAAATAACCACCAACTTGTGCATGATGGCAGAAACCTCGATTCCCTGCTGCTAGGAAGGTAGAGGCTGGTGGATTGTTTAAATTCGGAAGTTCTGAACTGTACTAGGGCTAAACCTGCTTGAGTGTCCTCCTCAAGTCTGGCACCAAGATGATGAGCTCACAGGAGTAGAGAGCCACCAGGATGTCTAAGGATGGGGCAAGCGGCCTAGGGAGGATGAATGGAGAGGTTTAAAATTTCTATGACAATATCATCATCAGGCTTCTGAATAACTATTGCACATCTAGTGTGAGATAGGGAAACGAAGTCAGAAAAGGAATGAAAAAAGGAAAGAAAAGCATCAACATAGCAAAAGTAAAAAGAACAAAAAAGTTAATATAGCACCTACTATGTGCCAGGCACTGTGCTAATCACCTTACAAATATTATATATTCATATCATATTACAAATATTATATAATGCTTATTACATGATATGATATATGTTTTTAATTATTATATGCTACATATATTTGATCCTTATAATAACTTTAGAGGTAGAGGCTGTTGATATCTCCATTTTACAGATGAGAAAACTGAGGTTAAGTGACTTGTTCAGGGTTATACAACTAGCAACTATCTGGACTGGGATTTGGACTCAAGTTTTCCTGACTCTAGGCCCAGGGCTCTGACTAAGGTACCACTAGATGCTCTACAGGAAAAAAGGAAAGGAACAGAAAAGAGAAGAAATCAAAGTACGAGGCACTATGGTAAGGGCGGTGGATATAAAAAGTAGCAAAAGACACTCTCTGCCTAGTGTGGGGAGGTAACACACAAACAGCAAGCTCTATATGGGATAAATGTTATTCATTTACGTCCAACTCTTTGTGACCCTGTACAGGGCTTTCTTAGCAAAGATACTGGAGAGGTTTGCATTTCCTTCTCCAGTGGATTAAGGCAAACAGAGCCTAACTGATGTACCCAGTGTCTGAAGCTGGATTTGAATTCAGGTCTTCCTGACCCCAGGTCTGGCATTTTATCTACCGAAACACCTAGTTGCTTCCATACAGGATAAATAGGAAATAATTAACAGAAGGAAGGCACTGGAATTAAGAGGGGTTGGGGAATTTTTCCTGTAGAAGGTAGGATTTTAATTAAGACTTAAAGGGAGCCAGAGAAGTCAGTAGTCAGAGCAGAGGAGGGAGAGTATATTCCATGTGTGGGGGACATCCAGAGAGAAGACCCAGAGCCAAGACATGAAGGGTCTTGGTCGATCATAGAACAACCAGGAGGCCTGTGTCATTGGATGGAAGAGTAAGCTTCAGGGAGTAAGGGGTAAGAAGACTGGACCGGTAGGAGGGGGCAGGTTATGAAGGGCTCTGAATGCCAAACAGAACATTTTGTATTTGCTCTTGGAGGAGATATGGAGGCACTGGATTTACTGAGTAGGTAGTGACATAGTCAGATCTGCTCTTTGGTAGCTTAATGGAAGATGAATTGGAATGGGGAGAGATTTGAAGTGGACAGATCCACCAGCAGTTACTGTAATAGTCTAGATGTGAGGTGATGACCTGTACCGGGGTAGAGACAATGTCAGAGAAGAGAAGAAGGTGTATTCTAGAGATGTGGCAGAAACACCCAACAGGCCTTGACAATAGCTTGTATTCGGGGTGTGTGAGAGATAGTGAGGAGTCCAGGATGACTCCTGGAATGTGATCCAGTGTGGGGCTGGGAGGATGGTAGTGCTCTCTACAATAATAGGGAAGGTGGGAATTGAGAAGAATTTAGGGGGAAATATAATGAGTTCTGTTTTGAATATATTGAGTTTCAGATGTCTACTAGAGATCCATTTTGAAATGTCCGAAAGGCAGTTAGAGATGTGAAAATGAAGGTCAGCAGAAAGATAGATTTTGAGAATGATCAGGACAGAGGCAGGTGCCTATTAAATCCACATGAGCTGATGTGATCACCAAGTGAAGTAGTATAGAGGGAGAAGGCGGCCCAGAACAGAGCTCTGAGAGATGCCTATGGTTGTAGGGTGTGATCTGGAAGAAGAGTCAACAGAGGAAAGAAAGAAGAGGAAAATAAATTTAAAAAAAAAACAGCACATATTTGGAGGAATATTCAGTGCTCATGGCTGGGGCATGCCAACACAACCAAAGCTAATTTATACTTTTAATGCCATAAGGGCTACTTTACAGAGTTAGACAAAACAGTAACAAAATTCATTCGGAACAACAAAATATTCAGATTATCAAGGAGGACAAAAATAACAAAGATAGGAATGAAGGAAAGGAGGATAGCACTTCCAGACTTCAAGCTATACAACAGAGCAACAATTAGCCAAATCATTTGGTATTGATTCAAAATGGAAGAACACTTGCTCTGTTTGTCCCCAAATGGCATAACAGGGAGCAGTGGCTAGAGGTTACATAGAAGCCATTTGAGGTCTACTGTCATGGAAAGGTTACTCTTAGTGCAAGGTGCTGCCTCTGGAGGTGACGGGCCAGCTCCTCCCCAATGAAGGTGTCCTAGCAGAAGTTGGATGACCCCATATTAGGGGAATGTGTCTGAGGGGACCTTTGTTCCTATCTGGGCTAGGCTAGATGGCTTCTACGTCCCTTCTGATTCAGAGATCCTGAGATTCTATGAAAATCTGCCATTTGATCCAAAGGTAAGGATGTTGGAACCCTAGTCGTCATGCTTCAATACTCTTCCCTCCCACATTTGATGTTGAGAAGTTGGTGGGAGAGGAGACATGAGAAGGAGGACATAGCCCTCCATGGCAATGCAAGGACCTTAGACTCTGGGCTCTAAGACACTCCTTCTGCAGACCCAAGTATTTTTGTCTGACATTTTTGGGTTGGGTGAGAGAAAAGGGAGGTTAGAAGGAAGTTAGCCTCCAAACAAGTATCATCTGGATGACCACTGAGATTACACCCCCCCCCCTTAAAAATTCTGTGACTGTAACTCCAAAGCTTTTGCTTTGTCTTTCTGTAACACAGGAGAGAAGCCATTAGGAGATTACAAAACCCTGGGGAGACTTGCCCAACTGCTCTGAGAAAAGGAGGCAACCAGTGATCATCCTGAGGTACCATTAGGGATGGCAGGAGAAAGCAAGGGACGAATAAGAGTCCCCTTCCATCTCTCTTTAAATAGAAGGAAGCAACAGGCCTAGACAGTCCCTTTGGCAAAGGGTCATCCTCCAGGACTTTCATATCCTGAGAGAGTTCAGGATGTTTTTTAAAAAGCACACTGTACAATTAATTATATACAACTTCCATGATGTCCAAAGTTACCACAGGATGGGATGTGCTGTGATAATTTGGTTTATAATTCAGTTATACCTCCAGTGGTGGAGATTACTGAAGGTACAGACTGGATGGTTTGTTTCATTTGATGTCTTTCCTACACCCACTCAAAACCCTTTCAGGGAATCTTCTAGGTAGCCTACTGCCGTCATTTTATTCTCCATTAGCCCAGACATCTCTGGGGCAAAGTCAGGAACATGGGGGAAATTACTCATCAATCAAGAAATCTATATTGAGCACCTGATCTGCTATACCATCCTCTGAGAGAGAAGCCCCCTGGGGGATGCAGAGATGGAGAAGGCATAGTTCCCACACCCTCAGGGGGTTCCAGATCAGGGAATGGTGCATGATCGTAGAAAGATAATGAGCAGTGATGGATGCCCATGGAGAGGCAGCTCATGCATGAAGTGTCTGGGTAATACCACAGTATCATTACAGCTCTGGTCAGAGGGTCATAGAAAAAGATATGAAACTAGTTGGGTATGTTGCCCCAAGGTGCTAATGTCTTGGAGGGCACACTTCCATATTCTTTCCCAGTTCTACTGAAACAATTTTGTAGCTACACCAGAGTACCAGGCCTGGAGTCAGGAAGTCCTGAGTTCAAATGTGGCCTCAGACACTTCCCAACTGTATGACCCTGAGCAAGTCATTTCACTGTGCCTCAGTTTGGTCACCTGTAAAATAAACTAGAGAAGGAAATGACAAACTATTTTGGTATCTTTGCCAAGAAAATCCCAAATGGGGTCATCAAGAGTCAGACATGGCTGAACAACAAAAAAATCCAATCTTTGCATTTTACAAATGATGAAACTGAGGCCCACACAAGGATGCTTTCACTTACCAGGTAGTAAGGTGCTAGATCCAGAATTCAAATGCAAGTCTTCCATTTCTAAAGGCTGTGTTCTTTCCCTACTCAGTGGAAAGAGAAGACTTCACAAGAAAAGTCACTCAATTTCCCATCTACTGTATAAATTTGAAGGCTGGTCAAGAAGACGTTCACTTTTCTTTTTCGTTTCCTTTTCTACTCAGGAAAAAATCTCTGGTTCATTTGGGGAGCTGGAGCCTGACCCTGATCTTTAAATTATGTGTAAAATTTGAAAGGTCAAAGCAGGGACCAGGATGAATAAAAGTACAGAGTCTGGAGTGGGATAAGCCTTTGCTAACCGGTCAGTTTGGCACTGAGGTGTCTGTTAAGAAAGGTGTGGGGAAGGGTCCCTTTAACCTTCCCTGTGATGTTCAGCCTGAGTTATGACTCCTCAAGTTTTCCTGGAAACCTGGGATCCTTCAGACCTACCTCAGGGTTTGTTCTGGGAACACCTGTGCCTTTATTTCGGGGGTTGCCCTGGAGTAAAGAAAAGACAGCTGGATTAAATCAGAACTTGGTATCCTTGTTTTATCCCTACAATACATAAAACCGCATGACTCTCTGCAAGTAACTTCATCTCCCAGAACCTCAGTTTTCTTATCTGTAAAATAAAGATAGGGATACTTGGTTATCCCTAGGGTTTACCCTAACCCTCTTTTCATGAATTCTCTCGCAGTACAAATGAACTAAGTCCACTTCAGGAGGTTTTCTCAGTCTCCAGGCTTATAATCCCCACCCAGGAAATCTGTAATATTTTATTTGGTGAGGTAAAATAAAGACTTTCCTAATTATGTTGTATGTTTAGTGCCTATGTAGAATCTAGGGACCCTAGAAATCATAAAAATGGGAAAAGGTCCCATATGTACAAAAATATTTATAGCTGCTCTTTTTGTGGTGGCCAAGAACTGGAAATCGAAGGGATGCTCATCAATTGGGGAATGGCTAAACCAGTTGCGGTATACGAATGTAATGGAATACTATTGTGCAAGGACCTAAAACATTCCCAAAGGAGTCTTTAGGCAAAATGCCATCCACATCCAGAGAAAGAACTATGGAATCGGAACACAGAATGAAACAGAATATTTCTATTTTCTTGTGTTTTTTTGATTTGTTTTTTCTCCTGGTTTCTCCCATTCATTTTAAGTCTTTTATGCAACATGACTAATGTGAAAATGTGGTTAATAAGACTGTATGTGTAAAACCTACATAAGCTTGCATGCCATCTTGGGGAGGGAGAAAGGAAGAGAAAATCTAAGACCTATGGAGGTGATTGTAGAAAACTTAAAACAAATTTAAAAAAACAAAAAAAAGAATTTGGGGACCCTGTTTTTTGCTTTTGGGGGGAGACCCTAGATACATGCCATACTAAATTTATCTTGGAGATTTTTTGGATGTAGGTAGGGATAATGAGCCAAAGAAGAAGAGATATCTTCCCATAGGGTGAACATGTGTATGTGTATGTGTGTGTATGTGCATGTATGTACACATCTGGAGTCCCTCTACTGTGGTTCCCTGGGCCGTGTGACACATCTTGGTATATACTGTAGTAAACTGAGACTGGTAAACCTTCATTTGTAATATATATATATATATATATATATATATATATATATATATATATATGTGTGTGTGTGTGTGTGTTTGTGTGTGTGTGTATACATAACAGATTTATATATATATTTCATAACAATAGAGAATAAAGGTTTTTTCTGTGGGGAGGGGAGTACAATAGACATTTTAGAATAAATTACCATTAATCCCTCATATTTATGTAAATGTCCAGGTTTCACACAAGGGAGAAAGGGGAGAGGGCTCCAGATACCTTTCAGCTTTTTCCTGGTAATTTTTGCCTTGTATTGTGGCTTCCAAAGTTTTTCACTGGAAAGGTGAAATCATTAGAAGGAAGAGTCATGTCCAGCCTGGACTAGGAGGGCTGCTGTGGCAGAGACCCTTTGCCAAAGGAAGAGTCTTGCCTCCCTTCTTCTTGAAGAGAGGTGGGGGAAAGGGATGGCTCCCTTCCCAGAAGCCTCATTGCTAAACACACCAGGGGGCAAAGATGGGGTTGCTTTTTCCTGCCCTCCCAAAATGACTCCTCAAGATGGTTAATGGTTGTTTCCTTGTCCCAGGTCAGTCGGACAAGTCTCCCCAGGATTTTCTAATCTTCTAGTGGCATTTCTCCAGGATAGAGGAAGGCAAAGCAAAGACTTCAGAATTACAAAGTCACAGAATTTGGGAGGGGGGATCTCAGAGGTCATCCAATCCAATCAGCAGCCCCTTTCTCTGCCCCCCACAAGCTCCCCAGAGACCCTTTTTTCTTCCTTTTTCCAAGTCTCAGCTTTATTCTTCACCAATCAGAACTCCTGGATCAAACAAATTCAGTTTGTTTTCTCCAGTTATACAAATGGGAGGTGCATGAATGAATGTGAGTGTATATATGTGTATATATGTATGCATCTAAGTAGGTACATAGGCATGTATAGCCACACATACACATACATACATATATATGTATGTGTATATATGTGTGTATATTATATATGAAATCACAGGTCCAAAAAAGACATGCACATACATGTAAGCACATACATATATGATATCCCAAAAATTTTAGTGTACTTTTTAGCTATGAAAAGCTTAGAAGTACACTAAGACTTTTGTGATACTCCACAAATTTGTTTGGATCTCTGATTTCATCAACAGAGATCTCTCTCTGATGAAGAAAGCCCCTTTCTCAATGTTTGTGGGCACCTTCTTATCACCTTAGAGTCTGAGAGAGTTTCTTGGAAGCACTGAGTTACTGACTGACCTTCCAGGTTCACACAGGTAGCATGTGTCCAACAGCAAACCCGAACCCAACTCTTCCTGGTTTCAAGACCAGTCCTCTGTTAGTTCTCTCTCTCTTTCTCTCTCTCTCTCTCTCTCTCTCTCTCTCTCTCTCTCTCCCTCTGTCTCTGTCTCTGTCATCTCTGTCTCTATCTCTCTGTCTCTCACCCTCTGTCTCTCTTCCTGCTCTCTGTCTCTCCTCTGTCTCTGCCTCTCTCTTTCTGTAAAGATAACATATTAATACCTGCAAAAGTAGCAGCAACATCATCATACTACTACTACTACTACTACTACTACCACTACCACTATTGCTATTACTACCATTGCCACCACCAATATTACTGCTATTTCTACTATCACCACTACCACTGCCACCACCACCGCTACTACTACTACTACCACCACCACTATTACTACTAATGCTACTACTACTACTACTACTACCACCACCACCACCACCACCAACTAGCATCAATATAGAGGACACTATAATCAAGGACTGTAGAGGACACTGGTGATATCACCAGTCTGAATCATTGTAAACAATATTGCTAATAGAATACACACTTTTTTATTCCTCCTCCTCTTGCTACTAATGAAACAACCAGAGCCAGACAGACCATAATCAAGTATCAGTTGGGAATGGGGTAGCTCTCTCCAAGACTCTTCTTTGTTCTTCTGGCTTGTCAGAGGCATTTTTTAAGGATGGGTGATGAAGAGAAAATCCTAAGTAGGTGGTTGCATTATTGGTGGATATGAGGGAGAGAGAAAGCGAGAGAGAAAAGCGATGAGAGAGAGAGAGGGAGAGAGAGAGAGAGAGAGAGAGAGAGAGAGAGAGAGAGAGAGAGAGAGAGAGAGCAGCTGGGCCTATGTTCTGGAAAGTAGGGTCTGTTGATTGATTTATGTGCCTATAGCCTTAAACCAGAAGCTACATTTGTCGTAAATTTGGGGACCTGGGAATTGAAAAACCAATATTCCAAGATTCTATGAGGGATGAGGAGGAAGTTTAAAATTGGGAAAGGAATGCATAATGGTCTGGGGAGCTAAACGGGCTGGAAGTGCTGGGTCTGGTTTGGTTCTCTGATCTGTCTTTACACCCAGCCCTTGATTCCATGCTTTTTGGACAAGATTCAGTTGGGATTGAAGTGGTTAGGTTCACCCTGGATTTGAAGTCAGGAGATCTGAGTTTGAATTCCGACTCTGTTACTTGCTTACCTGTGTGACTGTGAGCCCTCCCTCGTACCCAGTGGTACGCTTATACTGATATCAGACCTTTAAGATTTCCTAAGGTCCCTTGCAGATATAGGTATAGAATCCTATGAAACTCACAATTCCACCTATTTTTAGTTCTTTGAAGACTGGCCCCCTTCCACTTTCTCTGGGATCCAGCTGCATTAACTTCATGTTCTTCCTAGTATGTAGTAATACTTTGTCTCCTGAATTCATGTCTTTGTACTGGGTGCCTCTCATGCCTTGAATGCTCTCTTTGCTGCATTGACCTCTTAGCTCCTCTGGCTTCCTCTAAGACTGACCTCTTTCTTTTGGAGGTTACTTTCTATCTATTCTGTATGTATATCTATGCTATTTCCTGTATTACCTATGTTATTTCCTCCCACTCATGTATGTCCACTGGTGACCAACACCTTCCATTTATTTGGGAGCTAAAATAAAAAAAAGATATGAAAGAGACCTCAGTAGATTGAGTGTTGGTCCTAGAGTCAAGAAGACTCATCTTCCTGAGATCAAATCCAGTCTTAGACATTTATTAATTGTATGACCCTAAACAAGTCACCAAACTTCTGTTTATGTTACTTTCTTCATCTATAGAAGGGGGATCATAATAGCCCTTACCTTCTAGGTTTGTTATGAGAATTAAATGACATAATAATTGTTAAGTATTTAGCATAGTGCCTGGCATTTGGTAAGCACCATATAAAAATGATAACTGTTAATCTTATTACAGTGTAAACTCCTTGAGGGCAGGGAAGGTATTTGTATCCTCTTTCTTTGTACGCCCCAGTGCTTAGCAAAGTGTCTGGCACATAGTAAATGCTTAATAAGTGTTTGTAGAATAACTGTTTGATTGAACTTGGGTGCTCCCACTTCCAAGTTCAGTGATCTCTTCAATACATTAACTGGTACAGCGGACAGAGTCTTGGATTTGGAGTTAGGAAGACCCACATTTAAATCATGCTTCCATGTTGCTTGTTCTTCATTCTTGAAGAACACCATGATCTCAGGGAGATGATTTCATGACTTACAAGTGAAATGGATTTAAATGAGGGAGGTCTATGTAAAGTCTTCCCTCCAGAGCTATCTAGGTCCATTGGCAAGATCAGGACACCTGGACATGGTCTGGGATACAGTAGGAGACCTTGGCCTTTTAAAATTAAGGGCTTTCCCAGGTCTCAGTTTGTCTCAGGCAACACCCATTCAGTGACTAAGGCTAGGTAAGAATGAGGAAAGAATGACCTCTTTCACCTCGTCAAAAACAACAAAAAATCAGTCTGAGAGGGGAAGATCCTTAGAGTTTCTGTCCAAAACAGAAACAATTGCACCATCCCAGCTCAAATAGTGTCCAAAGGAGGCTTGGACTGGGACCTATTGTTGGCCAATAAATGAGAGCTACAGTGATTTGGGTTTAATGCAAGAATCTAACCTGCAAACCTCAAGAGATCTTGCAAGGTTTCAGTGATCAAAATTTATATTCCTTTGGCCAGAGTACCTGAAGGCATGATTTACCTGAGTGTAACTCAGGGCAAGTCGCCTTACTTACCTCTCTCAGCCTCAGTTTCCTTATCTGTAAAATAGAGGTAATAAAAGTAAGTACTTTTCCTGGATTCCTTGAAGAGCAAATGAAATAATGTTCCTAAAGTGTTTGAAGAGCTGTATCCAAATTCTAACTTTTATTATTATACGTCTAACTCCCTTATGAATTGACTAGCTGGGTTTAGATTCAGAAGGCAACTGAGAAAGTTTCTAGTTATCAGATAGAGGTTCCTAGTCTTTTATTTTTGGGGTTGTTTGGGACCCTTTGGCATTTTGCCGGTCACTTCTCAGAATCATGTTTTTGAATTTATTAAATAAAATGCATAAGATTAGAAAGGAAACCAATTATGTCAAAATAAAGATGTAATGTTTTCCATCCAAATTCACAGCCCATCCTTGGACATTTTTTCGGAATCTGAGGACCCTAGGTTAAGAACTTCTAGTCTGGACTGTCTCCTCACTTAACAAATGTGGAAACTGAGTCTCAGAGAAGCAGGGCAGTATAATAGCAAAGCAAACCTCAGAACCCAGGTCCGCAGGCACCAAATTCTGCTTTTTTTTTGCTTTTGTTTTACTCGGCCTCTTCTCTCCTGTTATCTGCACATGTAGCTAGCCCAGGAGCAGGTAGGAAGGGGACCCTGGCTCCAAGACCCTCAGAGCCTTGGCCCCCGGCCGGCATCCCTAGTAAGCTCCCCAGTCTCTCCCCGCTATCATGCCCTCTATCGCCTTTTTGCCAAATGTAATCCAGGAGGGGCTTTCATGGTAACCTTATCCATCGGCAGCCCGAGATAACATCTCGAGAACCCCGCGTCAGGCAGGAACTCTCAAGCATGGAGTTAATAAGGCAAACTTTCCAAAAATGAGGCTGGCAGAAGGAGCGGAGGAAAGGGAATCAAAGGACCCGGTGTGACGGTAATTGGGACCATGTGAGCTCCCTTAGAGGAGGATTAGGGGAAAGAGACAGGCCCTGCCCGCGAAGATTAGTTTCAATTAGACGGACTGGAGGCGAAAGTCAGGACTTGGTGAAAGATTAAAACAAGCAGGGAGAAAGTTTCCGCTGTTCATGCTCCAGGGCTGCGGAGGAAGGCCCAGGACGATCATGCTAATTGAAGTCAAAGCCGGCATGGAAGTTAGGGAAAACGTGCGCTAATTGATTTGATGCTGGTTATTTTTTTTCTTGGCCATTCAGCTTTTTCCCCATCCCCCTCCCGCTCCTCTCCCGGCTCCCCGGCAATGGGTGCACCCCGGAGGATGAGGGTCCCTGGAAAACAAGGCAGAATGGAAGGAAAGAGCTGGGACCGGGGGCCGCAAGATGTCCCAGTCTCTAGCTTGCCCGCTTCTTTGGCCTTGGCATCTCGTCCACGCTAGGATCTGGTCCGTAAGACAGGAAAGGAGTGACTGGCGGTCTCTCTTGACCCACTTGTCCCGACATGGAGACCCTGCACCCCAAGTCTGAAGCATAGCTGCCAAGCAGCTCTCAAAGGCAGTTCACTAATGGCCTGGGAACTTTTCGGGGACCTGTAATCACCCAGTCTCAGAGCTGGACAGGAAGACCCCAACAACCATATACCCCATGTGCCAAGGATCATGACTGTGTACTTCAGGCCAATGGCATTACAGGGGGCAGTCTGCTGATCTGAGTGTCTGGGAATGATGCCTATCACTTGTATAACCTTGAGCAAGGCACTTTGCCTCAGTCTCCTCTTTTGTAAAATGAGGGAATAAGAGTAGATAGTCCCTTCTAGGTTTAAATCACTGTTTTTAAGTAGACCCATCAAATGCTGACACTTCCATCAAGAAACTTTTCTTGATTCCCCCATTTGTTAGTGTCTCCCTTCCTGTAAATCACTTGCCTTTATTTATTGTGAAAATACCTTATTTATTTGTAAAGATGTTGTATCTCCCTAGTGCAATATAAGCACTTTGAGGGCAGAGATTTATATTTATATCTCCAGTGCCTGGCATGTAGTATATCCTTAACATAGTGTCTGCCACATCATAGGCACTTAATAAATGTTTATTCATTGGTACATAGTAGGAGCTTAGTAAATACTTGCCAGCTGAGTGACCAATTGATTTAGCCTACTCAGATGTGCAAGAGAATCTCTGCTTCAACATACTCCACAAGTGGTAAAGAAAAACGCTTCTACATTTTGGGTGGAAGTCAATCAATGAACATTTCTTAAACATCTATTAAATATTAAGCATATAAAGGAAGGCAAAAAACAATAACAAACATTTCCTGCTCTCAAGGAGCTCATGGTTTAATGGACCTGGCATCTTTTGAAATGATACTGAGTTCAGAACATTCTCCAAAAGAATACCTGGGTGTGGCTACTCTTTCAGAGCCAGAATCTGTGACTCCTTCTCAGGGGAGACTGCCTAGGTCCTAAGTTGCTTCAACTTTGTCTCCTCATTAGTACCTTGTAAGTAAACAGTAGGAATAACTTTGGGTAAGGGCGTACCCTTTTGGCATGGGGATTGGAGTATTTTGGGGATGGGGAGATGTCTCTCAAAAAGTTCCTCTGACTCATGTACCAAGTTAGGGAAACCCAGGGAATTTCAATATCTAACTTACTTTAGCTCTCAAAAGGGCTCTCCAACCCACTGCAAGCACCCAGGCTAACAAGGTTATTAACTATAGATGAAGTTTTTATTCACTCAAGTAAAAACAGCAACAACCCATATTATGACAAGTCATAATACGGAAAGGATTTTTGCCCATAAATAATCAAGAATACTGTCTTCATCTTGTACAAAGATATTTACAGTCCTTCGAACTTATAGTCCTACCATCTAGGGCACGGGATTGTTCAAAAGCAGAGCCTGCTACTCTTGGACCTACTTAGTACAGATGGAGCCAGTGAGGGTAAAGGTCTACCTAGATTTGTGAGTCTGCAACTTTCCATGACATTTGATTATGGCTCTTTTGTGGCTCCCTCCCTGTCCTTTTTTAGCTCTTTTCTGTCCCACCTCCATGTTCTTTTGGCTTGGCACCTTAGTCTGGCATCTGCTACTTCCTTCTGGGGGCCAGGCAGATGCAGAGGCATCTCTTTGGGTCCACATGAACTCATCTCAGTGCTTTTTTCTCTTCTCTCATGTCTAGCCTCCATCTCCTTTGCTTCTTCCTCTCATCTGGGCTCTTTCCCTTGCCTCTTGGTTTTATCAAAGCCCCATCTCTATTTCTCTCTGCAGACTACAATCTCCTTCTTCAATGGAAGCAGATTTCCTATAAGTCCTAACAAACAAGGAGGAGAGGGCTTGGACACAAGGGAAGGAGAGACCTACCTAACTCCTCTTGCACTATGCCCACTTGAAGCAGGAAATGAATTTGGGGGCAGAAAATAAATATCCTTTCCAGTCTTTCACTTGTTCTACTCATGATTTTGGTAAAACAAAACAACAGCACATAAAGACTGAACTGAGACCAAAAGAGTTGCATATAACTTGCCCAGGTTACAAAGCTTGTAAGTGTATAAAGTTGAATTTGAATTCAGATCTTCCTGTCCCCCTCACCAAATTCCACACTCTTTCTTCTCTAGATGCTTTACTTACTATAAGTGGATTAGAGATAAGAGTTGAGAAGAGTACGGTGGTTAAAGGAGAAGATAATGTGTAGTCAAATGAGATCTCACCTGAGTCAAATTCTAGCTCTGCTTTTTTCATGACCTTAGAAAGTCATTGCTCTTCTGCGCTTTGCTCCCTTCATCTAGAATATGACAGGGTTGAAGTGGAGCCTCCCATCTCTAAGTGCTGCCTCTAAACCTTGACCTTTTTCTCCTGTAAACTCTCAGAGAAATTGGAGTATCTTTTATGGACTTGAGGCACTCTGCTTTATGTCTGTTACTTGTGTGCAGGTATCAACCCTCTAATTGGTGAGATCGTTAAGAAAGGGTGATGTTTTATTTATGAGTGCATCTCCCTTAGCACCTGTACACAGTAGGAAGCAGACAATAAACTTTTATTAAGGACCTACTGTGTGCCAGGAGCTGTGCTATGACTCACCTTTGTAATTGATTCTTGTTCTTTGTTCTAGAAAATGACAAAAATGACATCACTATATCAGGGTCAAGGTACAGCATGTCCACCTGTGACAACCCACAGGTCAGGTATAAATAGTCCACATGAACATTTGGCGTGGAGATGGCTCAAAATTTGTCCAACTTATATTTCTTTTGAGATATTGCAATTCTGTTTTGTTCACAGAGCACAGCTCCTTCTTTGATGTAGTCACTCCAAGTTGGCAGTCTTATGTCTCCTATGTCTCACAATCTATTCCAAAGTTCTTCAGAGAGATCTTGACAGTGTCCTCATATTGCTTCTTCTGACCTCCATGTGAGTGCCTGCCTTGTGTGAATTCTCCATAAGATAGTCTTTTAGCCAAGTATATATTTGACATTTGAACATTATGGCCAGCCCATTGAAACTGTGCTCTCTAAAGGAGAGTTTGAATATTTGGCACTTCAGCTCCAGAAAGGACCTCCGTGTCTACTATTTTATCCTGCCTGGTGATTTTCAGAATCTTCCTAAGACAATTCAAATGGAAATGATTCAGTTTCCTGGAATGGCACTGGCAGACTGTCCAGGTTTCACAGGCATACCATGAGGTCAGCCAGTGGACCTTCAGTTTGGCAGGCAGCTTAATACGTCTTCTCTCCCACACTTTCCTTCAGATACTCTCAAACACTGGGCAAGCTCTGACGATCATCCTCACTACCAATGTGCATATGCCTGGAAAGTATATTACTAAGGTAAGTGAACATATTTATATTATTCATAATTTCTCCATTTGTTATAATTGATTGCTCCATGTGTGGATGATGAGGTGCTGACTGGTGGAAGACCTGTTTTCTTGGTGTTAATTGTCAGGCTAAAGTTGGTACAAGTGGCAGAGAATTGCTCTGTGTTCTGCTGTATCTCAACTTCAGAGGCTGAATTGAGTACACAATCATCTGTGAACAAAAAGTCATGTACCAACTCTCTCTCCACTTTAGTCTTGGTTTGTAACCTTTTCAAGTTCAACTTACTGTCACCATTTTCATTCTTGTTGAAGATGTCTAACAATATTACTGAAAACATCACACTAAAAAGCACAAGAACAAGAACACAGCCTTGTTTTACTCCAGTGGTGACTGGGAAGGAGGGAGATCACTGTCCACTGTCTAGAACCCAGACAAGCATTCCATCATGAAACTGATGTACAATACTGATGAACTTCTCTGGGCAAACCAAATTTTGCCATGATCTTCTGCAAGCCTTCACGACTGACAATATCAAAGGCATTTATTCTATTGATGGACATTGTGTACAGATCTCTGTTCTGCTTCTGGCATTTCTACTGGACTTGTCAGATAGCAAACACTATATTGACCATTCCTCAGTCTTTTCTGAAGTCATGCTACCTCTTGGGTAGATGACCATCTTCCAGGTGAAGGGTCAGCCTATTAAGGAAGACTCTGGCAAGAACCTTGCCACCAATGACTAAGAAAGAGAATCCCTGTGATTGTCACAGGACCATCTATTTCTTTTTTTACCAAGTGAATGAAGATGGAAGACACAAGGAAGAATGGGAGAGTAGCACATATGATGTTGTTTGTCCTTTGTTTTTGAAGAGGACCATGACATCAGGGAGTTGATGTCATGATGTGCAAGTGAATTGTATTTGAGTGAGGGAGGTCTGTACAAAGTCTTTAGCCTCACATTCTCCTCTGGAGCCATCTGAGTCCAGTGGCCAGATATAGATCCAGAAAACTAGAGATGGCCCTGGATGCAGTGGGAGACATTGACTTTTTTAAGCTAAGATCTTTAACAGGTCTCAGTTTGACTGAGGCAACACCCATTCAGTGTTTAAGGCTAGGTAAGAAATGAAGCTGTGTGGTGCAATGGGAAGTGTCTTACTTTTGTAGGCTAGAGGAACTCAGTTCATATCCTGATTCTGACACTACTAACTGTATAACCTTGGGTACAGTCTCAGTTTCCTCATTTGTAAAACGAAGCAGAAATGAATAGTCTCTAAGGTTCCTTCCTGTTCTAATGTTAGGATCCTAAATTCAAGGAAAATGTCTTGCAAACATGAAAAGCTCCCTGCCCATATAAGTCATTATCAGCACAGTTCCTTCCCCACAGGGAATAAGGAATAGATTTGTGATTTCATTGATATAGTAAACTCCTGGATGAGGAAAATCACCCTACCTAAAATGCAGATTATCCCCTTTGTGCGGCAAGGGTCATATAGCCAATATGTGTCACTGGTAGATCTTGAACTCAGATCTTCCTGGCTTTGAAGTTGGGGCTCTACACATGCAACAACATCAAAAACTATGTCCCCTGCCTCCATACAGTTGGAGGTCTAAGAAATACTTCTTGAATTGAATTAGGATTAAAGTAGAAAATCAGGCAGCTGAGGGTAAGGAACATTTCTCTCTCTAGACCTGAAATCATGAAAAACTGGGCTCAGATGTCCACTTTCTACACTTTCTAGCTGTATGATGAGGCAGTTGGAAATAGCTTCTGTTTGGCATTCAAAGCTTTCCATGACCTGGCCTCTGTAGCATTTTCGGCCTTTGCCCACCTTCCTCACCCCTGGGGACTCTGCATTTCAGTGATTCCCGCCTTGTTCTTTGAATAAGGGAGGACATAGTTTTTGATGTGGTTGCATGTGTAGAGCCCCAGCTTCAAAGCCAGGAAGATCTGAGTTCAAGATCTACCACTGACACATATTGGCTATATGACCCTTGCCACACAAAGGGGCTAATCTGCATTTTAGGTAGGGTGATTTTCCTCATCCAGGAGTTTACTATACCAATGAAATCACAAATCTATTCCTTATTCCCTGTGGGGAAGGAACTGTGCTGATAATGACATATTCTGAAGGACAAAAGAATGAGCCTTTGCATAGTGCTTACTAGGTGCCCACCACCATGTCAAGCCCTTTCATCTCATTGGATAAAATAATAATAAACTATTCCATCTCCTAATTCAGAAGCATTTTCACTGGCTTCTGCTCCCTTCTGGAACTCTGTCTTCATCTCTGCCTCTTTATTTCAAGTCTCAGCTAAAATCTTGCCTTCCACAGAAGCCCTTTTCTGCTCTCCCTTAGTACAAATTCCTTTCCTCAAGTGATAATCTCCAATTCAGCTTCTGTTGATCTTATTTGCATATTATCTCTCCCATTAGACTGAGTTCCTTGAGAGGAGGGGGCTATTTTTTTCCCCTTTGATCTTCCTTTGTATCTCCCATGCTTAGACACTGCCTGGCATATAGTAGGCGCTACATAAATATTTGCTAATTTGATTCACCTGAGACTATTTTCTTCTCTGTAAAATGAAGATAGTAATAGCATCAACGTCAAAGGTCTGTTGCAAGAAATTAAAAGTATTTTCCAAATTTGAAAACAGTATGAAAATGACAGCTGATATTTTATCTTACTTATAATTTTCATCTGACTTGTCTCATTTTCTAAAATGAGGTTCAGATAGAAATGATTCTGAGACCAATCACTATCGTGTTATTATTCTTTTATGTTTAAAATTCTGGGGGCTATTGCAGAGAGCTGTGGAAGCTTTTTTTCTGTAATTATAGAAAAACATTGGGGTGAGCATTCATCTTTTATAAACCTGCTGCAAACATCTTTGGGACCACTCCTGCAGCAGACAGAATGATAGAAACAATCTTAACCAGTCTCCCTTCTAATCTATTTCTAAAATTCGGGAGAATGCTATTTACTAGCATTTATTTAGCTCTCTAATGGGTTTTGTATAATTTGATCCTCACCCAGGAGATGGGTGCCTTATTATCCCCATTTTACAGATGAGGTAACTAAAGCTCACAGAGTTAAGTGGATTTGTCCAGAGTCAGACATCTAAGTGTCTGAGATAAGATTTGAGCCCATGTTTTTCTAACCTGAAATCCTTTCTCTGCAAGGCCACCCAGCTAATGCCTGTTGAAAATATTACTCACTTTTCCCAGTGATTGTGAACATTTCTATCTCTGCCATTGGTTTCAGTGTAGTTTATTAGATGAGTTCTCAAACATGTATTTTGTTGGGGGTGATGTATTTGTAGTGCAGAGATTTGTTAACTGCTAGTTTATGAAGGAGAGTGAGCTTCCGGGGCATAGTTCTGACAATTTGTTCAGGTCTTTTAGATATTAGGTTGGTAATTTCTATCATATCCTTGTAAAGCATTAATCAATAAGCTCAGATTCTATAGGCAACTAGATGTCACAGTGGATAGAGCACTGGGCTTGGATTCAAGGAGACCTGACTTTAAATTCATCCTCAGTATGACCGTGGGCAAGTCACTTAACTCAGTTTCCTTATCTGCAAAATGAGCTGGAGAAAGGAAATGACAGAATTCTCTAATATCTTTGCCAAGAAAATCCTGAAAGGGGTCATAGAGTGTGTGTTCATCCTTCATTGCCGAAGACGACCATGCCATTAGAGAAATAATGACATGACTTGCACATGACTTTGTTTTGAGTGAGAGAGGGCTGTGCAGGTCACCAGTCTCACTTCTCCTCCAGAGTCATCTGAATCCAGTGACCAAATATTCATCAGGATGACTGGAGATGACCCAGGATGAGGCAATTGGGGTTAAGTGACTTGTCCAAGTTCACACAGCTAGTGAGTATCAAGTGCCTGAGGTGACATTTGAACTCAGGTCCTCCTGACTCCTGAACTCGGGCTCTATCCTGTACCACCTAGCTGCCCTCAAAAAGAGGTGAGGTGATTTAGCCAAGGTTACACAGGATATGAACCTGGGTGTTCTCATTCTCAAGAGAGCACTCTGGTCCCTGTACCATCCTGCCAAGGACTCTTTGGGTCACAGAATTAGACAGAGTTGAAATGACTGAAAACAATAAAGACCAGACTTTATCTTTCTCTAGTTTTGGTGGATGTTAGTATTTTCACTCCTACCACTGGCACCAGCAGCACCACTACTTACTGCTACTACTACCACCGCTACTTACTACTATGACAACCAACACCGCTAGTACTACTACTTACTACTACCACCACCACCATCACTACCAACATTACTACTACTACTACTACTACTACTACTACTACTACTACTACTGACACTGTTAATCTTTTTTAATAGAATTAATATAGAAAGGGGCCATTACCTACCTATGTAGAATGGTGGACAAAATTACTGGACCTGGAATCAGGAAGACCAGAGTTGAAATCTTGTCTCATACGCTGATTGGCTGAGGGACCCTGGGCAAGTCACATCACCTGAGATGCCTCAATTTCCCTGTGTGTAAAATGAGGAGACAACAATAATCCCAACCTCCCAGGGTTGTTGTGAGGGAGAATAAGAATATTTGTAAAGTGTTTGATAAACCTTGAAGTTCTATAGAAATGTCAGCTATTATTCTCAAATGTTCAGCAAGATATTGCAAAAGTGAATAAAATGACTGCTTTTTCTAACTGAAAAAAGAATAGTGGAATTCTTCTTCTCCTCCTTTTCCTTCTCTTTCTCCTCCTCCTTCTCCAGGACAAGACTATCTATTTTGTCAAGCCTGTGTGAGTCACCAACGTATCCCTATGCATGTTATACGTGTGGATATAAATGTATGTGTGTGTAGGGGGGGACTGCTTGTGTATTTTATAAATCCTTTTCATTGTAATGACAGGTAAATTATGGAAAATGCCTTTTCACAGCTGGTGAGGAAAAAAAACATTAGCATTAATCAATCCCCAGGCTCGTTGGGGATTCACAAACAGAGTTTTGTTTTATAAAGTTATGTATGAGCTAAACAGCCATTAGTGTGATTTGTTTAAAATGGGAATCATCATTCATTTTCAAATTAGGTTCAGGAAGCTGCCTTGGTTGGGCTGCTGATCTCCCCAGTCATTCTGGATTCCCAGAAGCAGCAGCAGCATGCATATTTAGGATTCAGGGTTGCTAATACTGAACTTGGAAGCAGTGGGGAAGGGGCTAGACAAATGCAGCCTCCCATCTGGAATTCCCTTCTGCTGTGTGCTATGAGGTGGCACCCCTGACCCCTTCTGTCCTTTCAGATATGCCATGGGGTCTGAATGTGACACTATAATTCCACCCAGTCCAAATTGATGATTTGGGATTTCACCATCTCAAATACCCCTCAATGTCTGGGACAATTATACAGAAAGGTTGATTTTATCGGTATGACCTTGAACAAAGTTCCTTTCCTTTCCTTTCCTTTCCTTTTCTTTCCTTTCCTTTCCTTTCCTTTCCTTTCCTTTCCTTTCCTTTCCTTTCCTTTCCTTTCCTTTCCTTTCCTTTCCTTTCCTTTCCTTTCCTTTCCTTTCCTTTCCTTTCCTTTCCTTTCCTTTCCTTTCCTTTCCTTTCCTTTCCTTTCCTTTCCTTTCCTTTCCTTTCCTTTCCTTTCCTTTCCTTTCCTTCCCTTCCCTTCCCTTCCCTTCCCTTCTCTTCCCTTCCCTTCCCTTCCCTTCCTTTCCTTCTTTCTTTCCCTTGTCAAGAACTGCATTTGAAGGAATAAGTCTCCTTATCTCTGTTCCAGTTCTTTTCCTTATCCACTGGCACTGACCTCTTGGCTGTCTCTCACACAAGGACACTCCATCTTGGAGAGTTTTTTTTTTTTTCTGACTGTTCCCCTTCCCCCTGCTCCACCCTAGCCTGGAATACTCTCTTTCCTCCTCTTTCCACTTCTCAGCTTCCTTCAAGTCTCAACCAGGGTCCCCCAGTCCTCCTCAATCCTGTGCCTTCCCTCTGGTGATTACTTTCAATTTATCCTGTACCTATATTTACATCCACATAGACAGAAAGAGATGAGAGAAAGAGGGAAGGAGGGGGGAGAAAGGCAAGGGGAGAGAGAGAGAGAGAGAGAGAGAGAGAGAGAGAGAGAGAGAGAGAGAGAGTTCTCCCTTCATGTGGGACCCCAGACACACTGAAGACACACAGGATAGGGGCCCCAGAATGATAAAGGTGGGGCATACCTGAAGTATCTATTTCTATTTCTCTCTCCCTCTTTCTTTCTAGCCCTCTCTTTCTATCCCTCTTATCTTCTAAATCCCTCTAGATTTATCTAATCTCTCTCCATATCTGTGTATCATTTCTGTCTATATATCCATCCATTTCTCTCTCTCTTTATCATCTCTATATTATTTCTCTTTCTATCTGTTTATCTACCCACCATTCCTATCTCTCTTTTTCCCTTTTTCTCTCTCTTCCTATTTCTCTGTATTACCTGTTTCTATCTGTTCATTCACCCCTATCTCTTTCTTTCCATCTATCTATCTATCTATCTATCTATCTATCTATCTATCTATCTATCTATATCTCTCTACCTCTCTATCTCTATTATCTCTTTCTATCTATCCATCCATCCTTATCTCTCTCTTTCTACCAATCTAATCTAAGCTAGTTTGAATATCACCTCCTCCATTAAACAATGACCTCTTTGATCAGGAACTGTCCTTTGCCCTTCTTTGTTGCTTGGCACACAGTAGACATTTAATAAATGCCAGTTGATTTGGTTTGATTTGAATAAGCTCTCAAGAGTGGTTAGTACAGTGCTGGGACATAGGAAGTAATATATGAATGGTAGCTATTATTAATAATAAGAATACTTCATTAATAATGACCTTCATTAATAATGATATTAATAATGTGGTATAGTGTCCAGGGATCTGGCCCTGGCATCAGAAAGATTTGGGTTAAAATCCTGTCTCTGTTACATACTAGTCAGGTAACCTTGGGCATGTCTTCTCCAGCAGTGATCTGAGCAATCCTCTAAGATTATATCAGCAGTAGAGCAGTCTTTGATCTGCACTGGTAGAGGAAATTTCCTGAAGGGAAACTCTCTAGACCAGTGAAACCTCAGCTCTGAATGCCACACTCCTAACCCACAGAATGATTGTGATACACAAATGAGATGATGGATGTTTAATGTTTTGCAGATCTCAAAGTGCTCTGTAAAAGTAAATGATGACAATGATGATTCGTTGAGGTTCAGTTTGCCATTGTGTATCTGAAGAGGCTCAGCTGGATGGCTAGTGAGGCTACTTCTAGCTCCAACCATCTATTAGGCTGGTGGGGACGAGAGGTCATGTATGGGAAACACCACCGTTTAACCTTGAGCAAAGGTCATTTCAATTCTCTGGGCCTCAGTTCCCTCTCCTGGAAAACACAGGGTCAAACCAGATGATTCCTAAGGTTCTTTCAGTCTCCTAACCTGTGGTCCTTAGAGTCTCTGGAGGGCAGTATTGGGTAAGATTCGAGTGGAATATTAAATTAAATCTTGGTTGACCTCGTGTGCTTTGAGATCTTGGAAAAATGGCAGGGAATTTATTCTCAAAGTTGGCGGGGAATTTATTCTCATTTTAATGTGCAGAAATCTCTTGCTTCCCCAGATAAGGAAAACCAGATCTTTTGAGTTATCAGGAACCCTTTATTGCCCAGCAGCCAATCAATTCTACTTCCTTGTTCTGCAATTGGGCACCTCTCTCGACTTAATTTCTTCATCAAAAATAAGTGGGTTTGATTGGATCCATTCATTCATTCAACAAACAGGCGTTAAATGTCTAATGAGTACAACACCAGCTTTAGGCCTTGTTGAAGAAAGAAATTTAGATAAGACGTGATTCCCTAATTCAGAGAGCTCATCATCTCAGACATGAGGTTTCTTCCAGCTTGGAGATTCTAAAATATATCAACACATATTTCTATCTTGCTTTATTTTCTATACCAAATAAATAAAGTATGGCAGGGTTAAATAGAAGTGGAGCTCAAAATAGTTTCCTATTTTTATCAGTTTTTCTTGTGCTCAAAATGGTGATGTTGTTCAAGCCTGTCTGACTCTTTATAACCCAGTTCAGGGTTTTCTTGGTAATAATACCAGAATAGTTTGTCATTTCCTTTTTCAACTCATTTTACAGATGAGGAAGCTAAGGCTAACAGAATTAAGTGGCTTTCACAGGGTCATGCACAACCAGTAAGTGTCTGAGACTAGATTTGAACTCCTGAAGATGTGAGCTTTCCTGATTCCAAACCTGATGCTCTATCCATTGTACCACCTAATTGCCTGCAAAGAAAGTAAAGTTCTTTTCATTTCTTTTTACACTTAATTTTAATTTTATTTTAGGTGGGTTGGATCTTATTGGCTCTGCTAGTAAGTGAAGTGAGCCAGCCCCCAGATGACAGATCTTGAGCAACTGATGCTCAGACTGGTTCCCAGTTTTTCATCTGTAAAATGAAGGGATTGGCTTCATCTCCAACGCCTTCCATTGTACTTGGCTCATAGTAGGGGATTAGTAAGTGCTCATAGATGTAGTGAACTCTAAGATCTCTTCCTGTTCTGAAGTTCCCTGACTATAATTTAATTAAATCCAGTTTAACAAATCTCCTCCTCTGTCCCAGACTTCATGCCAGATGGTTAGTATACAAGTATAACAAATGTGAGTTCCTACTACCAAGGAAAGAAGGATACACATGTTTATATATGACATACTATACATTATGTACATGCTTACATGTATGCATATGCACATACACATATATGTACAAGAACTGAGAAACTATGGTTGTTTCTCATATTTTACATATATGTGTATACATATATGCATTTATATGTGTTTATAAATACATGTATACATACATTTATGCACATGGGTATACATGTATGCAGCTATGAGTATATGTCTATATGTGTATATTTCTATCTATCTATCTTTCTACCATCTATCTATCTATATTCTATGTTCTTATCCCTGGTGTTGCAGTACTTGGGAAAAACATTACATTCTGGACCAACAGAGTTCGCTTGATACATATATATGCAGAGGAAATGCTAAAATTTTATTTGAAGGATCTTCTATCCTGGAACTTCTCTGTAGCCCTTCTGTTTTTCTTCTCTTCATCAAAGACCAAATACCAAGGAGAAATTACATCCTTGCTGAATCCAAACTGGACATATCGCCCCACACTCTGCTAGGGGTGGGGGCAGGAAACCAGGCTTCCGGTCCACTCATCCCCATATGGAGCTGGCTCCTTTTGCCTGCCTGCCCCTCTCCTTTTCTCCTCTCTAGTTTCTTTCAACTTCTGATGCAGTGGGGAGCAGCAGGTCTGTTTGATCTACAAACTTCCAATCTATGGAGAGAGCTGAACACATCCAGAGTGAGGAAGCTTTGGTCAGAGGGATTGGGTTTCCTCACTGAAATCTTCCTGGCTTGGGGAAGAAGATGATGATGGAAATCAGAAAAGTGAGGGCTAACAGAGGAAAATGGATTTGGCAAGGATGCTGCTTTCCCCTAGAGGCCATTGTCAGTGCGCCCAAGTCCTGGAATCCTTGAGAGTTGCCCTATTGTATCCAGATTCCTTCAGATGCATTTTTTAAAGGGGGGGGGAAGATGATATATTTTGGATTCAAGGTACTTCAGAACACAAGGATCTGGGTTCAAGTGTTAGTGCTACCTATTACTTACTACTTGTGTGACTTTAGGACAGTCACTTAAATTTTTTAAACCTCAGTTTCTTCATCTGTAAAATGAGACTGGAGTAGGAAATGTCCAGCTTCTTCCAACCCTAAATCTATGATCCAATGGTGGAATAGGTTTTCTAGGGAAATGAATAACCACCATATATTTATATCTATCAGTATGTGTGTGTGTAGTACACATATACATATATGTACACATACACACATATCTCCTACAATACACATGTGTAAATATTCATATGTACATATGCCCATATACTTGTCATACACTCAATGTGCATGCAGATTTTTATATACATATTAAACACATCATTATCTTCCTTTTATTGCTAGCATTTATATAGCACCTGTTGTATGTCAGGTCCTGTGGCAAACGCTTTCAAATATGATGACATTTAATCCTCCCACCAGCCATGGGAGGTATGTACTATTATTATCATCTTTATTTCACAGTTGAGGAAACTGAGGCAAATAGAGGTTAAGTGACATGCCCAAGGTCGCACAACTAGTAAATGTTTGAGGCTGGATTGGTACTCAAATATTCTTTTTTTTTTAAATATAAATTTATTTATTTAACTTTTTACATTTATTTTCACAAAATTTTGGGTTCCAAATTTTCTCCCCATTTATCCCCTCCCCCCACCACAATACACCAAGCATTCTAATTTTCCCTATCACCAATCTGCCCTCTCTTCTATCATCCCTCTCTTCTCTTATCCATTTTTTCATTCTTTTGGTTTTGTTTTGTGATTTCTTGGTTTCTCGTAAAGTCATTAGACTGCATCTGTTCAATTCTAATTTTGAGAGAACTATTTTCTTCAGTGAGCTTTTGAACCTCTTTTTCCATTTGGCTAATTCTGCTTTTGAAAGCATTCTTCTCCTCATTGGCTTTTTGAACCTCTTTTGCCAATTGAGTGAGCCTATTTTTCAAGGTGTTATTTTCTTCAGCATTTTTTTTGGGTCTCCTTTAGCAAGGTATTGACCCATTTTTCATGCTTTTCTTGCATCTCTCTCATTTCTCTTCCCAGTTTTTCCTCCACCTGTCTAACTTGATTTTCAAAATCCCTTTTGAGCTCTTCCATGGCCTGAGCCCACCGGACATCCACCTGGGATGTCTGGAATACAGAGGCCCTGACCTCCATGTCTTTCCCTGATGGCAAGCATTGTACTTCCTCATCAGAAATGAAAGGAGGAAGAAACATCTGTTCCCCAAGAAAGTAGCTTTCTATGGCCTTATTTTTCTTCCTTTTTCTGGGCATTTCCCCAGCCAGTTACTTGACTTCTGAGGTTCCTCTGCAGCCCCACCTAGATCCGCCCAGCTAGTGCTTGGGGTCTGAGATTCAAATGCTGCTCCCCAGCCTCAGGCCTTTCCATGGCAGACGTGGCTGCTGTTCAATTTGAGCTTAAGTTCTGGTGCTCAGGTCGGGGCAGGGCCGCCTCTCAGGCTCAGTTCCCTCAGGGGGTTTATGCAGAGACCTTCAGTAATGGCCTGGAGCTCCTGTCTGCTTAGGGAGTTCCAGGCCACCACTGCCTCTGCCACTGCCTCTGCCGCTGCCTCCCGAGGGGGCCTGAGAGACACCCCGCTCCCCTCTTAGCCAGCCCAGAAGTCTCTCTCACTGACCTGTACTGCCTGTGGGTGGAGGAACCTTCGTGGCTGCCAGAGATTTCATCCCTGAAGCCTGCTCGAATCTGCTCCTCTGGGGCCATGGGGCCAGGGCAGCGCAGGGGTGGACTCCATGTCTGGTGCGTGACAGACCCCTGGGGACGGCTTTTCAGGGCTCTCTTCAACGGAAATCTCTTCCACTGTGTTTCTGCAAGGCTTGCATGGCTCCAGAATTTGTGGGGAGTTCTTTTTACAGGAAATTTATGGGCTGTGGGTTCAGAGCTAGCATATGTGAGTCTTTCTACTCCGCCATCTTGGCTCCTCCCCATACTCAAATTTTCTTGACTCCAGGTCTGGTCCTCTGGCCAATGTACCCCTTAGTTGTCTTAAATGTATGATAATTATATGATAAACTTATGACAAATTATATATGACAACATTGTATTATCTATGTGATAATTAGAGGAGCTTTAATAATATATTACATTTAAATGTGTAGCTATATCCACATATATACTCAGTGTGAAAGAGACCCCTTGGCATGATGGGTAGATAGCTGGCTTCTGAGAAAAGAAGTGGATTCTAGTACTATGTCTGATATTGGCTGCTTGTGTGACTCTAAGTGAGTTATTTAACCTCTAAAGAGAGTTTAAATAACTCACTTAGCATCAAAATTTGATTGCCTGGAGAAGTTCATCAGTATTGTAGGTCAGTTTATGATGGCATGTTTGCCTGAGTTCTGGATAGTGTACAATGCTCTTGTGACTTCCCAGTCACCAATGGAGTGAAACAGAGCTATGTGTTGCTTCCATGTTTTTTAGCGTGATGTTTTCAGCCATGTTGTCAAATGCTTTCAGTGAGGATGAACACAGCATCAAGGTCAACTACTGTACTGATGGTAAGTTCCTCAATTTGAAAAGGTTACAAATCAAGACCAAAGTGGAGGGAGTATTGATGCACAATTTTCTGTTTGCAGATGATTGTGCACTCAATACAGCCTCTGAAGCTGAGAAGCAAAGTATGGATTAATTCTCTGCTGCCTGTGGTAATTTTGACCTAATAATTAACACTAAGAAAACACAGGTGCTCCATCAGCCACCACCACAACATCCATACATGGAAACATTGGTTACAAAAAATGGAGAAGTTTTGAATGCTGTGGATAAGTTCACTTACCTTGATAGTATACTTTCCAGGGATGTATACGTTGACAATGAGGTTGATGCATGCATTGCCAGAGCTAACTCAGTGTTTGGGAAGATCCAAAGAAAGGTTTTGGAAAGAAGTATTAGACTGACTACAAAACTGAAGGTCTACAAAGCCATTGTGCTGACCTCATTGTAGTGTGCCTGTGAAACATGGACAGTCTGCCAGCGCCATGCCAGGAAACTGAATCACTTCCATTTGAACTGGCTTAGGAAGATTCCGAGGATCACCTGGCAGGATAAGGTACCAGACACTGAAGTCCTAGCTCAAGCTGAACTGCCAAGTATTCAAACTATGCTTCAGAGAGCGCAACTCCAATGGGCTGGCCACATTGTTCAAATGCAAAATGTATGCTTGCCCAAAAGACTATTTTATGGAGAACTCACATGGGGCAGGCAATCACATGGTGGTCAGAAGAAGCAAAATGAGGATACTCTCAAGGTCTCTCTCAAGAACTTTGAATTTGACTGTGCAACATGGGAGACACTGGCACAGGACCGCTCAGCATGGTGTGCCCACATCAGAAAGGGTTCTGTGTTCTATGAGCAAAGCAGAATTGAGACAGTAAAAAGTAAACGCAGGGTGTGCAGATTTGGAGTATGCACCCCACACATTCATATGGACTATCTGTGCCCAACCTGTGGTAGAACATTCCGAGCTCATATTGGTCTGATCAGCCAGAGTTGGATGCATTGAAATTTCATTTTATCATAGTGATGTCTTTTTGGTCCTCTTCGAGAACGAAGGACAACAACCACCCCAGCCTCCGTCACTTAGTCTAAAAAGCTACAGAGAAGGTGCTGACAGGAGCAAGCTCATCTGAGAGTGCCCTCTAGGAGTGAACCCCACGTGTCCAGTTCCTGTTCAGAACACTCAGACTCATCTTTCGACACGATGGTCTTGAAATCCCAAGAAATGCTGAAATTTAGATGGTTATCAACTTTTCTCTCTGTCTTTTGTCCACCCTCTTCCTCTTCTTTTTCTTCCTCCCTCCTTTCTTTCCTCCTCCCTCACCCCCTTCCAGTATCACAGAATCTGGGAGCTAGAGGGTCATCTAATCAAACTTACACCTGAATCAGAGCCCTTTCTAGACCATTAGCCCACATATGTATGTAATCCAACCATTCCTTGGAGATCTCCATTGTGAGGGAACCCTAGATCACAAGGGGCAATTCTCTGGTTCTCTAATATATACATTAGTTAATATCCCTGTGACCACACATAAGCTACTTATTTTTCTGAAATTCACTTTCTTCATCTTGAAACCAAGGACAGTAATGCCTCTGATATCTCCCTTGAGTGAGTGGTATGAAATTCAGTGAGAGGACACCCTGACCACTGTGCCAACTTTAAGAGGCTCAATGAATGGCAGTTATTATGATGAGGTTTTTCAAAGTATTTTGCACACACTGTCTCATTTGATCTTGATCTAATTGGATTAAAGGATGTCTTCATGAGTTGCTATGGTCTCCAATTTTTTATTTTTGTGAGGGGAGGTTATTGTTTTTTAAGGAGATGTGGTATAGTAGAGAGAGCCCCAAACTTTGGTTCAGTAAGACTTGGGGGGCATATCTTCCTTCTTCATCCCTAATTATCTATGGGAATATAGAAAATTCATGTAATGTCTCTGTACGATGAAGATATTTAATACCTATGGTAACTTCCTCAAAGGGTTGTGGTGAGGGTCCAAAATGCATATAAAGTGCCTTGCAAATCTAAAATTGCTGCATAAATGCCAGTTATTGCTATCACCAAACAAAAAGCAAAGATAAAAAAAAAAACATTCTTAAGGGTGAAAGAAGTCAGAGCATCCGAATATATGTTGAAATAGCGATTTTTTTCCCATCACAGTGGTTCAAAAACAAAACGAAACAAACTTGTGCCTCTGAACTCAGAATACTCAATCAATTGGCATGTATTTATTAAGCTCCTACTATGTGCCAGGCACTGTGTTAAGTATCTACTACATGCCAGGTGCTGGAGATTTATCTATAAAATCCCTGCCCTCAAGGAGCTTATGTTCTACTAGGGGGATATAACATCTACAAATAAATAAATATACATGTTTACAAAATAAAAACCAAATGATTTGGAGAGAAGGAGACACTATCAGCTGGGAGAATCCAGAAAAAAAAGTATTTCTATAAATATATGTGCACATATGCTTTGCCATTTATATATGTCATTCTTATTTGTCCATCCATCATCTATCATCTAATACTATCCTCTCTCTCTCTCTCTCTCTCTCTCTCTCTCTCTCTCTCTCTCTCTCTCTCTCTCTCTCTCATCTATCTATCTACCGGTCTGTCTGTATATCTATTCATCCATCCATCTATCCTTCTGTCCATCTGTCTGTCTAGCTACCCAACTATTCACCTATTTATTTATATCTATTATTTATCAACAATCTACATATCTCTTTATCTGCTAAGTATCTATTTATGCATCTATTTATCCATCATCTCTTTATCAATATATATCTATCCATCTCTTTCTCTCAGTCACAGACGCATACACACTGATGCATGCACATACATACACATCCACATGTACATTCAGCTCACTGGAAAGAGAGCTCATTTTGGACTTTGAGCAATGCCATGGTGTAATGGATTGTGTGACTTGGAGCTGATAGGACCTGTATTCACAACCTACCTCAGACATTTTTTCTAACTATGTAACATGGGGCAAGTCATTTCACCTTTCTGTGCCTCAGTTTCCTTATGTGTAAAATGAGGGGAGAAGTAGACTTGGTAACATTCATGATCCCTTCTAGCTCTAAATCTATGACCTACTTTCCAATCCTACTTCTATTACTTATCATCTGCATGATCTCAGGCAATGGACTCTCAGAGTCCATTCCACTCTGGGGCATCTCAAATGGTTAGCAAAGAGTTCCTTATCCCCTAACATCTATGTGTCTCAGTTTCCTCATTTGTAAAATGAGAGAGTTGTGAAAGAAGATCTTTAATGACTGTTTCCAACTCTCTGGTCCTATAATCTTTTGTTGACTTCAACAATATATGTGCGCACTTTGCATACACACATATCCCTTAATTTATTACTCTTGGTGTGGAGTTTAAGGCTTATTTCATCAGGGCCTTTTAAGGATTTGCTCCTTAGAGACCAGTAACTCCAGTGTATTTAGCTTTGATCTGAATGCTTTTAAAAGTAAATACAGGTAATGATCAATTTGTCTGGCCACAACCTGTAATAAATATCTTATTACACCCACCTGGCTCCATGGACCCTGAAAACTGTTTATGTTCAGTAATTGTCTATTGATTATTAACTGGCCCAGGCTCCTGGTTTCACCAGGTTAAATACACCTGCCTGCCATGCTCCTGGGCTCACTTAACAGCACTACTATGGAGCCAAATAATCTCTGAGTTAGAAGGGCCCTCAGTGGCCATCGAATCCAATGGGTACCTGGGCAGGAATCTGTGTGACAGCATCTTTGACCTGTGTGCAGGCCAGCCTTTGTTTGAAGAGCTTCCAGGAAGGAAATGCATCACCCCTGAGCACTCCATTCCACTCTGGGTCATCTCTAATGATTAGCAAAGAGTTCCTCATCCCAGCCCTTTCTATCTGTTTTCAGGGTTAAGGTTAGTGCTTTGGTCCTGTGGCAGTCAGAGCTGGTCGAAATGATGAGCATAAATGTGTGTGTGTGTGTGTGTCTGTGTGTCTGTGTCTGTGTACGTTCATGTGTGGGGGCTCACAGATTTGGACTGCGTCTCCAAACATTTCCAAACATTTCACCATCGTATATGAATCACAGAGTTGCAGCATCTCAACATTGGCTAGAACCTCAGCCACCACCTAGTTCAAATCTTGCCTGAACAAGAAATCCCGCTGCAGCATCCTGGACTACAGCCATTCCAAGGAATACACAACCATTACCTCCCAAGGCAACCCATTTCCCTTTGGGAAAACTTTAATTGTTAAGCAAATTTCTCCTCACACTATGCCTGCCTCTCTGCAACTTGTAGTCATTGCTTCAAGTTCTCTTGAGGACCAAGAAGAGCCAATCGTAATGATCCTTCATGTACTTGAAGTCAATTATGATATCCCCCTTCCCAAGTCTTGCTTAAACTAAGCACTCCTAGTTCTCTCCACTGTTCCCCCTGCTGCGTAGATCCAAGGTACTTCATCATCTTGGATTCTCTGTACACTCCCCAACAGGTCAGAGGCTTTTCTGTAAGCCAAACCTGGAAGGAAGCATAACACTACAGATGTGGTCTTGGAAATGGATACCTCCTTATCCTATATTTTAATGTAATTATCAACTGTGGAAAGAATTAGGAAAGGGTCTCTCTGTGGACTCAATCACATAACCTCTCAGGCTCTCAATTTCCCCAATCAATTGGAGAAACAGTGTGCTGCAATCAAAAGTAGTCTAAATTTGGATTCAGAGAATTGGGGTTCAAATCCCCACTCTGTTGTCCTCCTCCAGCCTTCTTCTCAGCCAAGTGGGCTCAACTCCCAGTTTTATTACTTACTACATTGTCGTCTTACTTATTCATCATTAGTGTCCCTGGATCTCAGTTTACCCATCTATCAAATGGTACTAGAATAATGATCTTTCCTTTTACTTCCCCGACTCCTTCCCCAGGCTATTGGCTGAGTCCTAAGGATGGAGTGGCAATAGATGAGACAATATCTATGAAATGCTTAGGATTTCTTTGGAAGGAAGCTGCTAGTATAGACCAAAGATCTTATTATTCAGTGTTAATATGTTGGAAGAGAGAGGGAGAAATTTTCAGGGCTCTTCATCCATTTGCTCTTCTTACCCGGAAGTCTCTGGGCTCCGATTTCAATAGCAGTATGGAGGATGGACTTTTCTTGCATCTGTTGCCAAAACAAACTCCTGGTCTGATGAGGTTCATCTCATCTTACGAGGTCATGTTTGGAGGGGGAGTAAATGGGGTATGTGAAGAGGAGAGAAAGGGTTTATCTTTGTATTAAGGGGAGAGAGCAGAAGGAGGTCAGCCTGGCAAATAAGAAACTCAGAGTCAACTGGTGAATTTTCAGTGCAAGGATTTGCACCCTGGAAATCATCGAGTGACTTCAGGACTAGATTTAGTGTTTTACTAGATGACTACGCATAAGAAAGTGATGGACAAAAGGTTAAAAATTCATAATAATCTTGAAAGTGTATCCTATGGCCATTTCTCTCTCAAAGAGCCAATTGTTAAATGCATACCAGTATACTTCTGGTCTGATTTCTTCCCATTCAGAGCCACACCTCATTTTGGAATCCTCACCTCCTTTCAAGGTCTACCTCTGGTATCTGTTGTTACTGTTGCTGGAAGAGTCCCAATGATGTCATGATGTGGTATGGATGATGTCTTGTCAAGACCTCTTAAAGGAAGCTTTTTGGTCTCCCTATTTATTAAGACAAGTCAGCAAGCATTTATTAAGCATTTAATATGTGTCAGTGACTATACTAAGTGCAAGGGACAAAAAGGAAGGTAAAAATAGGACTTTTCCTGAAGGAATTTACAGTCAAATGTGTGGTGAGCTCCTTCAGGACAGACTGATAGTGCTTTCTGTTCCCAAATAGTCATCTGTCTACTTTGTTGTTGATATTTTGCAAAATTCTGATAGATAACAAGTGACTGGGAAGTAAGGATTGCTTTTCATTTTATCTCCGTATCCCTAGCACCCAATACCGAGCTATGCTCATAACAGAGGCTTAATAAATTCTTGGGAAATTGGGTTGGATTTAGACCTGGAGATCAAATGGACTCGTCTCAATTGCATTTTATCGTTGTTTAAAAGGAGGTTCAAAAAAGCTATACTGCTTGCTAAAGACCACACAAGGTATGCTTGGAGATCTATGCTTTGCTTTCTTTTTCAGACCATCAAAGTTTCCCTGGTCCTGGTATTATCGAGGAGGGTGGGTGGCTATGGGATGTTCAGGGAGGACTGGCCCTTCAGGTGGAGAGTTTTGCTGAGACCATTTCAGGGCTGCTGAAACACCTTTGGTGTTCACCTTCACTCAATTATCATCTACGGTTACAAGAAACTATAGCATGCACAGTGACCACATCCCAGAAAAACTGTCTCAATGGATGAACTAAACCACATTAAGGGTGCTTGATAGACCTCAAAGCTGTTGGTGAGTTGGAGGGGAATCTACCCAGCCATGTAAAGACTTCCCTTGGTTTGTTCCAACAGCCACAAAGATAGCTGAAGCAGGTGCTGTGGAGTGTTTAGAAATGCCAAAGTCATCTGCTACATCTCAGGTCATTTTGACTTTTGCCTAACCACTGAACTTTGATGACTCTGGAAGAGAGAATTAGGCTGGTGACTTTGGAGAACTGTTCCTCACTTCAATCCAGTTCACACTCAAGTCAAGTGAGGTCATCATTCCTCTTCACAAATGAAAGATGAACAATAACTTTATTGAGATTGAGACTGACACAGTGGACAGAGAACTAACCTCAAAGTCAGCAAGGTCTGGGTCCCAGTTTAGTCTGTGACAAACTATAATTCCAGTTCCTATCCAAAGCCTCTCAGAGCTCTTTGCTTCTTTTCACTAGGGGGGGAGGGGAGTCAAGCAACAATGAAACATAGCAAAATTTATAATAGCTTGGATTTATATCATACTTTAAAAAGTATCTGATAGAAATGATTCCATTTGATCCTCTAAGCTTTGAGAAGTAGGTGACATTTTACAGAGAAAGAAACTGAGACAGACAGAGGTCAAATGATTTGCTTGGGGTTCTGGGGAGCCAAGATGGCAGAGTAGAAAGATTCACTCTATGCTAGCTCCGAACCCACAGCCCATATATTTCCTGCAAGAAGAACTCCCCACAAATTCTGGATCACTGCAAGGCACGCAGAAACACAGTGGGAAAGATTTCTGTTCCAGAGAGCCCTAGAGAGCCGTCCCCAGGGTCCGTCGCGCCCCGGAAAGCGGAGTCCACCCCTGTGCTGCCCTGGTCGCGGCCCCAGAGGAGCAGATCTGAGCAGGCTTCAGGGACAGAGAGCACAGAGTGAATAAATAGGATGGGACCATATATTAAAAGAAATTAAGGTAAATGGTGAGAGAGAAATGTAGTGGGAGGAAAGAGGGTGAAATCGAATGGGGTAAATTATATCTCATTCAAGAGGCAAGCAGGAGACTTTTTAGTGGAGGGAAAAAGAGGAGAGCTGAGAAAAAAACAAGAAGTTTACCCTCATCACATTCGACTAAAGGAAGGAATAAAATGCACACTCATTTTGGTATGAAAACCTACCTTACAATACAGGAAAGTGGGGGAGAAGGAGATAAGCAAAGCGGGGGGATGATGGAAGGGAGGGCAATGAGAGGAGGGAGAAATTTGAAGTCAACACTCTTGGGGAGGGACAGGATCAAAAGACAGAATAGAAACAATGGGGGGCAGGATAGGATGGAGGGAAATACAGTTAGTCTTACACAACATGACTATTATGGAAGTCATTTGCAAAACTACACAGATAGGGCCTATATTGAATTGCCTGCCTTCCCAAAGGGAATGGGTGGGGAGGAAGGGATGGGGAGAATTTGGAACTCAAAGTTTTAGGAACAACTGTTTAGTGTTGTTGTTGCTACTAGGAAATAAGACATACAGTTAATGGGGAACAGAAAGTCATGTGGCCACAAAAGAGAAGATGGGGACAAGAGAAGGGAGGGATGATAGAAGAGAGGGCGGATTGGTGATAGGGAAAATTAGAATGCTTGGTGTATTGGGGTGGGGGGAGGGCATAAAAGGGGAGAAAATTTGGAACCCAAAATTTTATGAAAATGAATGTAAAAAGTTAAATAAATAAATTTTTAAAAAAGACAAAAAAAAGAAATAATGTTCTGTTCAAACCCCACATTAGTGAAAAATAAAAAGCATTATAATACCCAAATGTATTTAAGAAAGAAAAAGAACAAATGAGGGAAATAAATAATATTTTAATCCCAATAAAATGCTTCCCAGGGGAAAAAAATGATTTGCTTGGGCACATACAGGTAGCATGTGTCCGATGCTGGATTTGAACTCAGTTCACTCTGACTCCAGAGCCACCATATTGTCTACCTGCTCTGCCATACTGCCTTTATGATGGTAGGGGCCCATTAACCATTTCAGTTGTACTGTTTAAGAGAGATGTAGCATGTTGTAATAAGAAACTCCAAGCCCAACACCACGTTTCAGAGTGGAAATCCCTTGAGGGCAAGAGCTATCTTTGTTTTTGTTTGTATTATATTCCTGACACTTAGCACTGTGTCTGGTACACAGTAAGCACTTAATAAATGCTTATTGACTGATTTCCTCTGACACACAGGTCTCTGTGACTGTTAATCTTTCATTTCTCAGGCAACAATCTACAGTGGCAGCAACAATGTATGAGAAGAGGGAGTTTCCTTGTTCAGTGGTTTCCTTTAACCAATAAAATCACAGGTTCAGGCCCCTATCCCTAATCAAAGCAGCTAAAATTTATATAGCACCTTAAAGTTGCAAAGAATTATATATACACACAATATAACATGTTAATATATGTTGCATATTATCTTTTATTATATCTTATAGGTTTTAAATATTTAATATTGTTTGTTCATGTCTATTATTACATATAATATTTTATTATATATTACACAATATTTTATTATATATAAGTATATATACAAATGTATATTTCATCTCATTTCCCAGAAATCACAGTCTTTCATAGATTGAAAAGAAACAATAGATTTTTAACCCTGATGCCATCCTATCTGCCATAATTGGAATTGATTTTAAAAGCATTTGAAAAGAATTATTCTGCCCCAGCCTGAAGAAAGCTTTGGGCAGCGTATTCAAAGGTACAAGCCTTTTTCTTTATTGCAATGTCATCTTTTGACCTTCTAGAAGCAAAATGACAAGAAGAAACTTGAAGAGTTTAGGAATTTTCCCCCTTTAACTTTTTGGGGGGATTTTTATCCACTTGGTCACCCTTTCTGGAATCCCTTTGTGGATTTTGGCAATTTCTGCTCCCTAACCAGTCCTGCTCATCTGAGCTTTGGACAGGGGGGATCTCTTTTCTACCCCTCCTCCCAACTTTTCCATGAGACTTTAAAGCTAAAGGGACTTGAGGGTTGCTTATCCCAGATGATTTCCATTGAATTGAAAGGAGTTGAAGTTACTTCAAATGAGGGAAATCGATGTCAACAAACCAGTATGGTGGTGATCAAATGGCTTGCTCCCATGCCTGGTATATAATTTCATCCCTTTCTTTCTCTCTTTGCATCCCACCCCCTTCCTCCATCCAAACCCTACTTCCTCCTCCAACCCAGACTTAAATTAGAGGTGGCAAGTGCTGCAGGAGGCCTGAATACCTCTTGGCTTCCAGGGGAAAACATGAAGAAACTCGTTGACAGTCCCCACTTGGCCATTTCAAATATCATAACAGTCAACAGGTTCAAGGGATGGAGGTATAAAAAGTGACCCAGCTAGTTCATGGTGATGGAATGCTGCTGTGAGCAGCTGCCAGTTTTACACTGTACTTAATTCAAGCTCAATTCCATAAGGGACCTGTAAAAAAAAGAAAGAAAGAATCTTTCCATAGGAAATACTCAGAGAAGTTGGCCTTTAATTCTGAGACAGGATGGTCCTTGTTAGAGTTGGCATTAGCATCACATGACATCTCTTTCTGAACTAGCTTAATCTTGGCCCTATAAAAACCAGTTTAGTGAAGGGATACAAATTGGGGAGCTTAGCCTAAGAATTCCTCATTCCAGAACTAAGTGACTTGGGTTATTCTTCTGAAAGCCAGTTTCCTGGATGCTTATTGCCTTTCATTCAGCCAAGTATAGCTGGCCATTGGATGTCTCTATCAAAACACTCTTGTAAAGACCTATTTGAAAAGGGGGGAGGCTTATAAAAATATCATGACATCCACCTCAACTGTAAACCTTTCCTAATAATTCTTCAGAAAATGCATCCACTGTAAAGGATTCCCCTGGAGACAGGTCAGCCTTCCTTTCCTAGCAAAAATATGGCAGCCAACGGGTGTTCCACCAGCATCCAGTGGTGAGGGACAAAGCTCTCTGAGAACATGGAAAATGTCAAACATTCCTCTTTCCCTCCCAAGCAATCAATCATGAAAAAATGAACCTGGGTCTGTTATTTACACCCACCTCTTGCTTCACATTATTCCTTTTTGTACGTTTTCTACTGCTCCCTCACTGGTCTGATAGTCATGCCTTATGTGTAGTATTCCATATTCTGCCTCCTCTAACATTTTTCAAATAGACCTCCATGCTTACGATACACACCCTCCTCATTTCTGCCTCATAGAACCTATAGATTCCTTCAAAATACTCTTTGGGTACCACTTCCTATATGAGGGTATCCTGAAATCCCTCAGATAGAAGCACAATCTCCCTCTGGAAATTATTGTATATGTTTTCCTTTTTTTAAACACATTTAAATATATCTATATCTATAAAGATCTCTCCCTCCCTCCCTCCCTCCTTCTCTCTCTCTCTCTCTCTCTTCCTCTCCCTCTCTATCTCTGTCTCTCTGTCTCTCTCTTTTTTCTTCCTTATCTATTATTGCATTATGCCCTGAATAAAATGTAAGCTCCTTCAGAGTAGTTTTAAAATTTTCATCTTTTTGCCTCCTAAGCTTACAGTGATATGTGAATTCCTTGGGATAAGCAATAGTTCTGATATGCTTTCATAGGAAAAAGAAAAAAAATGCAACATTGGTCATATTTGTAGTGGCTAGACTAGAATATCTAACCTTGACCACATGAAATTGAATTAAGATTTTCCCTACTAACTTCTTCATTAGTACTCTGTCATTTTGGGATATACCCATATGCTTCATTGTTCCTGTGTGTTGTTGTGGTGCTTTTAATTCTTTCACTTTTAAGAATGCATATTACTTAGAAGGAAATATCTAAGAGTGGTAGCTTTTAAAGAGCACATTTCAATGACTGTTAGAGATATTGCAGAGGCTGTTGGTGTAGTCAAGTGTTTTAGGGATCATTCAAGCCTAGAGTGGAATAGGATTAGTTGCATTGAAGAGGAAAATAAAATGTCTTTGAAAATGAATGGAAGCCCAAACTGACAAGTTATTGCTTCAAAACACTATTTTAATCTTCAGAAGTCAAGAAAAAGCTTTGAGAAGGACTGACATCTGGAAGGGTTGTTACTAATTCCTCTGCACTGTGGCATAACTTCGTAAAGATGAAATAAAAGCAGGAAGAACAGTAGTTAAAGTAGCTAGTAATTGCTACTATGAAGAAAAAAGAACACTAGTCTTGGGCAAGATAATACAAAGACTGGGAAAATGTACCGTTTACTGATGAAACTCATTTTTTTCATTCAAGGCCATAACAAAACCACTGTCTAAAAAAGTCTCGGTGAGTCTGGAAGATGTGGTCATCATCCTCAGTGTGTAAAAATACACTCTCCAAAAAGTTTTTTTGTTTTGTTTTGTTTTTTTCCTTGCAGTGGCTCTAGACATCTTGTCTACATAGAAGAAATGATGAATTCTAATAAATATGTTGCTATGTTGAGAAGCAAATTTATTCTAAACACTATAATATCACCTTATACCATGAGAAAAATTATAGAAGCTTAAGAAATTTACCCAAAAGATGGAAATAAACAAATTCCAGTCACCTGAGAACAAATCTGATTCAAGCCCCATCAAAAAACTATGGGCCATAATCAAGGATACACTTGGAAAAATTGACTTTGTCCATGATACACTTAAAATACAATGGAATGAGTGGTTTCATGATGAAGAATTAAAGAAGATATGCCAAAATTGGATAAACTCAATCACGTACAACAAGAGCATACAGCACAATGACACCTTTCATATTAAAAGTATTTTTGAAGATGTAAAAAAAATACAAAGTTATTGCATGTCAATAAATATAATTATTTTATTTTGTCCAAGGTACACACAAATGGATCACAGTCCTGAGAGCAGAGTAAAAGGAATTTAAGAAATATTTGTTGAATGTAACTAAACTGAACATTTGAAGGTCAGCTTTGATGAAGTAACTAGTTAAAGAGTAATGATAAAAAAAATGATTTATATTTGAAGAGTTCTTTCAGGTTTGCTAATAAGTGGATGTGTATATTTCATTTGAAACTCACAATAGCACCATGAAGTAGGAACTTTGGATACCCCTCTTATAGATGAAACGAGTGAGGCTCATGTGAAATAATGTGCCTGTGCTCATGCCAGGAAGAATTAGAATCCAGTTCTTGTTTACTTGGGAAAACAGAATGACAAAATCAGAATATTATCCACTACCCCATATGGCCAAATAAGCCAAAGTACCCATATCCCTCACCCCAAATGCATTCTCTTCCCAGCCTAGTTGGGGTCTTCTAAGGGGGAAATGTTAGTGAATGAAATTGTTTTGTTGGATGACCCTATTAAGTGTAACAGATCCACGTTTGTGATGCCGGAGGGGGATGATTGATACTAAGGAGCTGAGTCCGTTTTAAAACACACACACCAAACAAAGACACTCTTCATTCTGGGACTTCTCCTCTCCTCCCAGTCTGGGCTCCAGACTCCTCACGCACACATGTTTGTGTTGGCAAAGTTAAGCCCCTTACTCGTGGTTTTCCTAAGTCTATTTATTTATGTGATTCTTAATATATTGTAATATGGTCTCCTCCCCAGGTGATCTGTGTTCTGAATAGGACCTTTACTGAAGGCTTCAGGATTCAAATAGGATCTAAGAGGATGCCGATATGCCCAGGAGTGTCTTGGGTTACTACCCTGGTTTCTAAGGTACCATGACTGTAGGCATCTCCTCTCCTCTCCTTTAGTGGTCTCATTTTCATCAAGGAATTCATTTCCCACTTCTATATTTCTATTTCCTCATTTATAAAATTAAAAAAAAACCTCAAAATAGACAGACAGAGACAGAAAGATGATAGAGAAATTGATGATAGATAGCTAGACGTAGCACTTAAGTATTTACTATATGCTTGACCCTGTCTAAGATACAGATCCAAGTAATGGGAGACAACATATATGAGGATGTTGAGAAAAGGGGAAGGAAGAAGGGTGTCTAGGTGGAGGCAACATGTTAGGTGGGAAAAACAGAGAGTGAGATAGAGAGAAAGGGAGATAGAAAGACAGATGAGATATGAGAGTTCAGAAGAGTGAACTATATACAAAAGGAAGGGAGGGAGGGAGAGAGAGAGAGGGAGAGAGAGAGAGAGAGACAGAGACAGAGACACAGAGAGAGAGACAGACAGAGAGAGAGAGAGAACTTAGCAAAATTCTAAGTGCTAATGCTACAAATACAAGCTATGAGAGAAAACACATACAAGGATGTAGAGAAGGGGAAGGCAAGATATTTGAGTGAGTCCAATATGGCAGATAAGGAACACAATGCAGAACTCAGAGTAAATTTAGGACAGCAAAATAGCTATTTAAATTGACAGAAGATAGATTAGATAGATAGATAGATAGATAGATAGATAGATAGATAGATAGATAGATAGATGGATGGATGGATGGATGGATGAATGAAGGAATGAATGGAGAGGTAGCTGATAGAAGGTACATAAACAGACACATGATAGGCAGATAGAACACTTACTAAGTGTTTCTTATATGCCAAACCCTTTGCTAAGTGCTTATGATACAAAAACAAACAATGGGAGAAAATACTTCCAGGGACACTGAGAGAAGAGGAGGGAAGGGTATCTGAATGGGGGTGATATGGAAAATGAGGAAAAGGATGTGGAGTCCATTGTAAGTTGAGGAAAGAGTGAGGCGAAGCACACCTGGAGTTCTTCCCAAAATAGTGATCTGGGAGAAGGAGTCACCAATGAAGAGGGAGAGCCTTGGGTTGGAGGTGTCCCAGGGGTACAATGTGGCACATAGTCACCTCCGAAGTTCCTTCTAGGGTCTTTGACATTCCAAGGACAGGGCCCTTATATACAGGGTCCTATTCCAGCCACCTTATGAAATCAATAAGATAACACATATACTTGTATCATAGAGAATACCTCCTTGAAAGAAGATCATTTCCCATAGTGATGGGTTCCAAAAGAACCTCTTTTATCTTGTGAGGAAATATCTAGACTACAACTCCCAGGAAGCTATCTGTGTGTGATATTTGTAATAACCTACCTTGGACTCTGAATAAGGAAGCTTTGCCTTAAGAGAGGTTTTGAAAGACACAAGAAATTAACGAAGAGGCAAAGATGGTGGCAGTGGGGAGACACACACATACGGACATGGACAGTACAGACGTGGACACTATTATCGGCGCTGCTCGTCCTTCATTGTTGAATAGACCCATGACATTGGGAAGGTAATTTCATGACCTACAAGTGAATTGAATTGAAGTGAGGGAGGGTTGTGCAAAGTCACCAGCTTCTCCTCCAGAACCATCTGGGTCCAGTGGAGAGATACAGATCAGGATGACTGGAGACAGCCCCAGACACGGACATAACAATGTCTTGAATCCCCAGCATCCCATCTGGATGTATCGAGCAATCAGTCAAGCATTTACGAAGTCTGCACTATGTGTCAGGTACTAGGTCCAGTGCTAGGGATGCAAAGAAAAAAATAAAACCAGAGTCTTCCTTTAGGGGCTTCCATTCTAACAGGAGAAACCTTTTCTTGTTGCTCAGTCATGTCTGACTCTACCTGACCCCATGGACCATACTCTCCATGAGGTTTTCTTGGAAAAGATACTGGAGCAGTTTTCCATTTCCTTCTCTAGTGGGTTAAGTAACTTGCCCAGGGTCCCACAGCTAGTGAGTGTCTAACTCAAATTTGAACTCAACTCTTCCTGACTCTAGGTCCAAAGCTCTATCCACTGTGCCAATGGTGGAGATTACATATATATACAATTAGTTATGTAAAAGACCCATACAGAGTTGATGGAAGGTGACTTAGAAGGAAAGGCTCTAGCACCTGGGAGGATTGGGGAAAGCCTCCTGGGGGAGGTGGCCCATGAGCCAGGGATTTTAAGAGGTCAGATGGAGAGAGTTCCAGGCTTGAAGGACAATCAGGACAAGGGCACACACATGGAACTTTGGGAGTGAACAGCCACAAGAAAGGTTAGATCATAGAGCACATAAGAAGGAAAGTAATGTTTTAAAAGACTAGGGAGATAGGCCAGGCAGGCTGTAAAGATTTAGCTATGGCAAGAGACTTAAGGGATTATGTGGTCCCCTCGAAGCTAGGCCACCATGCCAAGAGAAAGGCAGCACCCTCCAACCACCACCCCAGGAGAAGTTGGGGCCCTCTGGATGACTGTGCCAAGATTAGTAGGGAAGTTATTAGGCCTAGCAGCTTTGGACTCTAATCTTACACACCTGGCTTGTGAGCAATGCGAGTCTATCCCTCTCCTGCTGTGTTGGGAGGACTCGGGGATTAATCTGGAGGTGTGGACCAGTGCTCCCCTGGAGATATTTGGAAGTGGTAAACTTTTGGGTATGAGTACAGAGAACATTTATGATTTGTTTCTATTCCTTATTTACTTTGCTAACCAGTTTAATTAAAATGCCTTTTTCTCTGAATTTGTGTGTCATCTGGCATGGCTTGGGATGGAGACACACCAGTATGTGGATAATTAAGTACCTTCTGCTGGTTTCAGTGGAGAAAGCCAGGTGGTAGAGGGCAGCGGTGTCAAACTGAAACAAAACCCATAAGGATTCCGACTGGACTCATTTTTACTTAGAAAACCACATATTAACATTATCTATATTCTATTTTATTTTTAATTATTTTGTTAAATATCCCCCAATTTCCTTTTTCATTCACTATTGTATTTAATCTGGTTCAACAGTATTAGGGAATGTTACCAGCAATACCATGTCCTGCTTTTGGGACCTCTGGTAGAGGGGATGGAGTGAGTTCAATTCTTTTCTCAGATGTTAATTGGCATGGCAACCCTGGGCAACTCACTTAAACCTCTTACCCCTAAGTTTCTTCATACCTAAAATGGATATAATAATAATAATGTCTACCTTTGAGGGCTGTTGTGACTCAAATAAGTTATACCATGCGCTATTGAAATATTACTATCATTTAAAACTGTGATTTTATCAATGGAAGTACTCCCTGTATACATCTCTTGTAGTTGTAGTTAATAAAACAAAACAATCTATTACTTGGTGGCCAGTTTGGAGAGTTGATGGGCTGTTCTCATGGGCCAGTCAAATGTTTCAACACTAGTCTCACACTCAAAGCTTTTTCACATAAGCAGGACTTGATAGACCTTATGCTTTGGGGATTCAGAGCTTGAGAACCCAGGATTCTTGAAGAATAAACTCCTTGATGTGATGGTAGATACACAGTAGAGTGTCTAGAGCATCCAGTTTTGAGTCAAGAAGATCTGAGTTCAAATCTGGTTTCACTAGCTGTGTGACCTTGGGCAAGTCACTTCATCCTATTTGCCTCAGTTTCTTCATCTGTAAAAATGAATGAATAAATGAGATAGCATTTAATAAGCAATTAATATATTCCTGGTGCCCTGAGAATAATAATAGCACCTACCTCATAGAGATGTGATGATCAAATGAAATATCATGTGTAAAGTTCTTTGTAAACTTTTAAAAGCACTTTATAAGTCTTGTTATGATTACAACGATGATGATGATGATGATGATGATGATGATGATGAAGGTGGTGGTGGTGGTGTCATATTACTCTCTTCTATTCTTCTAATGCATCATAAAATCTATAGAAGAGATATTTTAATTTCAGGCAAGAAGCCTAAGAAGCTTAGAATTATGGAATCCCAGATTTGCAGAGCTGGATGGGGCATTGGGGCCACCTGGTTCATGTTGTTCCTTATCCACAATCCCTTCTACAGCATGAAGTTTCATGGTACCAGGGAAAAAGCAGCAGCAACAGCAACAACAAAATTACCTCTGACCTCAGAAGATCTGAGTTCCAATTCTGCCTCTTCTTTCTATTCACTACGTGGGGAACTTTTTGCAAGTCATCCACTTCCCTCCCCTTTCCACTTCCTCCCTCCCCTCTGAGATGAGGAAATGAATGAGATTGTCTCTAAGGTCCTTCCAACTCTAAATTTGGGATCCTATAATATCCAGCCTCAGCTTGAAGACCTCCATGGAACCACTTGAGAAAGTCTGTTTCACTATGGACAATTCTCCGTGTTAGGAGGATTTCTCTGATATTCAGTCAAAATTGGCCTCTTGATCCTAGTTGGATATTTTTTCCCCACTTCTCTGAGAAAATCTAATTCTAGGGCAGCTAGTTAGTGCAGTGAATAGAATGTTGGGTTCAGAGTTAGAAAGACCTGAGTTCAAATCCAGCCTCAGATACTTATTAGCTGCATGACCCTGGGCAAGTCCCTTCACTCTGCCTTTGTTTCCTCATCTATAAAATTAATTGGAGAAGGAAATGGCAAACCACTCCAATATGTTTGCCAAGAGTTGTACACAACTGAAAAGACTGAAAAACAACAAGTCTAATAGTTGTACTTGATAAGCCTTTCAACACTTGAAGGAGCTATCATTTTCTCATCCTGCCTCCTCCTATGTCACCTTCCCCATGACCAAATTTCTACTCTAGAATAAAAATTCCCAGTTCTATCAACCAGTCCTTACATGAACTTGAGACCTGTCATTATGCTTGCTGCCTTTCTGTGGGCATTCTGTTATCAATGAATTTCTTGATGTCCAGAGCCAAATCTACTATTTGTGATATGTGGTCTGATCACACAATCAAATTAAAATCTCCTTCACTGTGGACTCTATACTGTCATTCAGGGAAGACAACATTAGCTCTTTTTGACTGCCATGTCACACTGTTGACTCATTTCAAACTTGAGCCCACTATAACCCCCTTTTCTATATAAACTGTTACCTAGCCTTATCACCACCATACTATATTTGTGAAATTGATTTCTTTTTACCCAAGTATAGAACTTTCCATTTATCTCTATTTACTTTATTTGATTACGGCTATTTTTTTTGCAGTCCATTGAAATCACCTTGGCTCTGAATTAGGACATCTGCCATCTACCTGCCAACAGTCAATATCAGAAAAGGTTAGCAGTCCTTCCAAGCCTTCTGTCATATTCAGGGTGTAAACAGTCAATACACATTTTTAAGTATCTACTATGTCCTGGGCATGATGCTAAGGGATGCTGGGGATCCAAAAGACAGCTCTTGCCCTCAAGGAGTCCCCAGTCTAATGGGAAAGACAACATACACTTCTAGTTATAGATAGGATGCATTTAAAATAATCAACATTAAGAAGGATTGGAAAAGGTATCCTATAGAATGCGGGATTTTAGCTAGAAATCAGGGAAGCTAGCTGGAATGAATACGCATCACGAACAAGCATGCCACCCTGGTCATTTATAAAAACGTTGACTCAATTAATTAGCAAGCATTTATTAAGTGCCTACTATGTGCCATGCACTGTTCTGAGCTTTGAGTATACACAAGTATCAACCCAAATCCAGTCCCTACGCTGAAGAGGCTTATATTCTACATGAGAGAACAAAACATGTACACAGAGAAATATATAAAATTTGTGAGATCAATACTAGAGCCAAGGATACATGTCTAGACATTTTCCTAGAAGATGACATTGAACAACTGTTGCTAAGTATCCAGCTTTGTATGTGTTTGCATATATTTGATTGATTCATTGTCTAAGAGGCTCTGGTCATCTTTTCTTCTCATTCAATGGGAAATCTCCTGAGTTTGGAGACTGAAACTAGTTAGAAGGTTGTTGCAAAGGTCTAGGAGAGAAACAATGAGGGCTCGCATTAGAGAAGGGCAATATGAGTGAAAAGAAGAGGGATGGGTACAGGTGAAATTGTGGACTTCGGAATTGTCACTAGTTGAATATGGAGAGGGAAGGAGAATAGACTGAAGATGGTGGTGCCGTTGACACAAATAGGGCGGTCAAGAGAAAGAATGAATCAAAGAATTTGAATGTTGGAAGGAATCCCAGTGGTCATCCTCTCCAACCCATACCTAAAAGGAATCTCCAATATTACCTCCCCTAGAAGTGGTCATCTTTGAAGAGGGGGACCCCACCCCTTTCCTCCAAGGAAGCCAGTCTTTTCACTTTTGGACAGCTCTAGTTGGGCAGCTACGTGGCACAGTGAATAGAATTCAGGAACACCTGAATTCAAATCTGGCCTCAGATACTTACTAGCTGTGTGACCCTGGGCATGACACTTCACCCAGTTGGCCTCAGTTTGCTCATCTGTAAAATGAGCTGGAGAAGGAAATGGCAAACCACTTCAGTGTCTCTTCCAAGAAAACCCTAAATGGGTTCATGAAGAGTTGGATATAACTGAAACAACTCAACGAGAAAAGTAGTTCTCTCCCCTGAACTCTAAATTTCTGTTTTTGCTACTTTTCCTCATGGTCCCTGGTTCTGCCTTCTAGGGCCAAAAAGAAGGAATTTAATCCTTCCTCCACTTAAAAGTCCTTCACATATCACAGATTTAGAACTGGAAGACACCTCAGAGGTCATTTAGTACCACCTCTTCATTTTACAGATAAAGAAATAGAGACTTAGAAAGATAAAATGATTAGTAACACTGGTAGGGTGTGATATAACCAGGATTCAAACCCAGGTCCCCTGACTGCAGATTCTGTTATACTATGTATGCTGCCTCCCAAACACTAAAGCATGGCTACTCTATCACCTATGTTCAGCCTTCTCTCCTCATTCCCAGTCATTTTAAATTCATCTTCATATGACATAGACTCAAGACCCTTCACCATCCAATTTGTTCTCCATTAAACACTCAGCTTGTTATTGTTTTTCCTAAACTGTGATGCGAAGACCTGAACATAATAGTCTCAGAGGGGGCTAGGGCAGGACAGAGTATAAAGGAAGTATATCACCTCTTTATTCCTTAACATTTTCCTTCTCTTATGGCACCCAAGATCACTCTGCTTTTGTTTCCTGCCCCATCAAGTTTTGAGCTTGCAGCCCACTAAAGCTTTGAGATCTTTTTCAGATAATTTATTTCTAACCATATTATGCCCCCATCTTGTACTTGTCACATTGATTTCTTGAGCCAAAGAGGAAGACTTGACATTTATTCCCATTGAATTTTATCTCTTTGGATTCAGTCTTTAAACCTCAGCATGATCTGCATTTAACTAGGGTTTAGTCTTAGTTACCAGATTTGAGGGAGTGGAGGGATGATGGGAATTGGAAAGATAAATAGAAAAGATTCCAGTTTTATTTTACCCTGACCCAAAAGACTTAGCAGGAGGTGCTAACTGTGTGGGCAAGAATAAAAGAGAGAATTATTAAGACGTGTGTTATTGGAAAGAATTTCCTGAAGATTTAACCCAGTCTGCCTGCCAAGAGTAGAGGTGTTAGGAACTCCATTTAATGTAGGTTAAATTTTGTGAGGGTTCACCCACCTACTCAAGGCTTCCCCTGAGACTATCAGAATCTGATTCATTTTAGATGTCCCCTGGGGGTATTCAATTCCTTTGCAAGAAACTGCAACTGCCTGCTAGAACTACTAAAATGCAGATTCTTATTACATTTGCAATCTTTGAGTGGCTATGGGCCTCAGAGGATCACCTACTCTGATCCTTAGCTGTTGGACTGACCCAAATTTAATTAGAACTAGTTGCCCAAAATTTTGATCTATCATTCAATCCAGATAGAAATAACTATAATCCATGCTTCCTAGCACTGGTACCAACCAGATATGGAATACAATCTCACAGTCAATTCACATATGTCCCGATTGAAGGATTGACCTCTTAGAAACCTTGGCTTTTTGAAATTTCAGCTTACAGACCATTTCCTACAAGAAACCTCTCCTGATTAATGTAGCTATTCATTTTTTTTCCTTTCTCAAATGGTAATACATACATACTATTTCATAGGATATCTTCCTCCATTTCTCTATAGTAAGGCATTTGTATAATTCCCTAATACTGGACACACAGTAGGTTTTTAATAATTCAGATTGGAGTAGCACAGAAGTGGTATGGTGAGAATGTTGCTGTATTTATGAATTCACCTTGGTTGATTTCACAAGAAATTAACTAGTATATGGAAAAGGTAAAGAATGTGGAAATTAGAGAATTGCCCATTTGAGAAATAGATGGAGATTTCTAGTTGGAGATGGGATCCCTCATCCATGTCACAGGCATGGTCATTGCAGGTTACTGACTTACTGAGGGCCAGATGGCTCTTTACCTAATCCAGGATTTATCAAAAGCAGCTAGATATACATATCCTCTTTCTCTGGGAGTTTTCAATAAAAGAGTCTGGTCCTAGAATACCTTATGCCTCTGTTCTATCCAGGAATGGACAAGCAAGACAGTCTAGCCTTGGGCAAGATCTTTCTGGTCTAATCCAATTCAACAAGTATTAAAAAATTTTATATGTTATTTATAGCTTTCATTTTTACATCATCATCATTTCAAGATATGCAGCCTCCCTCCTCCCACTCCAGCTAGGTAGCACTAGGTAGCTAGGTGATGCAATGAATAAAGCACTGGGCTTGCAGTCAGGAAGACTCATCTTTTATGACTTCAAATATAACCTCAGACTTACTAGCTTGTGTGACCCTGGTCAAGTCACTTAGCCCTGTTTGCCTCAGTTTCCTCATCTGTAAAATGAGCTGGAGAAGGAAATGGCATACAATTCCATTATCTTTACCAAGAAAACCCCAAAAGGGGTCATGAAGAGTTGGATATGACTGAAAAATGATTGAACAACATCTCCAACCATCAAGCCATCTCTGTAACATACCTGTAACTTTTATAAAGAAAAATAAAAGTTGTTTTTTTTTTAAACCCCAAAACCTAACTAACACATCATCTGATTGACGGTATAGACAGTGTTGGAAACTCGCATCTTTCCTCCCTTTCTCTCCCCTCCCCCACCTTATTGAAGAAGAGAGGGAAGAACATTTTTTTCATCTCTTTTTCTGAGTTAAGCTGCAACAAGCATAGATTAAGCACCTACTTCATGCAAGGCATGACTCAGCATGGTTTAGTGACTAAAGGGCTAGGCTCAGAGTCAGGAAGACCTGGTTTCAAGTTCTTCTTCAGATACCTACTGGCTGCTATGAGACCCTGGACAAGTCACTAAGTTTTCAGCATCCCAGGAAACCAGGCAACTCTCTCACACTATAGTTAGAAAAACTATAGTTAGAAAAGATTTCCTTTCCTTCTTTCCTTCAATGATCACCTTCCCCTCCTTGTTTGCACCTCCCCACCCTATTCATATATATGTGTGTGTGTGTGTGTGTGTATTTATATATGTATATATAATATACATATATACATATAAAATATCCTGCGCTACATAGTTAGCTTACAAAGGAAAAAAAGAAAGAAAAATGTCCTATATCCTCAGAGAATTTACACTCAGGTATGGGGAGAGAGTAAAGTATGCCACATGGAAAGAGATAATTATTGGTGGAAAGGGCAACAATTCAAGAGATTGTAGGCTTTTGGTATCTTTATCAATTATCAGTGACAATGTCTATAGATATTGATGATTTTGGAATAACTCCTAGTCTTCTATCAGTGTCAATTTCCTTCTCTCTAAAATGAGGCAGCTGGAATAGATGTCCTAAGTAACAATATTAATCTCTTAGAAGTAGCTAGGTGACATCCTGACTAATGTGAAAATATGCTTAATATAAGTTGTATAAGTAGTGCCTATATCAGGTTCTGTGCTGTCTTGTGGGGGCGGGGGGAAGGGGAGGAGAGGGAGGAAGAGAAAATTTAAAACTCAAAATCTTATGGAAGTGAATGTTAAAAATTAAAACTAACTAAATAAATTACTTTTAAAAAGAAGTAGCTAGGTGGTAGAGTGCTTAGAGTAATGGACCTGGAGTCAGGAAGACCTGAGTTCAAATTCAGTCTCAGACACTTACTAAGCGTGAGACCCTGGGCAAGCCACTTTGCTTTTATCCACTTTAGTTTTTTCATCTGGAAAGTGGGGACAATTTTAGTACCTCACCTCCCAGGGGTGTTGTGAGGATCACATGAGATATGTGTAAAAGGTTTTGCAAACTTTAATGCATTATTTAAATACTAGCGATGATGATGATGGTGGAGGTACCAGGAATTCACTCAGATCCAGACTAAACCAGGACGTTCCCTGGAAGGCGCCTATGTTAGAAATTTTCAGCACCATTTGATGGCCTTCCTTGTCATTTCTCTTTTTTGAATTAATTTATTTGTTTTCAGTTTTCTACAATCACTTGCATAAATCTTAAATTTTCTCCCCCTTCCTCCCTGAGATGGCATGCATTATATGAGTTCTACACATGCATGCCTATCAAACACATTTCCATGTTAGTCATGTTGCATAGAAGAATTAAAATGAATGGGAGAAACCATGATACAAAATAAAACATAACACAAGAGAAAATAATCTGCTTTGTTCTGCGTTCCCATTTCTCTTTTTCATAAGAGAAAAATGTAGATATTCAGTAGGGTGTGGTGTTAAAGGGAGACACTCATCATAAGGGCATTCTGTTTTCTTTGAGTTCTGCACAGTTATTAAATCAGAATTCTATTTTAGGTGGAAGAAACTTCTACCATGTTTATTCAGCAGATGAGGAAACCAAGTCAGTCATTCAGATAATAAGCATCTATTAAGGTTTTACCATGTCAGGCACTGCTTTGGGTTCGGGATGCAAAGGAAGACAAAGGCAAACACACACACACACAAATACACACACACAAACAAATCCCATCATTCTTACTTTCAAGGAGTATGTCTTCAAATTGAAGAGATACTGTGAAAATATCAAAGTAGATACAAGATAGATTTGGAATAGATGGAAGCTTATTTGAAAATAGCAGGCATTATTTAGTTCCTAAAACCAGTGACTGTTTAGAACTTTGGGGGCTACAACACCATGCACAGTCATTAGACAATGAGACCATTTGAGTCTCATGAGAATCCCGGGGCATCATTGGTGCCAGGATCATAGATATGGGGCTGGGAGGGAGTTTTGAGATGATCTAGTCCCACCCTCTAGTTACAGATAAGGAAACTGAAGCCCAGAGGTGATAGTAGGTAGGAAATGGAAGAGCTAGGCTTTGAAACTTCAATTCTGTGTCCCTTCCATTAGAATCAGATTCATATTATTGATGATTATCATGTCTAAGTGACTTGTCCAAAGGTACAGAGAGAGGCTTCTAACTCATACCTTCCATACCATACTTCTGAACATGTATCCTGAGTGCCTGGTTCATAATAGGTATCTAATACTAAATGTTTCATGGTCAATGAATTGGTTATTGGTCTCACATTTTGTCTACTATACTTCTGATGACTGACTATTAAGTAAGGACTTTCATGAACCCAGTACTTGCAGAAAAATGGAACAAAACCAGCAAATTCTGTGTTCCCACAATTTCTTTAGACACAGGTCTCCACCTCCAAGTTGCAGGTTGATAGATGTGTTGACTTCTTCCCCATTCTAGCTGGTGTTCTCCCTTCTTCCCCCTTCCCCCACCCCAGCCCAGTGTCCTTGCTCAGGGAGAGATGCTGAGCTCTGTTTATTTAGACTTCTCCGAAAGCTGACAGTTTGAATCAAGCTAAATGGTCTGAAGTATACCAACCGTCCCGTTATTTATTTTACAATATTTTACCGGCGTAACCCAATACACCCCATCTCCATCCCTTGTTTACGGGGGAGCCCCGGTGACCGCATCTGTCTCCCACGTCGAGAATTCTACACCCCCTCCCCAACATCAAGGGCATCCTGAATGGTTTCCAAACGTGGCCATTCACACGGGGAGACAGAGAGGCTCGGAAGTCCCTGTACAAACAACAGAGGGGGTAAGAGCAGAGAAATAAACAGTCGGAGGTGGTTACACATGTCTGTGTTTGATACGTGGCATGAGACGGCTCTTGAAGGTGGGCTGAGGCTCCAACTGCAGGATGCCAAAGTAGCCGAGTGGAAAGGGAAACATTTAATCAACTGGTAATTTATCAGCATAGGATTTAGAGCTGGAATGGAGTGTGGAGGCCACCTAGTCTAAACTCCTCATTTTCTAGATGAGGAAACTGAGGTCCAGAGAAATTAAGTGATGGTCACATAAGTCACGTAGTACCACAGATTTTGACCTAGAAAGGGACTTTATAGATCATGTAGGCTAACACATTCATTTTACAGATGGGGAAACTGAGGCTCAGAAAGGTAATATGACTTACTCATGATCACACAGGTCATAAAATCCTAGATTTAAATCTAACTTAACCCAAAGAAGAGATAAGAGAAGACACCTCCCCCCTGCGTCTTTGTGCAGATGTGGGAATAGGGTTGTGGATATTTTGGATATGTTGGTTAGTTTTAGAGACTATTTTCCTTTTTCTTTTTTTAAATGGTAATTCTCTTGAGAGGAAGAAGAAAAGCAGTGAGAAACGTAGGTGATATAAAAGCAAAAATTAGAATATTTTAAAAAAAGAATCAGATCTAGACAGAAAATAAGTCTAGCTCCTAAATTTTACATTTGGGGAGACTGAGGTCCATAGAAGGGCTTCCTTCTCTTTTTCTCTCTTGATCACAGCACATTTGAGATGCTGAATTAATTTCTGAATGTTACATCTTAGAATAAGTGTTGACAAGCTGCAAAGTGTCCTGGGGAGGATGACTAGCATTGTAAGAGGTCTTGGAATCATGGTCTATGAAGATCTGTAAAGGAACTGAGAGTGTTTCACTCAGAGAGTAGGGGACTCAGGGGCAATATGATTGCTGTATTTAAGTATTTATCATTGGGTAAAGGGGATCAGTCTTGTTCTGTTTGACTCCACAAGGCAGAAGCGATGGATCCGAAGTGACAGAGGGGCAGACTTAGGGTTAATATCAGGAAGTATTTAGCCAACAGTAAGAGTTATTCTATTGGAGTACCCCTTCAGAGGTAAGAGATTCCTGCTTACTGGAAGCATTCAGTCAAAGCCAGTAGGGCCATTCATCAGGGAGGTTTTATAGGGGATTGTTATGGAGTTTGGGGTTTGACAGGATGGCCTCTGAAGAATCTTCTATTCTTGGAATTTTGTGACTTGTCCAGGTGAGTTATTAATGACAGAGTCAGCATTTTACCCAGTGTCCCCTGAGGCTGGCTTCACAAATCTTCAGGGATTGTGAAGAGGATGGAGAGCTGAGATGAGTTTTAAGATTCTAGCCTGCACCTAAAAGGCCAAGATCTTTTGTTATTCAAGATCATGGACCTAATGCCATTTGGAATGGGGGCCTTACCCTATGACCAGTGTGGTTCAGTGGAAAGAACAATTAATCGCAGAGTACTTGGTTTCAAATCCCACCTCTGATTCCCTTACTACCTATGTGACCTCAAGTAAGTCACTTCTCCTCTTTCAGACTCAGTTTTCTTATCTGTAAAATGGGGAGGCTGGAGAAGATTGCTTCTGAGGACCTTTTCAATTCTTAGTCTAGATCCTTTGGTCATGCCAAAGGATCATTGAGTAGTGAGTTCAGAAATATGAACAACCACCTTAATCTCTTTAGCTTGGAAATGACAGAACAAATAATATTGATAAAGAATTGTTAAGTAAGAGAAGTGATGATAGTAAGAGAACTGTTCTTCATGGTCCAATTTATTTGACAACTCAGATTCCTGAAATAACTGGCAGTTATGATCCCCGAGTTACGGTCAGTGATTCTTGAAAGACTCTGACAAATGGGAGAGGTACTATAGGAACTGAAAAAGGGCAAATATTTTCCTGACATTACAAAGAGTAGACTCTGTGAATTAGATGTCAGTGAGTTTTATTTCAGTTTCTAGGAAAATTCTAAAAGGAGTCAATGAATATTTAGAAAAGGAAGCAGTGATCACAAAGAGCTACTATAGCTTCATCAAGAATGGGTCAAGCCACCCTTAGAATATTATAGTCATAGTATAATTTGTTGGGCTTTCCCCCTTACTTTATTCTATATATGTTTATACAAGTCTTCTCAGGATTCTCTTAATTGGACCTTTTCATTATTTCTTTTGGTAAAGTCATATTCTGTTACATTCCAATGCCATAATATATTCAGTCATTCCCCAGTTGATGGAATTCCCCTTTGTTTCCTATATTTTGTTATAACAAAAATTGCTGCTATAAATATTTTTGTACTTCTCTCTCTTTTCCTTTAAAAAAAAAAAACCTCTTTTGGGGCTATATAAGTCTAGTGATAGTATCCTGGGTCAAAGCATTTGTGCAGTTTAGTGAAAAAAAGAGGTATTCCAATTACTTTTCAGAAGTGAACTAAGTTGTGAACCAAGTCATAACTCTACTAATAATTGATTAATGTGTATCTGTGCTCTCACAACCCACTTTCCCCTGTCAATTCATATTTTCTTTATTTTAATCATCATAGTCACTTTGATGGGTATGAGGCAGAGACTCAGAGTTGTTTTAAAACACATTTCTCTAATTATTAGTAATTTGGAGCATTTTTCATATGATTATTGATAGCTATTATCTCTGAGAATTTCCCATTCATATCCTTTGATCTATAAAAGAATGACTCCTATTTCTATCATCTGTTCTTTATATATCTTTTACATTGGACTTATCAGAAAAAATTTGCTGCAAAGATTCCCCTCTTCAGGAACTGTTTCCCTTCAAATTA
>JAJHZJ010000009.1:23750886-24003566 GCA_023548195.1 Bettongia penicillata ogilbyi | reverse complement strand
GGTGGTTTATAACATTAATTGTAAGTTCAAAAGGATGGAGGTTGAAGAACATTTCATAATTTATGATATTTTAAATAGATATGAGGAAAGCAAAATTTCACAGCACAACTAATGAAACTTATGGCACACCCTTTGAGACACACACTGTCTTGGAGATTAATAGCACCAACCTCACAGGGTTGATATGAGGATAAAATGATATGTGTGTAAAGCACTTTTTGTACATTAAATTCTTGTATAAATTTTAGATATTATTAATTTCCTCAGTGTTATAGCAAGGATCCAACACACTGATTTTTAAACATTTAAGTGAATTAAGCTTAGTAAGCTAGGTGGTGAAGAGGATAGAGAACTGGATCTGGAATCAAGAAAACCAGAGTTCAAATCCAGCCTGTGGATTGTGTCCGAAAACTTAGTAGCTGTGTCTCTCTGGGCAAGTCATTTAAGTTGTCTGCCTCAGTTCTCTCATCAGTAAAATCGGGTTCATAATAGCCTTTGCCTTTCTAGGGTCATTGTGAAGATAAAATGAGATAATATTGTAATGTGCTTTGCAAACCTTAAAGCACTATAGATATAAATGCTAGCTAATATTATTCAAAAAAATAAAATCCGAATACACTTTAAGATAAATGGAGACATTCTGCACAATGATGGTTCAGAATTACTGGCCTATTTAAGAAAACAGTGTCAAAGGTAATTCAGTTTACCTCACCTTTGTGACCCGCTCCATTGACCTTCCAGTCACTTGCTTTCAGATGGGCTGGCCTGGATGTTTTCACAAGCAGATGCTGAACGTCCCTCCAGGTTAACTGGTTGCTACAAAAATACAGAAACAAGTTTATAAAGATGATGCCCTAAAATGCCAACCGATGCATTCCACTTTGGCAGCATGCAGAATTTAGGTTTCCGCAAGCATCCTGAGACCAAGGAGTACCTTCTTTAGTGGATTTATATTGCATTCTTAAGGAACAGTTTTCAGCAAGTGAATATTGAGATAAGATGTAATAAGATATAAGATAAAAAATCCATGTGCCTAAAATCTTCAAGCATCCAAAACCTAGACTTGCTATCCATTTGTACCATAATCTAAATGTGGAATGAGATTAAATAGGAAGGACTGTGAGGCCGTTGGGGGAATGGTAGATAAAGCCACTAGGCCTGGAGTCAGGAAGTCCTGGTTTCCAGTCCTGCCTCAGACACTTACTAGCTCTGTGACCCTAGGCAAGTCATTTAATCTCTGCCTGCCTCAGTTTCTTAACTGTAAAATTGGAACAATAATAGCACTTCTCCCAGGGTTTTGGGGAGGATAAAATAAGAAAGTATTCGTAAAGGACACACAGTAGGCATCTTTTGATAACTTCCTTTCACAACATTTATTGAGCACCTACCCCATCCATGAGGATATGCATTTTCTTAATACATTTTTATAGTACAGAGCAAATTAAGGCTACATTCTACAAAAATCTCCAATCCAACTACTTATTGCTTGGGCCTGAAGGTTACAGAATTTAGATCTTCAACTAGCAGGTAGAACATACTCATTTTATTTTTAAAAAGGAAAATTTAGTATAAAATGCACCTGCCTATTGGTATTTTCCCTACTTTTATACCTATGTTCTGTCAATATGGTTTTAAAAGAATAAAATAATGATCAATATTCCTTCTGACTTTTCTGTCACCAAGTGTTCTTGAACCCTGGGTTCATCTGTGGCTTTTATTTTCGATACAAGATAAATGTGTTTTACTTCCACGCTGTTTCGGCTCTCCAATAACATGGCCTCATCATCACTTACAACTGTTAAACCCCTAGGTCCCTAACTCTGAAATTCCCTGCACTCTCCACAAGTTCCTCTCCCTCCATATATATTACTCCTTAACTTCACTTCCTTCATCCTTATTGTCAACTCCAGGCCTCTGGCTCTTCAAATACTAAGTCCACCAGACTTCTCATGGATTCACTTGCCTCTCTACTTAGCCTGGACCCCATGGTCAACAATGCTCTTACACCCCAATCCCCAAGAATATTTTACCCCTTTCAACTTTTACTTCATCTCTTTTTTGCCCAAATAGCATATGAGTGTTTTTTGATGTTTGTTTTGTGTGGGGTTTTTTGCTCCAAAGTTGCTGTGCTTTGCTGGACAAATTCATAAAATCATGATTTAAATTATGTAATAAGTTCTAATCCAAATTGCATAAAACATAAAATCATTATAGATTCATGTTATGCAGCCTTAGTAGGACCTTTACAATGGTCTGGCAATCATTTTATTCATCTCTTGTTGATTTCTTTCATTGACGTCCTCCTCTGATGCCTCAATATGGCATGGAGTTGACTTGAGCTTTCCAAGGCCAGTGCAATGGCCTACCATGCTACCAAGCTTTAAATATGGACCTGGTGATGTAGTTATGCCATCTAAGAACAAGTCTAGCTTAATTTGGAGGGGTTCATTACCAGAGCAGCAACAAGGTGATTAAATTTTTGGTCACAGTAATCCACAGGCATTACCTACCCAATGGTTATTTGGACTGGAGAAGGGAACATCTACTCTAAGTCACTAAGTGTTAGCTCTGAACTCCTATTGAATCCCATAACATGACTGATTTCAAAACTCTTCTATTCCCTTCTAACTCCCCAACTTTATCTGACCTGTCTCACTCTCAGCAGATAAGTCTGCTTTCCTACTTACCTGAGATGACTGAGGCTATCTAAAGTGGATTGTTGAGTCCCTTTGAGGATAGTGGAAAAGTAGAGGTTATTGTCCAGCTCCAGTGGCCTGGATGCCAGGGTAGGTCAAAGTCCTGGGGTGGGATCTGAGGGATAGTTAGGGAGGAAGCTGGCAAAGGTTGATGCTAAGAGCACAACAGGAATGGATGTTAAGACACAATCTGAACTGAATCAGGTAGAGTAGGTGAACTGGTTGAGAGAATACGCTGGACAGAAATCAGAAATCATGAAACCAGAAGATAATCTGTAGAGCATAAAGCTCAAGAAAGGACATTGTCATGTGACAAAGATTCCCTAGTTATGGTTTCTTTTTGATGGAAAGCTTGGGTCATGAATTTCTTCAACTGCCTTCCACAAAATTTATCTATGCCATCTTTTTCACTTCACTCCTATCTCAAATGAAGAAGTTTCTCTCCTCCCTACGAAGGCTTTTACCTTCATTCCATCCCCCTGCTGGGTCCCGCTCAATGGATCATGCCCAATCCATTTCGAATCTTCTACCGTTCTCTTCTCCCGATTCCTTCCCTTCCAACTAAAACAATGTTCATTTCTCCACTAACCTGAAAATCCTTTCATCAACTCCTGCTTTGCCCTTACCTTTCAGTCTTCTTTTACTTTCTCACTTTTTGTAGTCTATCCTGTTTTACCCTCCTTCTTCCTACTACCTCCTGTCTTCTCCAGCAAATTGTTTCCACTGTAATTGTCCTTGTGTTTCTCTAATCTTCAATCACTTCCTATCTTTTGGTTCTTTCCCTGTTGCTTACAAACATGATCCATCCTTCTAATTCTTACAAACAAAATGATTTATGATCCCTCCAAATATAGTCTGGTATCTCTTCTTCTTTTCTGTTAAATTACTAGAAAAATATATATTCGGTGCCTTCACTTTCTCTCCTCTCCTTTTACTCCCTTAACTACTACACGATGGCTTTCGACCTTATCATTGGACCGAAACTACTCTATCCAAAATGACTAATTATATCTTAAATGCCAAATCAACTGTCCCTTTCTTAACCCCTGTACTTCTTGACTTGTTTTCAGTATTTGACCTTGTTGACTAGTATCCTGCTGGGTACTCTCCAGATTTTCATGGCATTGATCTTTCCTGGTTTTTCTCCTGTATTTCAGACTGGTCCTTGTCAGTCTCCTTCACTCGATAACACACATAAACAGTGGAAGTCTTGGGTCTTCTCTTTTCTTTTTGTTTTCTTACTTAATCTCATAGGCTCCCATAGATTCAGCTATGGAGATAACTCCCAGAATTAAATATCCAATCTTAGTCTCTTCCTGAACTCCAGTTCTATATCACCAAATACCTAACAGACAGTTTAAATTAGAAGTTGCACAGGCATCTGAAACTCAACACATTCCAAGAGAACTCATTATCTTCTGAATTTCCCTATTACTATTGATGGCATCAGCACCCATCCAGCCATGTAGACTCACAACTTTAGCTCATCCTTCACTGTTGCTTTTTACACCACATATCCAAACCATCACCAAAACTTGCCTTTTTAAAAAATCTCCACATGTCTAAAACATATTCCTTTCTCTTTACTCATATAACCACCACCCTAGCTCAGTCTTTCATCACGTATCACCTGTACTATTACAATGCCCTCTTAATTGGTTTCTCTACCTTAAGTCTTTTGCCTCTCTAGTCTAGCCTTCACAAAGCTGGCAAGATGACTGTCCTAAAGCAAAATTTCAGTGGGCTCCCTGTTACCCCTCCTATATAATATAAAGTCCTATGTTTGGTATTTAAGATTCTTCATCCTCTTGTTTCTTCCTATTTTTTTTAGCCTCTTTACATTGCTGTCTTCCATGTACTCAATCCTGTCACACCAACCTACTTGTCATGTTTCACGCATCACAATCCATCTTCATATCTTCGTATTTTTTGAATGATATCCCCCATGCCTGGCATACACTCCTTCTTCACTTTTGCCTCGTAAATCCTTGAATTTTTCAAGATTGAGCTCAAAACGTCACTGTCTATAAGATGTCTCCTCTAGTCACCCAGGTGTGAATGCTTTCTCTCTCAGGTTACCTTATTATACCTTATTATAGCTATTCTATCTTCTCTCTGCCTCTGTCTCTGTCTCTCTCTGTCTCTGTCTCTCTCTCTGTCTCTCTCTGTCTCTGTCTCTCTCTCTGTCTCTCTCTCTCTCTCTCCCTCCCTCTGTCTCTCTCTTTGTTTCCTCCAGCAGAATGTGAGTTCCTCTTGAAGGCATGGACACTTTTTGTTTTTTCATTGTATCCCTAGCATTTACCAAACAGCCTGGAATCAACTGATTCCTTACCACTTCTCAGTACCTAGTAATCTGGCTTCTGTGAATCAGCACAGGTTTGCTGTATAAAGGTCACTTGCTGCTCTCACAAAACAACCTTAATATCTAAGCTGATAGCACTACCTGGTGTGGTGGTTACATAGTAGGGAACATGGTAAACCTTTTAGCTTACAACAATGCCAACAGAGCCCAGAAAGGAAGGGGTATGACTAAGGTGTCAGTGTTGTTAAACAAACAGCACCAAGGACAAGGAAATTGTTTAAGATAAGCTGTTACAGAGACAGCTTGATAAAAGCAGAAAGAACCATGGATTCAGAGTCTGAGAACCTGAGTTCAAATCCTAATTTTGACATTTACTAGGTATGTAACTTTGAATAAGTTGCCTCAACTCTTTGGGTCTCAGTCTCCTCATATAGTAAATGAAAATTGGCCTAGATGATTTCTAAGGTCTTTTTTCAGCTCTAAATCTTATGAGTCTATAATTTTTCTGAATAATTTTTCTGAGAGTTACTACTTCTTTTCAGGATGTATTCTCTTTAACTCTGTGCTGTCCTCTGTGGCTTTGCACTCTGTTCTTGCCCTCTGCCTCTCCCTATCTAGAATTTGTACAACTTGGGACCTCTGGCTTGGCCCAAGGCAGCCTCTGGTTTACTCTTTTTTAAAGTACGCATTTTGAACTTCTTTCTGCTCTTTTCTATGTTCTAGGACTTCATGTCAGATTGATTCTTGGCCTCCAATTTTTTCCTCTTGAAAAATAATTTCTTTAGAGGCTCTGATGGCTGCCTTCAGTCCCATGTACATATTAACCCTATTCACACCCTCTCCAACTACTTCCCCTCTCAACAAAGTAGGCTGGTCTTTGCTCTCCAATTTGAGAAGAAAAGGGCAAAATTATAGGAGAATCCCATTTCTTCTCTCTTCTTTACAGGAATTACCAGATAAGAGAGGCACATTATAGGGACTGGAGGGAAGATTCCATCCAGTTCAATACTGCTTTGATTTCGATTACAGGGGAACCTGAGGGACAGTGACACTTGCCAGGGCTCCCATTCAGAGTATCAGAAAAATAGAGAGGACAATAATCCTAGGATCTTGAGGTGAAAGGGAGAACACCTGGTACCTCCCACTGAGTGCAGGATGCTCAAGGGCTTTGACAAATAGATTAATCAAGTGACAGCTGCTCACCCCAGCTTTTTTGTCAGGTCAGTCAGATACAGGAAGAAGCCTGGTGCATTTTGGAGAAAAAACTATCTACCCTTAGTGTTGAGAAAATATGTTGTGAAAGCCAATCGGGTGAATGGAGGGAAAGTGATTGGAGGTTGAAGAGAGGGTACAGTTGTGGCACCTGTGATGACTAGTCTTCTGATTCTTCTTTTGTGTTGGGATGTGTATGTGTCTGTATGTCCGTAGAGGGTCTGTATTGATCTGGAGTCATGGCTTGGGCCTCATACAACACATATTAGGACAAGAGCATGAATAGTGAAACTGGGTTCTAGGTCCAATCTAAAAGTGCTGCCTATCTGAAAGGTACTAGCCAAGATTACTTCTGGATCTCCCACTGGGTATCATGGGCAACACAGAGGCAGGAAATGAATAGGATTTCCTTATCACTGCAGGGCTAGATCTGAATTTTTTTTTCCAGTTCACTTACAGAAGAATAGGAGCAGGAAGGAAGAGATCATGTACCATATCATATAATACTTGCACCAGGGACTTCCACTGTATTTTTTTTTCTGAAATCCTCATAGTAAGACAGGAATAATTACTACGGTACCTCTGAACTCAATGTTTCCAACCACATATTCATAGAATCATAGATCCAAATAGGAAGGGACCCTAGGAATCATCTAGTCCAATTCTCTCATTTGCAACTTACCCCCTAGTTAGTGGCAGAGCTGGTACTAGAACTCAGGTTTCCTGGTTCCCAGTCCAATGCTCTTTCGCAGGTTCAGGAATAAAAATGTCAGCTTCCTATAATAAAAAAAATAAACTGTGCCTAACTAACTGAGGCTAAAAAAACTAGTCATCTGGAAAGTTTTGACATACGGGGTAGCTATTATTGCTTTAGAACAAAAGACATGGGTCCCCAAAAAACTATAAAAACCAAGTTTCTATTAAGAAAATCCTATTTTCTCTCTGGTTTTCATGATAGAGTTAGAGGATTGCAAGTCATAGGATCATAGATTTTGAGCTAAAGAGAACTTTAAAGATTTAGTCAAACCTCCTCATTTTTACAGATAAGAAGATTGAGGCCCAAGGAAGTTAAGGAACTTGCCCAAGATTACACAGGTTTTAAGTGAAAGAACTGGGATCCAGGATGCTTTCCACTGAACTACACTGCCTCATAAAGCTAGAGAAATCCCTTGGAAAAAGAAATTCCATTACAAAGTGAGTCATCTATTTCTTCAATAAGGTTCTATGTGCCCTTGTCCACTTGTGGACCATCAGGTCTTCTTCCTTTTAGGGAATCCCTTGATTTCATGCTTATAGATCTCTGGCTTCTGCTCCCTCTCTCCATTCGTGCAAGAACTCACAAAAGTTAATAGAATGAGACATTTGGCTTAAGGGCTGCCTCCTAACATCTTTCCTAAACCAGGCCAAAAATTCTTTAAAGTAATGTTCATTTCTATAAAATAAGCTTACTTCCTGTAAGTTCAAAATTTTATATATCATTTGGTTTAGAATTATCTTTTTATCAAGCATATATTTCTGAAGAACAGCTGACATGATGAGGACAACCCTCTGTTTTTAATGTGAGTCACCTATAGCACCAAAGTCAGAAGAATTTGATAGTTTATGCTACTGGCACTGAGTAATAAATTCATTGTAAGTTTTCCAAAAAGAAAAGGGGAGGAAATGTAAAAAAATAATAATAAATTGCTGAGTGTATGGATGCAACTTTCCCTGAAAATAACAACTTATTTAGAGGTTTTCAAGAGCCTCAGGACACAGAAACTGACCTATTTGTACTCAAACTAAAAACATTTAAGAGTTTCTTTGTTAAATTCTTAGTAATGATATTCTATTCCAGTTAGCTGCAGGCATATTAACATCTTTAAAAATACATAATTAGAAGTATTTAAACATTTTAAGAGTTCTTTTTAAATCTTTTTAAAATCTTAAATCTACAACAAATGGATACAATTAATGACCGACTTGTTATGGACCATTTATGGTGGACATTTGCTTTAAACAAACTAACATTCTCTTTTGACCCTGAGAAGGCATATACAACCAATCCTCTCCTTTTCCCACCCCCATCCACATACAGACATCTTTTAAGTTTCTTTGTGGCCAACAGCCAAAAAAAACTCTTAACATTTTACTAGCAATTTATTAGCATTAGGAAAGCTAATGCAGTACAAAGGCATTACCTTAGTGTATAACACAGAAAAGGAGACAGCATTGCTGTCATTAATAGGGCTCAACTATGTCTCCACAAGCAGATTAAGTTGTGTCTGTCCTCATAAAACCAAACACATATAGCGTTCTTATAGTCCTAACAACAATAGGTCACATAAGCACTCAGCATCGATTGCCTTCAAAAATAATAATAAAAGTGTTAACTTACTTTGCTTCTAAAGCCAAGGCAATAATGCCAGCCACCATAGGCGCTGACACAGAGGTCCCTGTGTGGCCATCGGTACAGCGCTGACGTAAATCAGTGGTAACCTATGGGCGAGAGGATCACAGGACACAATGAGGTGCATTCTGTGATTTTGCTTCAGAGGCAGCGAGACGGATCTGAGTTCAAGGAGAATGAGAATTTATTTAAGATGTAAGAATATGAGGATGTACACAGCAGGAGACCTTTCCCAAAGGAATGGGGAGTTTGATTTAGAGATCAAAACTAAGGACAAAAACTAATTAAAAACTTAAGAGTTTTCGAATATTTCCAGTTCTCTTTGTGCAGTTATTTCGCTTTGATGTGTAAAATGTGGATCATCAAGAATCATGACCACTGGGGCTATGAATGTGGGTAGAAAACCGGTAAGTGTCAATCTAGCATAAACAGGGTGATATCATATATTAGCTTGACTGCTCCTGAAAAAAATCAAGGCCACCTCCCACTTCCATTCCCCTCTGGGTTTCTGGGCACCGTGTTTCTCAGTCATTGCTATCCAGTGAGTCACTACACTTGCCAGTGGCATTAGCAGTGAACAGCATGAGTCACTCTAGCACTTTAAAGCAATAGGAAATATCCTGATGAGAGTTACGTCCATACCTCTCATCTAGGTGACCCCGTGATTCAGAATGGCACTTTTGCCTTAACATCAGAAAAGATCATAGGTGTAAGTTCTCCACCAGTACTTTCTGTACAGACAGCTACTGTCTGAGCTCTGAGGCTGGCTATGCAAAGCACATTTTCTTCTTTGCAGAAGCATGTAAACTTGGAACAATCTCCCACTCCCACTTATCAGTGAGCTAACAACAAAAAAAAAAGAGTTTATGGTCTTTTCAGGAAAGGAGATGTTGAATCTGCTTTCTGAGGTCCCACTTCCCTTTAACCTGAGTTCTATGACCTCAGGCTGTGGTGGCTACTGGTCTGTCATATGGTGTCCCATCCTGTCAGATATTTGGATACTGTTGTTCTGGTAGAAGTGAAACATCAGGGAGTTACTTCTATTGTATTCATCTATGAATGTCTGCGAAGTTATTGCCCATCTTCGGGTATATTTTCCAAGAATTATTTATTATCTCAGTAGTGCAATAGAATGAAGTGGAAAAGCATCTATCAAGCATTTATTTAGTATGGATCAAGTTCTGGGGATATTAATCAGAGGCCTCTCAAGAAGTTCATACAATCTAACTGAGACCAGACATAAAGGAAAGTTCATGTTTATATTTAGTTCATTACAGAAAGGCAGAGTAAGGCTTAGCCAAGGAGAGTAGCAGGTCAGATGACAAAAGCCAAAGGATCTTGGGGAGTACTTGCAAGGCAGATGATCCCCTACTCAGAGGATCATGAGTTGAAGGGTACAATTCCCATTAAGTACTTAGAATCCCATAACAGTTCTTCATAACATTTCGGAATGACCCCCCAGCCAAATGCTCTTGAAGGTATTACAGAATCGTTTCCTGAATGTTCTGGTGTATAAATGTAGGGGGTAGCATGTATGCAGACTGGTGAAGCAGGGAAACTGACCTGTTGGACCACATCTGTTGGACAGCAGAAAATCATATGGGGGATTTCATGGGAATTCACTTTCTCCATCCCTGGCAATATAACTGTAACAGCTGGGTAAGAGGGTAGGAAACAAAAGAGAAGAGCTGGGGCAAGTATCTTTCAAAGAAGGAGGAAGAGGTGGGCGTAAAAGACAGTCTGGAATGTGCCAGAGAGATCTACATTCCTCCTAGTATTGCTAAGTAGAATACTACAATTTCCACTAAGAGTTTTCCTTATGAAAGAGCGTGGAAAAGCTCAGCTGTAAGGGATGGATAGAGAAAAAGACCAAGAATAAAACTAGAAACCCATGTTACAAAGGAGATGTTTTTACTATGCTGGAGTGGTGTGTGTGTGTGTGTGTGTGTGTGTGTGTGTGTGTGTGTGTGTGTGTGTGTGTGTAAACTGCCCAAGTTATCATTATATCATAGGAAATTGCCACTAAGCATATTTTCTCTTATTTCTATTCTCCCAGAAATCAACAAATTCTTACCATCACATCATGTCTAAGAGAAAAGAAAGTCTTAATTGTATCAAAGCATTTTACCTATTTCTAACCCTTGCATACACGCAGCACCTATTAAGTAAATAGAGCTATGCCGCAGCTTCCATGAGTTGAGAAATACCATCTAAGCAGCACAAAGTCTACAGTACACTCTAACACATGCTCCCACTGGCATCAGTTCAGTCAATAGGCCTGTGTCGAGCTTCAACATAAGCTTTGGTTAAATAAGACTTGAGCAAGTCAACACTTAAACTTGGCCAAATTCAACTTCATTCAATAAGCATTTACATTTATTCAGTGCTTACCATATGTGAAGCACTGGGGATAGAATGGTAAAAGTCAAACAGTACCTTCCTTCCAGGATCTTACGTTCTAAGAGTGTTTATAGGTAAGTAAAAAGATCACATGATCCCAATTTTGGAGCTGCAAGGTACTTGGATGCCATCTAGTCCAATAATTTCATTTTTAAAAATTATTAATTTTTCAACTCCCTGATTTTAAAGAGGTTAGGAGAGAGAGATTAAATGACATCCAAAGTCACACAGGTAGTAAGTGGAAAGTCCCCTGCGGCCTCAGATCCTTTCATCTTTCCACTATATTATGCCACCTATCAAGAAAGGATTCCTATAGTAAAGGGCACATGAGCCTTAAAATAAACTAAGGATTCATTCTAAGAGGTAAAGGGGAGGGAGAGGCATCAGGAACAGCCTATACAAAGACAAGGTGGTGGGAGAGGAAATGTCAAGTCCAAGCTAATTTCTCAAAAATACATAATGTATGATAAGGAGCAATGGGAAAGAAGCCTGGAAAGCTAGGCTGGAGGCAGGTTCTGAAAAGCTTTATATACCAAGGTGAAAAGTTTGTATTTTATCCTAGAGTCAATAGGAAGTCATCAAAGGTTCCTAAGTAAGGGATATGCCATATTCAGACCTGTAATTAAGGGTGATTTGGGTATCCCTGTGAAGGAAGCCTCCCAGATGATTGTCCTCAGAGAAGGGAGACACTAGAAACAGGAAGACCAAGTAAAAAGCTCTTACAAAATTTTCAGCAAGATGTGAGGATGACCTAAACTAGGGTGTTAGTCTTATAGGAGAAGAGGAGACAGATGTAAAATGTGTTATATGGACAAAGTTTACAAAATGTGGCAACTGATTGAATGTGGGAGTGAGGAAAAGGGAAGTGGCAAGAATGACTCTCAGCTTGTGACCCAAGATGGCTTGATGATGTTAATGCCTATAAGAGTAATCATAAAATGTGTAGCAGGGGCAGGTTCAATGAATTTAACTTGGGCACAGTGAGTTTGGGATGGGATATCTGGGTGGATATATCCAAGAAAGTCATTAGTGGAATGCAAGAGCTCAGGGGAAAGGGAGGACTAGATAATATTTGGACATGGAAGTTCACCTTATGAAAATGATCACTGAATTCATGGAGCTGGTGAGATCATTAAGATGTGAATAGGGCTGAGGACAGAGCCCTGAGGCACACCCATGCTTAAGGGATAGGGCATGGATGCCTAACCAGCAAAGGATACTGGGAAGGAATGATCAGACAAGCAGGAGGAAAAGCCAGCAGACAAACTTGTAATGAAAATCCAGGGAGGAGAAAGTATCTAGGAGGAGAAAAGTGGCCTAGAATGGTAAAAGATGCAGAGAATACAAAGCAAAAGGCTTTGAAAAGGCTAGGAAATGTAGCAACTAAGAGATCACTCAACTACAAAGATGTTTCATTGAAGCCCTAGGGACAGAAAGGGGATCAAAAAATGAAGAAGAAGCAACAGTGTTAGAAGAAATGAGTGTAGACAGCTTTTTTTAGGAGTTTGTGAAAGGGAGAAGAGCCAGAGGATAGGCACTTAAGTGTAGAGCAGGGTCAAGTAAAGGTTTTCTAGGGATGGAGAAGTAAGCCCCAGGCCAGTTTGCAAGGCAGCAGGGAAGGAGCCAGTAGATAAGGACACCATTCACAATCTCAGCAGCATATCCTGGGAACATATATTCCAAGAGAAAAGTAAAATACTACATTGAATTAATAACATAGTAAACTAGTCAGAGTTGTTGCCAGGCTGTGCTGAGAGCTATTATAGCTGACCTTTCTGGTTGGTTCAGAGCAGACCAGAACAGGAAGCTTATGTGCTTCTACAGAAAAACATAAAAATAAATTTGCACATAATTTCTAAAGATGTGGCTCAGCAGCAGGGGTAATAAAGCAATGCTAGTGAGCTTTAAAATTAAACTGTTTCTGTCTAACATTACAGTTTTGGCCTAACCATGTGTAAAATAACCCCTTTAATAACCAATAATTTGAATTATGTGTTAATTTTAAATTTAAGACAGTTTAAAAAGTTAGTAAAATATCAATCTTTAAACCCACCCAAATATTGTTAAAAAAAAAGACTGTTTATATAGATCAGAGTTAAACTAATGCTCATTTCCCATGAGTTTATAGATTTAAATTCTAAAATACTACTTTCATGTATAGAGGAAAAAATCCCTATAATGGAAGAGGATAATTGATGAAAACAGAGGACATTCAAGAGGTATCAAAGTGAAAATCTGTCTCTAAACACCTAACAAGAGGAGTAGCCTTTCCTCACTCCATTTACATGTGGAAATTGAACTTGCTGAGAGAATGCCAAGCAAAATCATAGAATTTGAATTATAGAAATGACATCTAGTCCATCACTCTGGTTGTATAAATAAGGAAACACAGGGCCAGAGAGATGATATGATTTGCCCTAGGTCACAAAGCAGTTTTGTGGAAGAGGTAGAACTAAAACCTACATCTCCTAATTCCTAGTCCAAGGATCTTTTTGTAGCATCACAGTTTTGAAACACCTTGACATTGGCCACTTTGATATTGTTTGATAAATGCATTATTTCATGGATGTAGATCACAGTCCCTTCATACCTTCTCATCCTGCGCAATTTCTATCTGTGTATTTCCATATCATTTTCAGGGATCCATGGTACATTGGAAGTCTTTTTCCCATTCCTTTTAATTTTTAAACAGAAGGTATTAATAGAGCAATTATGCTGTTTTTATATTATCTCATTCTCACTGCATGATGGGCCCACCATCTTTTATGATCTTATGTGTTATCAATAATGTCTTTTTATTTATCTTGGGCAGACTATTGTTAGTAAGCACCCCAACCTGCTTATCATCTTCAGGAAGCTTTCCCTAAACCCCTCAATTCCAGTACTTTCCCTTTTTTAATTATTTCGTATTTATCCTGTGTATAGCTTGACCTGTGTATATTTGTTTGCACATTATCTTTCTCATTAGTTTGTAAGCTCCCCGAGGTCAGAGACTGTCTTATGCTTCTTATTTTATCCCCAACGTTTAGCACAGTGCCTGACAGATAGTGGGTATTTAATAAATGTTTATTGATCGATGGATTTTTGCTGTCCTTTGGATTATTTGTAAAATTTGATTCTCCCATGGCTTTCTACAATTCATCGTCATGTAGCACTACCAAAATATTGGTGTTACAGAAATGAGATTTGTGTATGGTGAGAAGTTAGGAATCACTTTAAAGCATTGTACAATTTTTCCCAAAGCAACACAGGTCAATTTCTCTCTCGCTCAATTTCAGACCCTGATCACTGACCATCTATAGCACTTATCTAAGATATACATTTTGATAGTCTCCCACAGTTGTTTCCCCTGTCCGGCTCTATGTCACTGTCTGCCCAGCAGCAAGCATTTTTTGGGGGGAAGGGGATTGACTCTTTCATATTACAATGGATTTCCTGCAGTTTTGAGGAATCAGTCTTGAAATAATAGTTACAATATCCTATGTGGACAAGAATATTTAGGGAACTTCATCATCAATGGGAAATCCTTTTTTTGTTTGGATTTTTCTACATAGTATCTTCCATGATACTTCTGAATATGTAACTTGTGGTACAACGTAATACATTATAATATATCATAAGGATACAAGTGCTTTGTGAAGTACGAGGGGCAGAAACTAAGTTGATTTCTTTCGGGAGGGCATAAGCGCATTTTTTCAGAGTTTAAGGAGATGAGTAAGTAGGTACAGAGATGATAGTAGATCAAATAAGCTAGTGGATCAATTGACATAACATACATAAAATGCTTTACAAACCTTAAAGCACTATTAATATGCTGGGTGTTATTATTTTTTTAATTGCTTTAAAAAAATTATTTGGAGGCAATCATGGTTAAGTGACTTGCCCAGAATCTCACAGATAGTGAATGTCTGAAGCCAGATTTGAACTCAGGTCCTCCTGACTCGAGGCCAGGTGCTCTATCCACTGCACCACCTTGCTACCCCTCAGTCACTTTTTAATAATAAAAGAACAATCTGTTATCTTTTCCAACATTTTGAATGGATGAATGAGTGGAAAAAATAAAACATTTAAGAAATGGTTTTTGGAAAGTAATCTGGAATTATGCCCTAAGAGTTATTAAACTGCCTATACACTTTGACCCAGAAATACCACTACTAGGTCTGTTTCCAAAGATAATTAGGGAAAAAGGAAAAGAATTTATATATTCTAAAATTTTTATAGCAGCTCTCTTTGTGGTGGCAAAGAACTAGAAATTATGGGGTTGTCCCTCAGCTGGGGAATAATTGAACAAGTTGTGGTATGTGGTTGTGATAGAATATTACTGTGCTATAAGAAATGATGGGCTCAATGATCTTACAAAAACGTGGAAAGACTTGCATGAAATAATCAAGTGTGAAATGAGTAGAATAAAGAGAATATTGAATACAGTAATAACAATATTGTTTTAAGAACAACTTTGAGTAAGTCATTCTGACTTGTCAATACCCAAATTAACTTTATAGTGATATAAATTATATATATATATACACACACACACACATATAGTTATATAAGGACATGTAAAGAAGTTATTTGCATCCAGAGAAAGAACTGATAAATAGAAGTAGTATGTTTTTTTTTTTTATGTATGGCATACACACACACACACACACACACACATTTGTGTCTAATGGTAGCCATTTCTAACGTGGGGAGGAGGGAAGAAAAAAGAGGAAAAAAGAAATTTACATGTTAACTTTAAAAGGAGTAGCAAATTGTATATCATAGATTTGTAGTCTCATGTGCAATCTTTTTTTTTATACTATATTATGGAAATGCTTGTTTTATCCTATACATTAAAATTTTAATAAATATTTTTTTTTAAAAAAAGAAGTGCTTATTGTATGCAAAGTACTGTGCTAAGTGCTGGAGATACAAACAGAAATGTAAGAGTCCCACTTCTCAAGGAGCTCAAGTTCTAATGCAGGAAACAGCATGCAGGAAGTTTCACCTGCAAGTAAGATAGAAACATCTTATGGTCCTAAGGCTGCAGCAGCAAAGATTATATCCTTAATATCATTTCCACTGATAAAAACATATGTATATGTGACAGTGCCAAAGACTTTGGTAGCCAGAACTTCCTTTCCTGGGTCTTCAGTTGTAGTGGCAGCAGACTCTGCAGGAGAAGTTGCCAGGGAAGCTTCCACTGGGGGGAGCTTCCCAAGATGATGACTGAACGTACAGAACAGGGCTGGAAGCATTGCTATTCTCAAGGTTCCTGGATTCAGGGTACCAAATATTATTCCTTTGTTGAAGATAATTTAAAAATTGATCCCCAAATTTCTCAAAATTATGCTTCTCTAGCAAAAAATTCTTCTATATTAGTTTGGTTATATGGACTTGTTTTTTGTTTTTTCAGATTTCTTAGGTGACCTAGTCACTTTTTCACAAGGTACATCAGGAACTGAGGGGGCAGAATCTAAATGTAGTAGTAATGATATTTGCCCCTGTTCAAAAATAGATGACCATAAAAATTCTAATAGGTCTGTTCTACTTTGAATTGATTTATCACCTCTTCTGGCTTCATATGCAAATAAATACTCTTGGGAATTTTTTTTAATATATCTGGATTTCTTGCTGAACTCTCTTTAGGATTGCTTTTTTCAACTGCTGCATTTTGCGAGGTGATGCTGTTTTCATCCTCCTTTCTTCTCCATAACATTTTACACATCATCTAAATAGCAAATGTGTTGACCTTTGCCGCCATGTTTTTCTGTCTCACAAGGAGATTTGTGTTTTCTTGATGAGGTTCTTAGATAATTTTGGTCACTAGTCATGGAAGTTGTTTTGCTTAGGTCAAACTTCCCAAGAAATGGTATTTGAATTGTTGTCTATCCTTCTGGCCACTATCTTTTTTTTTTTTGCCAGAGTTGATAGTTTATTTTAAATTGCTTCATAATCATTATTTTTAGATACTGGAAGCCCCATGAATTTTGGGTTTTTGTATAAATTTCAAAAAGAAAGACCAAGAAAGTAGAAATGAATCTATTTTCTTCTCTCCTGAATTTCAAAGTTCTATGACTTACCTTTACATTTAAATAGCTAATTCTGAGGTAAAATGAAGTTATTGATGACAGAATAATCATTCTGTTCTGCCCATCTGACATAAAACATCAATGATATTTCCCAATGAAAGCCCAAGGTGGAAATTTTACAAATCATGTCATAAGTTCTTTAAGTAGATTAGAAAGAAGCACATAGAACTTACGATTTTTCCTTCATAAAATGCTCCGCTGCTGTAGGTTGTAGCCAAAGTAGAAGCACACTCCTCAAGATACCAAGGTTTATAGCCATTCTCTGTGGTACTACTGACAGAGATAGTGTATATGCTATTGGTGTAGCCATCACAGGAGCAGTAATCACCTTCTCTTCCTCCATTTCCTGAAGCCCAGACAAAGATGGAGCCCAAGCCCTGGCGACCCTAAAAATTAAAGATGGGCTAAGTGAAGGAAGTAGGTTACTAAAACGAGGCAGTAACTCCATTCTAAAATCTCTAGTGGTGTTTTCTACTAAAAGAATTAGAATTTCACATCCATTTTGATCCTCCTCATTACCCTACCTACCTAAATATAATAGCAAAAGCATAGAGGCAATATTTACATTTAGTATTTTTGTTTGAGGTAACACCCTCTGTAGAATAATGCAGAGACATAACTATACTCTTCTAGTTTCAAAGCAAGGATATAAGGTTTTTTGGTCACCACTCATAATATTATGTTTTTAAAACCTACTGTGTTCCAAATAATATACAAGTTGTCAATTATGACTAAATTTAACCCTTTAATTAGGGATCCAGAAATGTAGAATTCTGGTAGGATATTATTCTCAACAAGTAATAGCACCATGTAGTAGTCAGCACGATGAACTTGAAGCTAGTAAGACCTGGGTCCAAATCCCCTTTCAGACACTTACTAGGTATGTGACTATGAGAAAGTCACTTAGCCTTGCTAAGCCTCAGTTTCCTTGTTTGTAAAAATGAAAGGATTAAAATCAATGACCTCTAAAGTCTCTTCTAGCTCTAATTCTACTATTGTATTAACATTTTAGGAAGGAAAGCACAAGCATTAAAAACTGAAAAACGGGAAAATGATTTAGAAATGGGAGCTCTCTCTTTAAATAAATAAAATGCTGCTTTCCATGGGGGTCTGTGTTGCTCCTTGATGGTCTAATGAAAATAATACATAACCATACTAATGTGATGGTAGATTCAAAGAGTAAAACCTAGGTATATTTAGTGTATTTGTTATTTTTCTTTTTTTACAGTACACATGAAAGCGGTGGAAATGACAGATTACAGGTAGGTTCTAGTGTAATGCCACTCAAGTCACATAGGATGTATCTATACATACAACCAGGTTGTCAATTATTTTGACTGTAAGAGAATGGTCAAGCTAACTGAATTAGCCTGATAGAAATAATCAAATAGCTAAAAGAGCTCTGCTATTCAGCCATAACTCCCCAGAAGCACACCATCAGACCCCACAAGTCACTAAAATCTTAGACACCGCTTGCCATTCAGACTCAATGACATAAGTTTTCCAGACCAAATGCTAACCCCAACTGAACTGGAGGTTAAGACATACGGTGAAGTAGCTCTACTGCTCTTAATTTTGGCTAACTCAGTGTTAGATTTGGAGACAGTTTTCAACCTCAGATCTAAAATCTTGTTTCTAATTTTAGGCTGAGGTAATTTTAAGACCTTGCTCTTGGTAGGAAATATCAAAAACACATTCAGAAAATTTAAGCCAATATCTACCATGTAGGTCTTCCTGTGCAGTAACCCATCAGCTAGTTGTAGTTATAGATCAAATGGTCTGTCACATTATTTTATTTTTATCACTCTTTGTATTTTCTTCAGCAAGGAGAAGTTAACAAGAATATAAGAAAAACTTATTCCATTCACATGTATGGTCTTTGCATATAAGTTACTACACTATAAGGATTCCTTTCTAAATTTAAAAAGTGAGTTTGTCAGACTTGATTAGAATCATTGACACAGCCAAAACATGACTATTCATGTTGGCTATTCACATTGATCTGGTGAGGCTGCCCTTTGGAACAATGTACAAAGTAATAAAGATGATGCTGAGGATACTGATAACAGCAGTTGGAACTTGTATAATCCTTTAAGGATTGCAAAGTGCTTTACAATATTAATTCACTTGATCTTTACAACAACCCTATGGACTTGGTGCTATTTTATCTCACTTTTATAGATGAGGAAACTGAAGCTAAGAGAAATTATGTGACTTACCTAGACCACATATCTATGAAGTGTCTGAGGTAGAATTTGAACTCGAGTCTTCCTGACTCCATAAAACATTTGTGCATATACATGATCTCCAAAGAGTTGAGGACACCTCAAATCAATCCATCCTCAATAACCCAGTTCAAGAAATATTTCTTGCCTATAGTTAAATTGACTTTGAAGTATATTATCCCCCTCCCCAACATACATTCAACAAAGTTATTTATAAATTACTGTCATTTCGACAAAGTACAACATGCATCACTTACTACAATGGCAGTCCAAATGATCTAAACAGCTACATACTCTGGCTAAAGAGTCGAGCAATAAACATTTATTAGGCACCTATTCTGCCAGATGGCGTGGTAAGCACTGGAGATACTGAGAAAGGCAAAAACAGTCCTTGTGCTCAAAGAACTCAGTCTAATGGGAGAAATGACATGCAGCAATACATACATAACAGATGTATAAACATATACATATGCATACGTATGTTTAGATATGTATATTATCTCCAATTTACATTAAAGATTTATGTACATTTGTATTAATGTATAAATGCTTACATATCTCTAAATAGATGCATGTAGACATATGTATATATATATATATATAAATGCATATATATCAGTATGGAAATATATATATATATATAAAGTAAATTGGAGATAATCAACAGGATTAAAGAGGGTTGAGAAAAGCCTCTTGTTTAATTGAAACGGAGGGCTGCCAAGGAAATCAAAAGGCAAAGAAGAGGAGGGAGAGAAATAGCACAGCTTATTCTATTACACATTTAAATAGAAGTCTGTTTACCAATTTCTCAGTGTGTGTTTATTACCTGTAAACTTGCACATACTTCAAAGCATCAACAGCTAAGGTATGCATTTTCATGGGCCACCGCTTCAATCGCTTATGGTAGAATATGAAGGTTTTACATGAAGTTTTACATAAACCCTACCCTTGAACCTGAATATTCTATTCATTAAAGTCACAATACTGACCTGATCAAAACATCCATCAGTTTTGTGCCCGTGAGCAGAAGAGATCATCCATGAACTTAAAAGCTCTGCTGCCGAGGTCTAGTAAATGTCTGCCATCTGTTAGCAGCTACGGCAACGTGTGGCCTCTCAGAACAGAATGACAAATCTGGGCGGGCACTCAATCATTCTGTGATGCCAAACTATTCAGAGAAGGTTTTATTTTATGCCTAACAATGAATCTAAAAGTCTTCCCACCTATATCACCACCATCACCTCATACCAAAGGAGGAATATATGATTGGGATGAGGAATAACAGTGAGAGTGGTGGCATGGCTCAAGCTCCTTCCATTTGTAAGAGAATTTTCAATTTAATACGATAGAATGCAATAATGCTTTAAGAGGCCTCACACAGGACATTTTACTTCAGTTTAAAGGACCTTTAAAAACCATGTACTTCAAAAGCCTGTTATTTTACAGATGAGGAAACTGAGGCCCACAGAGGCTCAATACCTTCACCAAAGTTGTGTAACTGATTAGATACTGAGGGCCTAGAGCCTAGGTTTTTTGCTATCTCTTTCCTAGGGTCAATATTCCTTCTCTTAGATCGTGATCTAATATTTCAGAAATATGTGACAAGCACATTTGGGGGAAATTACTTCATTCCATTTCAAACTTCTCTACTTTGCCAAAATGATGAAACCCTAAGTTGACTAAGATTCTGAATACCCAATCATTTTTTTTGCCTTGGGTGGGGGAAGGGAAAAAAATAAAATATTATTCAAACTTTCTATCCATTTATCCATCTACTAAACATTTATTGAGTACCTAATATGTACAAGGAGAAGGGAGAAAACATTTATCAAGTACTTACCATGTGCTAAGCACTTTACAATATTATCTCATTTGAGTCTCACAACAACTCTGGGATGTAGGTGCAATTATTATTCCCATTTGACAGTTAAAGAAACTGAGGCAGACAGAGGTTACATGATTTGCCCAGGGTTACACGGCTACTAAGTGCCTGAGGTCAAATTTGAACTCAGGTCCCCCTGACTCCAAGGCCAGAGCTCTATGTACTGTACTACCTAGCTGTCTCAACCGTGTACTGGTACTGTGATGAAAACAATATTAGAAAACATCAATTACAAATGAACAATTCAAGCCCCAAACAATTCTGCCTTAATTATTTTGATGTTTCAGATAACTATATATATATATATATATATATATATATATATATATATATATATGTATGTATGTATATGCTTTTATTTTTACTGTTTGTATAAACCTAATCAGGAATGTATCAAATGCTGGAGTTTTTAGTATTAGAAATCTCATGAAACCAAAAAGAATGACCTTCCCTGAAGTCTTTCAACTTTATACGCTTCTTTCTATACACATGACAGTAGGAAATGAAAACATTAAAAGTAATGCTTCCTACTTAGGAAATGGAGTCCCACACTATGAAGATTAATCTAAGCTTTATTTTAAGACTGTTTAATTCCTCTTTCCCAAGAAATGTCTGATACAAAAAGCTCACAGATTTTCCGGCATGTTGAATGAAAGACTCCAATGTTTTCTTACCATAACTTCTATACATTTGCTGGTAAACTTTTTTTGTGAAGCTGCTGAATTTTTAAAAAACTGACATGCTATCTATTGCTACAGTTATGAATTTATACAGATATAAATCTGTTTTTTCTCTTTTTTTTTCTCTATACATTTTGATCTCACAAAAATACAAGTGTGCTCCACTGAGGGACTGTCCAAAAGTATCCGCAGTACAGGCAAAGACAGTGGGAACTGAATGCCCAATCTTAGTCAATCATTTCTGAAGTACAACAAACACTCATCTCTCCAAGGTCAAGCTTGGAAGAACAGTGACTAAGGGATGCCTTATTATGTGGGCCAGGCCAACAAAAATATTTGGATTCAAGATTTATTTAAGTTCTTACTATGTACAAAGGACTTTGTATAGAAATCAAATTGGATCATGTAACTTCTAAGTTCAAAGTAATATTAGAGATCATCTAGTCTGAATGCACTTAATAAATAAGGAAACTGAGGCATGATTTAAAATTATTTGTTCAAGGTCATACAGCTTATAAATGTTTGAAGTCAGATTTCAACTAGAGTCTTCTCGACTTCAGGTCTGGCCCTCTACCCACTGAGTCACCTAGTTATTAGTCTTAGGACATCTGCCGCATTTGACTCCACATAGATAGGCCTTTTTTATGCCCATAATGGTGCAGGAAGCCATATCAACAGAGCCTGGGCCCACCAGGAAGCTGTGTCAGACCCGACTCAGCTTGTCTTGGTGCCCTGTATACCCTGGAGGATACTGATTCTGTCACACAGGGTTACTCGGTGGCAGAACTGGAATTAGAAACAGGGTCTCTTGACTTACAGTTCAGTGCTTTTCCTATATGTAAGGCTACCTCTCATGTGTCACTAGAAAACAAGGTGTGTTTAGAAGCTTTAAAAGCTGAAACAAGGGTTGGAAAAAAGGAGAGAAATCTGAGAATTGGAGCCTAGTTTTTATTCCCCTAATATTTTATTTTGTTTCTTTAGAATGTTTTCATGAAAAGAAACACCATAGACCTCTAAGTACATTTTAAGTCCCAAAAGAGTCACAGTCTGTAGAAAAAGGAAAGAGGCAAGTTCTAGAATGTAAGACTCTCGAAGGCAAGACCTGTTATATTCATCTTTATATGCCCCAGCCCTTGGCTTTGCCCACGGTAGGCATTTAATAAATATTTGCTGAATTGAACTCACATCCCTGATGTTATTAGGAGCAGAGTCTGCCTTACCAATATACTGATTTACCTAAAGAAAGTATCTACTTAAGAAATCCCAAATATTATCTTAACATCGGGGTAGTTAGCAGAGATCAAGGCCAAGTATATCCTTTTTTACAAAGGAGGAAACAAGACTAGAGATGGTAAGGGGCTTGTCCAACATCACAAAAGAAGTAATTTGGTTTTGTTCAGTCATTTTAGTCGTGTATAACTGACTCTTCATGACTCCTTTTGGGGTTTTCTTAACAAAGATACTGGAATGGTTTGCCATTTCTTTGTCCAGCTTATTTTATAGATGGGGAAACTGAGGCAAACAGATTTAAGGGACTAGCCCAGGATCACACAGCTAGTAAGTGTCTGAGGCTGGATTTAAACTCAGGTCAGGCTCAGTGCTCTATCCACTGAGTTACGTAGCTACCCTTAAGTAGTGATTACCAGAGTTTATATTGGAACTCAGGCCTTCTGACTCCAAATCCAATCGTTTTTCACCACGCTATACTGTACCACTATAAAGAGTGGCCATTCTAAATGCTGATTTCCTACTAATGAGGAAGCCACTAGTTGAAAATAACATATTGCTGTTTTCCATTAGGTCTAATTAGAAGATACTCTGTGTGAGTGAGCTTCTCAGAGTAAACGCACAAAATCCAGTGTTGCCCATTTTACTTAAGTACTATAAATCTGTAGCCTGAATTCAGAGTACCTCTGCCTGAACTTCTTTCTGGGTGGCTATTTTGTAAGACCACAATTACACACCTGCTTGCACATTCACACAGTATGGCAGTCAAACTTAATGGGGTTATCTACACTGGAGACATTTAAATATAAACTAAATGAAATACCATCCACAGGAGAGCTATTCTCCAGCACGCTGTTACCCACACCTTTTTAATGCCATACTCAAAAGCTTGTTTGGCCAAGCGGCCAGGACCATCCACCGTCTTCCCATCGTCATCCGGCCCCCAGCTCGCGCTGTAAATGTCAATGTAATTGGGTCTGATGCCAAGTGACTTCGCTTCCACAACATCTGTTACATCGCCATCTAACATACGAATGCCTAAAAGCAGAAAACAACATTAGGAGTTAGTGCTTCACGGCTTTTATGAAAGTGCAGTGATTACAATCAAAGGCCTTTGTGAGTGACTGCGGCAAACGGAAAGGCTTACAAAGGCCCAAACATCTTAAAACAATGACACTGTGTGTACCCTAATGAGTTCCCTAGAATGAATTTTTTTTTCAGAGTTATTTTGGAAAGCTTTCTTCCCTCTCTGCCCCGGTGGATTTGTTCCTAGATGTGAAAGAATTAAAAGATACCTCAGGCCACACTAAAGTGTTTCTAATATGAGAAAGAAGAAAATAACGCAAAACAATTTCATAATTTGTAAGTTGGACCTTTTTTTCCCAACACACTCATGCTGATCAAGTTTTGTGTTTTTTTCTCCCCCAAACTCACAACTCCTGTATCTACAAATGGATGCTGGGATCTTCCAGTTATTTCAACTGACATCAATTCTCTATCCCCCCTCCCCCATTTGAATCAAGATGAATGAAGTCATTGGTTTTTACATCTGTAAAATATCAAGCCAGCTTCTCAATGTTGTGGCAGCAGGCCTTTCCCAGAGGGTCCAAGGGGTTACCCACCATCTCCCTTACATTAGTAAGTGTACCTAAGTGGTACAGTGGCTAGGATACTGGACTCTGAGTCAGGAGCACCTGAGTACAAATCCTGCCTCCTAATGTGTGATTCTGGGTATCTGTCAACTTCAGTTTCCTCATCTATAAAATGGAAATAATAATAGGACGAACTCACAGAATTGTTGTGCAGATCAAATGAGATAAGATATGTCAAGTGCTTTAGAAACCTTAAGGTCCTACTTAATTATTAATTACCACTATCGTCATCATAGCATCTTGACTGACCATTTTGACCAGGGTCAAACCTGCTAAGGAGGGCAGTTGTCCACATTACTGTCCAAGAAGAAAGACATCTCCTGTGCCTGTCATTTCAAATAATCTACTCTCCTATTTCATAGTTGCCCCTTGTCCCGCTCAGCATTAAAATAGGATATAAAGATTTCTTTGATCCAAACTCAGTACATCCCTACCCATTTACTCTCAATGAATAAATTCAACATTTATTAAGTAGCTACTATCAAATCAATCAATAATGGTTTATTAAAAGCCTACAATATGCTAGGGCACTGGAGATACAAAGACAAAGAAAAAGCAGCTGCTTTCAAGAAACTTATAAATGTCGGGGGAACTTATATATTTGCCTTATAAGTGAATGTTAAACATATATAATATAATGCAGAATAATTTGGAGAGGGGGACAGCTAGGAACTGGGCTCATGGAAAGCCTCATCCAAGAGGCGCCAGCCTTTGAAGGGAATAGGAATTTGAAGATGCAGTACTGTGGTAGGAATATCTTCTAGAGATGGGAGGACTAGGGTTGCAGCCTGTGCAAAGGCCAAGAGATAGAAAAGAGAATGTTAACAAGGAAAAACCAGTAGAGCTTGTTTGGTCAAAGAATGCCACGGAAGTTTCTTGTGTAGGGTAGTGACATGGTTAGGGCCATCCTGTAGTAATATCACTTTGGCAGTTGAGTAGAAGATGAAATCGAGAGGAGAGGAATGAGTCTGAGAAAATAATCAGTAAGTCACTGTAAGAGTTCAAATGAGAGGTGAGTAGACTGCAGAGGTGGAAAGGAGAGGACAGATGCAAGACGTGTGGATTTAGAATCAATAGGATACTGGGGAAAGTAAGAATAACAAGTCAATTATGACTTCCAAGTTGTGAAAGTTGGGGACTGAAGGGGATAGTGATAGCCTAGACAGAAAGAGGAAAGTTGAGAAGAGGGGTGGTTTTTGAATTTTTGAAAAATGAATTCTCTCTTGCGGATGTATTGAATTTTAGATGACTAAAGGGCACTGAGTTGTCAGTGTCCAATGGGAAGTTAGTGATGGGATATTAGAGCTTGAGGAAGTGGATAAAAGGATCTGGGAGGTAGCTGCAAGAGCACAGAGAGGAATGAGGAATAAGGAGGTCCAGAACAGAATGCTGGGATGCAACCATACCTACAGGGCAGGACACAAGTGATGGAGATCCAGCACAGGAGACTGAGAAGGACTGATCACATACGTAGAAGAAACAAGGAAGAATCAAGAAAGAATAGTTTGGAAAACCCTGAAAGGAGAAAGTATCCAGACAAAGAGAATGGGTAATAGCATCAAATACTGCGAAAGGGTCAAGGCTGAGGACCGAGATAAGGCCAATGGAAATAACCATTAAGAGAACATTAGTAACTCTGGAGAAAGCAGTTTGCGTTCAGTGACCAGGTCAGAAGCCAGACTTGGAGGAGATAAATGAGTAAGAGGAGGGTTAGTGGAGACATGACAGCTTTTTCTAGTAGTTTGGCCATAAAAGGAGAAATAAAAGAACAAAACCTGAAGAAATGGTAGGGTTAAGGGAGAGGGGTTTTGTTTTTTTTTGCTGCTGCTGTTTTTAAATGATGAGAGAGTCCCAAATTTGCTTGCAGGCAGCAGGAATGAGAAGAAATTAGAAAAAGCAATTAGAAAAGGGAGATTAGGTTCTTGGGGAGGTGTATGAATGTGATGGAAAAGATAGAAAGGGATGGGATCAAAAGTACACCTTGGCATTGATCAGGAGATGGGCTGCCTCTTCTGCAGACTAAAGGAGGATACAAGGCGTTTTGAGAGGTTGAATAGCTTCTATTTACTCAGTCAAGTGTAATGCAAGATTTTCTACTGGGCGTGAGGTAGGGCAGGGAGATGGATGAATAAAAATTTTTTCCAAACCGTAAGAACTTGGAATCTTAAGTGATTCTGATAGATTGGCCTTCTCAGCAACCTGGGTGGGGTATTAGTGAGGCAGACATATGCACGATCCGTAGAAAACAGGAGAGGATGTATTAGAAGCAGCAGAACAGTAGAACATTATTCTCTAGTGGATCTGTAATCAGAAGACCTGGTTTTTAATTCCATCTCAGCTATTTATCTGTGCAATCCTGGTAACAGCACTTAGCTTCTCTAGCCCTCAGTTTCTGTATCTAGTGATTTCAATGGTTCCTTCTAGTCTTAAATACTCTCTGAATCACTAAGAGCCTAGACTCAGCTCCTGCTAAACAGTAGTCTCCAAACTTCTCATACTCCATATCCCTACTAGTAAAACATTTTTTGAGCAGATATCCCAAATATGTAGATATTTGCTTATTTTTAAATGACATGCTGAAGTAATAATTGTTTATACTGTAAAACTTACACATAAAAAAGGAAATTAAAAAGAAAGACTGATTAGAAAGCCATTACAAAAGTCTAAAGGAGTTGATTAGGCTCAAAACTAAGGTGGTGGACACAGTAAGTAGAGAGAGGAAAAGGTTGTAGAGAGAGGAAAAGGTTCTAGAGATCTGGTCTTGGTAACAAGATTTGGCAACTGGTTGGATGTATAAAAAATGAAGGAGTTGAAGGAACCAAAGATGGTGCTGTGGTGGAAGGCCTGGGTAACATGGTGGCATACTCAACAGAAATAGGGAAGTTACAGAAGAGAGTTGGATTGGGGAAGAGGGGAAATAAAGCAATGAGATCAGTAATTCAAATTGTAACTCTCTCATACTCATTCATTCTGTGGGATTCATTGAGTCCTATCCAAAACCAAAGGTGAGGTGAAGTTCTTACCTCAGTACCCCTTCCAGGCACGGCTGGCCCTTCCAGGACATGACTCAGGTAATTTAGGGTTCAGAGGATATATGTATGCTGGGGATGTAGGGGACTATATGTGTACGGATTTTTCCAATAACACTGAAAGGTTTCTGACTTGGGCAGTGCTTAAATTATAACTGAATGAAGAGGGAGAGGCTGGGAAGGGGTTGTAATAAAAGCTTACACAGGGGAGGTGGAATAGAGAGGGACCAAGAATGGGGAAATGTTGAGGAACAAGGGTAGGTGTGGATTTTTTGCAGATAAATCCCACAAATAACTATTAGGGGAAGGATGGGATGTGATCAATCCTTCCACCTTCTCATTGTTTGATTCCCATATCCCTTGGGGAAAAGTTATATCCCCAATAAGGTCTAGCACAGCTCCTACTTTGGAGACCATTCCCTAGAGGATATACTTAGCTTTCTGCAATAACCAAGTTCCTGAGAAATTATCTGTTAATTAAATCCTATTTTCTCATTGACTTAAATTATAAATCTAGAGATGCTCTATCTTCATTTCTGATTGATATTCAATTGGCTGTAATCCCTAACACATTAGTTTTTACATCCATCAGCCCTCCAGTCACTCTGTCAAGTTGCAGTTAATGATTTGTAAAAGAACACTGAAATGGCTTCTCTGTAGAAGATAGTTGCTATTTAAAGAATTCTCCAATTCACTTTATAAAAAGAAAAAAAGAACTTCCTAAACTTATGAACTTTGGAAATTCATATTTTCCTAGGTATTTCTTAAATGGAGCATGCTATAATACTTTAGAGACATATCTATAACTTCTTGTGCTAATTTCTCCCAGTCAGTGAGGTGCATGACTGGTCCATGGAAATGCTGACAGCATCTAAGGGGTCCAGGAAGTCCCGTAAAACATAGGTCAGAGTGGCTGGAACGTAAGTATATCCAGACACCACTCATAGGTCTCAATTTCTGGGCTCTCTGAGTAAAAACATTCAAATAAATGGTAATGTTACTTGAAATGAATTGTGAGGGAAAAAACTACAGCAAAATAATACCTAAGGCCAAGGAGAGGGAGATATCGTAAGTTCAATAACAGTGCCATGGGCCATTGGAAAGGTGTCAGCCAAACTGCTCATGACCTGTGATTGAGAAGCAAGCGAAACCCATTAGAAGAATAATCTTTTTATAGCTTGGAGGCCTTGAAAGAAAAGAAACAGGGCAAATAAATTGAACTTCAGGATCATCATTTTTCCTCCCAGTACCCAGACATTTCCTTACCACTTTGGGAACTGATTTCAGACTCCTGCTACCTTGAGCATCTGGGCTCAAATGGTTAGTCAGTTGGCCTATTAAACATTAATTCCATTTTTTCAGGTTATTAAGATGATAGTGACACATTTGATACTGCTTCCTCAGTTATCTGATCCACAGGAAACTTCCATTAACTCTGGAAGGAGAGTTCTGTCTCTTCTTATTTATGTTGAATTCCAGCCCATGATGAGGGGCAATTAACAGAGCTCCAAGAAAAGAACACTCTTGAAGAAAGAAAGCTCAGTCCAAGATCTTATTTAGATGTGATGATAGGTCAACTGAGAGTTCGGAGGATAACGACATCTCAGGGACTAGCTAGGAGGTTGGAAAGGAGCTGATAACACCATCTTCAAGTCCAAGTAAGTAGACATTGGGTAGATCATAAAGAACGCATTTGGAAAGACTGCAGTAGGTGTTAGTAAGACTGTAAGTTTCTCTCATATGACTTCTCTACCTGAGACATTATTCTTCTATAAGGGCAGACAACTGTGGGTCGAGAAACTTTTCATATCAAATATAATGTACTAAATTTGCAGTTTTACTTATTTTTCCTTTTGCATGTAGAATGGTGCTTGCCATATTATCCAACTAGGTTCATAAGAACATTAGATAGGACCATAGATTTAGAGATCACAGGGACTTAAGAGACCATGGAATCTCAATTTCTCCTTTTTGCAAATTATTATAATCATAGCATTTATATAACTCTTTAAGGTTTATAAAGAATGTTATGAATGTTATCTCATTTGATTCTAATAACAAACTTGTAAAGTGTTGCTGTTCAGTTGTGTCCAACTCTTTGTGACCCTACTTGGGGTTTTCTTGGCAGAGATACTGGAGTGGGTTTGCCATTTCCTTCTCCAACTCATTTTACAGATAAGGAAACTGAGGCGAAAAGGGTTAAGTTAAGGGTCACATAGCTAGTAAGTGTCTGAGGCCAGATTTTAACTCAGGAAGATGAGTCTTTCTGACCCAAGGCCTGGTATGCCATCCACTTCACCACCTAGTTGCCCCTATCTGCATTTTAAAAATAAGGAAATTGAGGCACAGAGAAGTTAAGTGATCTGCTCAATGTCACACAGCTGTTAAGTGTCTGATATACAATCTACAGTCAGGTCTTCTGGATTTTAAGTTCAGTGCAGCCTAACTGCCTAGACCTGAAAGGGAATAATTGTGAACACTTCACCCTATCCATCCTATTCTATCCTATCTTTCTTCCAATGGATAAATCCATTCTGGGTTAAGAGAATTCCAAGGTAGTCATGTTAGTCTGGATTTCCCCATTCACTAAATCCTCATTTTGTTTTTGTGGAGCAACTGAAAAGCACAGCTGCTATACACATGACTCCCACAAAGGTCACACCCATGGACCACCAAATCTATTTTAGATCATATGGCTCCCAAAACAGTGCATCTAGCAGGCAGAGTATTACAAATCCACTGTCTTCAATATTCTTGTATACAGATATGCAATCTGCTAAAGAAAAAATTTTAGAATGGGATATATAGACCAGTCAGTAAATCTACAGACCACTCCGACCTAATTCTAAATTACTTGTTATAAGGAGCCACTTTGGTGATTTAAAAACTTGTATCTATAAACTAAAATGCATATTTTTGAGCAGGAATAAATAGCTTTCAAGATACATCTAAAAATACATAGAAATAAAAAGACTCAAGCAATTTAGAAATATCTGCCTCTAATCATCATTTTTAAAAGTCTGACTGATGCCCTCTAAAGCATAATTTATTTGGATTTTAATGAAGCATATATTTTCACAAACAACACTGACAAGCTGCCTAAAGAAAAGATAGATATTTTCAGAGCAAACCTGCTGTTCGTATATTAGTCATTTGTGTTTAAAATGATCAGGGAGTGACAAATGAAAGAAAAATAATAATCACTTCTTTAATGAAAGACCATTTTTTTGTGCATTTTAGTTCAAAAATAATTTGGACAAATCCTTTCAGCTGTGATTTGACTTGAAGGTGTTGCCTTGGTGAAAGATTCTGTTTAAGATAGTAGGTGTAGAGCTTACCAGCACGGTACTGCAACTATAATTCAGAAGTGAAATCCTAGAGACAGCTTTTGTGGAGCAAAAATATAGCCATTACATTACGTGGAAGATGGCATTTCAGAGCAACCCAGTACCATTTGTCTCTGGCTGATTTTCACTAAAGAAAGCTAGGATGGTATTAAGGCAGATTCTTTCTCAATAGGAAATTTTATTCATGTTACGAGTCCTCCTCTTGATCAAAGAAAGAATGATTTAGGCACATCTCACTTTATGTAAAAGGAATATTGAATTTAGAGATAGAAGGAACCTTAACAGTTATCTCATCCAAGCTGTGCATTTTACAGTTGAAGAAACTGAGGGTGTAACAGGTGTTTAAATGACTTACCCAGGGTCATACACCTAGTAAGCAACAGTCAGGATTCAGGCCAGGTCCTCTCAGTCTAAGTATGGTGCCCTGTTCATAACATTTTCTCTTTAAGAACTAAAACCTTTTGTGGGTAAACTGGATTTCGGTAAATTTAATCATATCTTAAATGTACTAGGAGAGCTTCGTAATGAAAGGAGTACTTTCGGTAAATCAAAGAACCCTTGAACTCAGGTCTTCCTGACTCCAGTGGGGACATGGTAATAAAAGGAATACTTTTTGTATTTATTTGTATTAATATAAACAACTTTATATTAATAATTTCATTTGTGAAAATTCAGACTTATATGATGGGTTTACATGAAGCAAGGCACACATGTTGTTCAGTCATTGTAGTCATGTCTGACTTTTCATGGAAGTTTTCTTGGAAAAGGTACTGGAGTGGTTTGCCATTTCCCTCTCTAGCTCATTTTACATATGAGGAAATGGAGGTAAACAGAATTTAGTGTCTTGCCCAGGATCACACAGCTAGTTAGTATCTGAGGCTGGATTTGAACTCAGAAAGATAAGTCTTTCTGGCTCCAGACCTGGTATTCTATCTACTGAAACACGTAGCCTAGTAAACACTCCTCAGGGTTACAGGATTTCTGAAGGAACCTCAGAGACCATCTAATCAACTCTCTACCCCTTGCCCCCATGTTCACTGGTGATAAACTGAGGCCCAAAGAGGTTAAGTCCCAACATTATAATTGAGGCTAAGTGGCAGAGATGAGGTTTGAATACAAGTTTCCTGACAGGCAGGTAAATGACTCAGTGGATAGAGTGTCAGGCCTGGAGTCAGGAAGACCTAAGTTCAAATCCAGTCTCAGATACTTATGAGCTGTGTGACTCTGGGAAAGTCACTTAACCCTGTTTTCCTCAATTTCCTCATCTGTCAAATGGCAAACCACTCTAGTATCTTTGGCAAGAAAACCTCAAATGGGTTCATGAAGAGTCAGAGAAAACTGAAACAACTCAACAAAAATGCCAAAACAGTTAATTAACACACATTTATTAAGTACCTGTTATGTTCCTGACACTGTATTAAGTGCTGACGATACAAAAGATGCACAGCCAGTTACTTCCTTCAAGGAGCTTACCATCTAAACCCAGTGCTCACACATGACAATTATTTTTTCTTTCCTGAAAATTTTCTGGGGAAATTAAAATTCAAAAACAATAAGAAGGAAGAAAGAGGGAGGCCAAAGAATTTCCTCTAATAAAAGCTTGAAAGTGGACAGTAAGGAATTTGAGGGAAGGGGAAACATGCCAGATCCACTTTTTTGTTTGCTGAGTTGTAATGTAGTTTGCCTACAGTCAATGAAAAGCAACGCAAGCAATGAATAGTGGCAAATAAAATTAGAGTGTTGCTTTTGGAGTGTGACAAATAGGCCTCCCCCAACAACTTCTGCTCATTAATCCCAAGTTTATTTTAGTAAATTCTCTGAAAATAGCTCTTCAGTGAAAACTAGAGTAGGTTCTGCTCGGGATCAGCATCTCTACGTAAAGTGAGGTTGGCTTGCTTTTGTTTCCTATGAAGTTGCTTAGAAATGCTACAAATCTAAGGGTTTTTGTCAGCTTTTACTGCTGCTAGAGACAAAGTGATCTCATTTCCTCTAAAAATGCACACCCATCACAACACTCATTTGAAAAGGCAAATTAAAAAAGGGCCATCGTTGTGGCTTCCAAACCTGTCAGGGGCTATTTGCATTCATATTTGTTATATGAAATGCCTGGGAGATAAGCTATTAGCCAGTCGTAAATTAGAGTTGGAGAAAGCTTCTTGCTCTCCATGCCTCCCTCTAGCTGGTTACCACATCACCTCTTTCCAAAGAAGAAATGGTAACTGGAATTAGTTCAGCACTATAAAGTACATTACATTAGCACCGCATCATTTCACTCTCTCCTCTGTGTCCTGTCTGGTTTGGTCATCCTGTTCTCAAGGAAGAAGTATGGCATGGTGGACAGGGTCAGCTTAGAATCAGGAGGACCTGAATTCAAGTCCCACTTTGGACACATGTTGACCTCGGGCAAGTCATTGTCTTGGGCAACTCATTCCCTGAGATTATAAAGTTGCAGAAGATGTAAATCTTCATTGGCAGAGGGAATTAGATATGACTCCTACACTGATGAAATCACAGGTACAAACAAACAAAAATCCTCAAGATGTCAGGTGAAATCAAATAAATCTCCTCAGGTCCTCTGTTGTGAGAAGGGAGGATGTAGACAGAGGTCACACAGGAAGGGGCCAGTATAGATGGGTTGCAATCTGCACGGCTGGAGGAAACACCAACATGGATGGGATAGCTTGTTTATTTAAATACTGAGTACAGATGAAATGCCTCATAATAAGGTCCTGAGCACTTGACGTTCTCCACTGATGTCTGAGACAAATATATTTATTAGGCAGCCAGGTGGTACAATGGATAGAGTACTGTATATGGAGTCAGGAAAATATGAGCTCAAGTCTAGCCTCAGATACATAGTAGCTGGACAAGTTATTTAACCTGTTTGCCTCAATTTGCCAACCGTAAAATGGCAATAAAAGCAATGAGAGCATCTTTCTTCCAGAATTGTTATGAGACTCAAATGAAGATAATATTTGAAACGTGATTTGCAAACCTTAAAGCTCCATGTAAATGCTAGCTAGCATAATAATTATTATATAATGCTAATTATATAATATATAATAAGTTATTACCTTATAAAACATTTTGCTTATGGTGACTAGCATCATATGATATTATAGGTTCATAAGATCATAGATTTGGAACTGGGTGGGACTGCAGAGAACATTTAGTTCAACCTCTTTATTTTATAATTTAGGAAAATGAGCCCAATAGAGATAAAGTTACTTGCCCAAGGACATATAGGTAGTAAGTGGCAATATCACACTTTGAGGCTATGTTCTCTGACCCCAAATCCTGACCTCTTCCTGCTGTATCATGGATCTGATGTATCTGAATATCAGTTTCCTCATCCATAAAATGAGAGGGCTGGATTCTATAGCAATCTGAGAGCTCTGACATTCACCGCTTTTATGTACATATATTTATGGTGATGTAGTAGAAAGAATGCTAGACTTAGAATGAGAAGACCTGAGTCTCAACTCTGACACTTTGGGACTTTAACAGATCATTGAACCTTACCGAGCCCTGCCTGTAAAACAGAGATCACTAGTGTCCACCTCACAGGATTATTGTATGAAAATGCCTTTTCAAGTTGTAAGGCACTATACAAATTTGAGCTAGTATTGCAAATGACCTATTTCTTTGCCAAGTAACTTTCTCCAAGGCAGGAACTATATACCTTTTAAATACAACCAGACTCTTGAATGGTAGAAATTTTTTAAAAGTTTGTTGAACTGACAGTAAGAAAAACACATAGGTACATTAGCATTATGTTGCTTATGGTGTATATTATATATATTATATTATTATATATTGTATATTATTATATACAATAGCATTATATATTGTTATATAGCCTGAGATCATTTCCATTCACTATCCTGGACTTCAAGTAGGAATGAATGAATGGAGGAGAAAAAGGATTTATTAAGCACTTACAGTGTACCAAATACAAAGGAAGGGAAGACAATTTTCGTTCTCAACTAGCTCACATTCTAATAGGAGGAGACGATATAGAGAGAAGGTTTTGGCTGCAAGTCAGATGGAGAGGTCTCATGGCTTTTGGGGTATAGCAGTGAAGCAAATGCTACTGCATCATCTTCAATGCCACTTGCATGGATGAAATTCTATGTTTCTGGTGCTGACCCATGTGACAGTGCCAAGCACTGTCATGGCACTCCCCTCTTTTCTATTCTGGACCTTCAGTATCTATGGCTCCCACAGAAGCAGGCACCAGGCAGCATCTGCATGAAGGTTGCTTCCCAGGATGATGGCTACAAGGGCTGGGCCTGAAAGCAGGACCCAAAATCTGGGGGATACTGCCACTCCTGGGTCAATTGGCAAAGGTGATCCCTTCTACATAGTAGTAGCTTTCCTTATTGATGGCTGCGGGGCCGGGCTGGAAGCAGGACCTACTATCTTTACCTGGGTCTGAGAAGAGGGGGTAGTTCAATACTAAGAAATCCTGAGGCATCACAATGTGAACATAACTAACACAATAATTTGGATTATCTGCACTATTCATGCAAATACAGTCTAGATCAATCTACCGAAAAAGCCAGAAGGAGATGGTAGTGGTAGCACCCATTTTATGCCCTGCTGAAGTCTAGGTCTAACCCTGTCCTCAGGTGATATGCCCAGTGACGTGAGTTTTTATCCTCAGTCCCAAGCTAAATTTCCATATTTCACTTGCACCAAAGAATAAGGGCTAGGAGCATCCAGGCAAGAATGAAGAACACCCAGGTAAAAGAACACAAAAAGAAGTCACTCTAGATAAACAAAAATCAAGGTGGAAGTACCCTGGGCTCTCACGAGGCTCCTATCTATGTAGGCTAACTCAGAATCCAGAAGTGAGTAATGAAAAGAAGACAGCAAGCAAACCTTTCACTTGTTAGCACTAGCTTCTAAATTGGCATCATAAATAAATTTGCTTGATCTCAGAAATCTTTCAACATATTTTAATCCCCATTACTGCTGAAAATGCACTTGGTAGCTGTTGAGATTAATCCGTAGCTTAAAATCTTCCCTTAAAATACTCAAAAAGTCTGAACTGGTTAATGAAAATACTAATGAGACTGAATTTGTAAATTCAAAATTAGCATAATTAGCCAATTTACCACCATAGATTAATTTGGCTATTATGTGCTTAACATTTTCATGCTTATGAAAAGGGGGAAAGGGGGAATGATTAAGCTTCCCACACAAAATATTGAGCTAAAACATTTACTGGAAAGTGGTGCATGGTGTTTACTTTTCCTTATGAGAAAAGTAGTATACATAAACAGGAAAAATGTATGTTAATGGAAATGTTGAGTAGGGGAGAGGAGATTCTGGAAATAGTTCCTATTTTATCCTTCAGATGAGTGTCCCCATCAAAGAGACAAATGCAGGTGTAGTATACACATGTGACAGACCATTTGGCTTCAGAATTTCAGTTCAATAAAAAATACCAACATCTCTATCCTACCTTGAACTCTGTTATGTTGTCATGCACATTAAAGATAGCAACTTATTCTCTTTCCCCGGACAGCTTTTTATCAAAAGTCTAAGAAGACCCCTTTGACTTCGCATATTGGGAAACTGACCACAAGATCAGAATACTTTCAGTAGGTTACGCTTATAGTAACTTCTATTCCTATAGAGCTTTAAGGCTTACAATGCTATTTCTTAACAATCCTAGGTTAGGGATGTAAGTACTGTCATTCTCATTTTAGAGATGAGGAGAATTAAGTGATAAGAGGTCAGATAGGTTACAGGATCACAGGATTTAGGGTTAGAAGAGAACTCAAATTATAGATGAGGAAGCTAATTTTTATAAATGAGAACACAGGCCCAGAAAGGTTATGTTACTTGTCACCCAAGTAGTAAGTGGCAAGTAGCATATTTTGAGAATTCAAAAGCAGATAGAGTTGTTTTCGCTACTGCAGAGCACAACTCCAATGGGCTGGCCACATTGTTCCAATGCAAAATGTACACTTGCCAAAAAGACTTATGGAGAACTCGCCCAGGGCAAGTGATCACATGGTGGTCAGGAGAAGTGGTACAAGGACATTCTCAAAGTCTCTCTCAAGAACTTTGGGATTGATCGTGTGACGTAGGAAACACTGGCACAGGACTGCTTAGCATGGCGTGCCCACATCAGAGAGGGTGCTGTACTCTATGAGCAAAGCAGCATTGAAACAGTTCAAGGGAAATGAAATTTAGAGTATCCACCCCACATGTTCACATGAACTATCTGTGCCGAATCTATGGTAGAGCATTCCGAGCTCATATTGGTCTGATTAACCACAGTCGGATACAACGGAACTGGACTTTATCAGAGTGATGACGTTTTGGTTCTCTTTGAGGGTGAAGGACAACAGCCAATTGCTTACTAATGTGACAAAGTTAAGGGCAAGTTGTGATATAGCAAAAAAGAGCCCTGGGTTCGAGATGAATGGACCTGGGTTCAAATTCTACATCTGATGCTTAATACTTGTATATTAAGCACTTGTTATCTAACCTCCCTAGGTCTCAGTTTCCTTATCCGTAAAATGAAAGAGGGAAAGTTAGACTAGAGGGCCTCTGAGATCTTTTTTAGTTCAAAATTTAGGATTCTGTGAACCTTCTCTGGAGTAATTACTTATCACAGCAACATGAGCCTTAACTAGGTAAGAAAGGAGGCTGAATGATGAGGCTGACATGATAACGTCCAGTGGGACTCTGACACTCCTTGGCTTTCCAATGAGCAGGTATGAGAAGTGTTAGCAGAGGTCCTTGCAAAATCAGAGAAAAGGAAAAATTGCATATATAATAATGAATGAGGAAAGAGACTCAAGTGTAACAAGTGAAAGACTGCCTAGACGCCTTTCATTACTCTCCTCTGGTTGTGGAGTCATGCTGAGTCTTATGAGAGGAGTCTTATGAGAGCCTGAACAAGAACCCTGAGGCGATTCTAATTTGATTTTCATTCTTCAAGAGATGTAGATTCAACTTGCTCTTCAGTCTGGAAAAGTTCTTTACATGACAGGCTGCCCCCACTTTGTACCCTTAGGTACATGGCAACTTTTAGTCTAGAACCAGGAATGAAGTTATTGCATTAGGGAGCAGTGCTGACATCAGCTCCAGCCAATAGGACAGCACTAGCGTGTTTCTGGTTTCCTCAGTGGCATGCCAACAAATATGTACCAGCTAGTTACTCCATTGGCCAAAAGCAAGTCAATGAATGGCACTGGACTACTCGAAAGTTTAGCGGGGGAGGGAAAGAGGGGAAAGGGACAACTGGAAAAATGAACAGCACAGAAGGTAACTGGCTGATTTCCTCCAGCCCTGTATTTGCCATTCCTCCCCCTTTCTTTTTCAAACACTGCCTTCCTACCTAGAGTTGATTGGACAGAAAATTCCTATTCCTCAGAAAAGCTTTCACCCACAGTAGCTCAGATGCCAAATCTAAAAGGGATCTGTGAATGTCACTGCACTGTCACACCCACCATGATGCAAAGAAGAAACAGGTCATGTGCAAGAGGGAGAAATGGCATCTTTCAGAGGTGTATTGGGAGGAGATGGATTAGTAACTCCTTCAAGCACTGCAGAAATGGAAGTCATTATTATTTTCATGGGAGACTCTAGGGAGAGACAAATAGAAAAATGGAAGGAAGGAAATTAGCAAGGGAAAAGGAAAGAACAAAGCAATTAAGAATTCAAAGGAAATGAGGGAATTAAAGGGGAGGAATCAAGAGTCAGAATAATATGCACCCTTCTCTTTTTTAGGTCTCTGTGCTATTTTCTTTACTGAGGAAGGAAAAAATTAGTCTTTAATTTTTACATTAGAGGGGGAAAAAAGGTCAGTGGATACAAAAAGGGAATGTGAATTCTGTAAACAGAAGGGTGCAAATAGGTTGCCATCAAAGCCTCCTTCAAGTTCAGGCAGAGATGTTGCAGTTTTTACACAATTTCTAGTATCACTAGCATTATCACTATCACCAACAGTAATAACATATATACATTTGTGTGTATGTATATATGTGTGTACATATATATATATGCACATATTTATATGATGCTTTTCAGACAGAATGCTTTTGTAGCAATTTTTTTCTGAGTGACCTCCATAAACAGATTGACTTTACCAGTCTCAACCTTACAGGTGAAAAACATGAGATTGGGAGATATCAAAAACCCAGAGTCAGATTCTATCTTAATTTCCTAGACCTTTGTCTTGTACTTCTCTCATATTTTGGGACACTAAGAACCGGTATTACTTAATGAAGTGGATGGGATGTGGAAAGTAGTTTCAGTCATCGAGCAGCAAGAGTATTTGGTAGCAGTCATTATAAATGATTAAGAATTACAGCTTATTACTAACAAGGTAAACAGGGAGAATTACTATGAAGAAATCTAAAGTAAAGAAGTTATAAATGATGATAATGATCTACCAAATATCCCATGGAGAAAGATAAGCAGGCTGTCATGGAAAAGAAACTCGCATGACTCTCCAGCCACTCCTTCTGTTTCTTCTGCTGACTCTTCATCCTCTTCTTTCCCCAAGGTTTTATTTTCGGCCCTCTTCTTGCTCTCCTCTCTCTCTCGGGGTGATCTCATCCATTCCCATGGCTTCAATTAGCACCTCTATGCAGATGACTGTCAGACCTGTATCTCCACCCTCAGCTTCTCACCAGAGTTCCAGTCCTATATTTCTAGTTTCCTACTGGCTGACTCTCCCTGAATGCTCTGCTGGCCCTTTAAACTCAATGTGTCTTAAACTGAACTAATCCTCTCTTTCCCTCTAAATCTTCCCCTCCCCTTCAGTTCTCTATTTCTATTCCCAGCCTGGTAATCTTGAAGTCATCTCTGATTCTTTACTCTCCCTCACCCACACATCTAATCAGCTGCCAAATCCTGATGCTTCTAATTCCAAACTATCCCTGGCATCCAGCCCTTCCCCTCCACTCCCACTGCAAACACCCCAGTTCAGGTCTAATCTTCTTCCGACCTATAGTCTATTCTCTCTTTTAAGACATACATCACATGACTGGCTACTTAAGTCATCTTTCTAATGTAGCACTCCTTCTTTAGAAGAAGAGCCAGAAAAAACTGTTGATCAGTCCTGAGAGAAGTGTGGTACAATGGACAGAGACCAGGTCTTAGTGATGGAGTAATCTGGGTCCAAGCCCTATGTCTGACACGTAGTGGCTGTATGACCCTGGGAATCATTTAACCTCTCATTGCCCCTGGCCACTTTCTAAGACTATAAACAGATGAACAGCCACATATATGTATTGGTAGAGTATCCTCACTGGGTAGCTCGCTAAACCAATGAGATCACAGGTCCAAACCATAAGAAAGATGTCACTATGATTGTCACTCCTTTACTCAGAAATATTCCATGGCTGCCTATTCCTTATCAAATAAAATCCTAACTCTGCAATTTGAGGTTCTCCACAATCTAATTCCAACCTATAATAATTACAAAAATCACCATAATTGCTAAATTATACAGGTGTCCCAAAAGAATTAATGCAATTTTAAGCTATTAAAGTTTAATTACTTTATTATATGTATGCATATATTTGTGTATGTGTGTGTGTATATATACACATGCACATTTTTATTAAATGCTATACTGGATGTCTCAAAAAAACTGCACTAATTCTTTTGGGACACTGTATAATATTTAATAGAAGTCATGTGTGTGTGAGTATGTATGAGTGTGTGTGTGTGTGTGTGTGTAGAAACTATTGAGGTGTAATAGCTTAAATAGCACTAATTCTTTGGGAACACTGTATGGTATTTGTTAAGAGAAATGTGTTTGTATGTACACATACAATCTGTGGAGCTCTAATAGCTTAAAACTGTACTAATTCTTTTGGGACATCTAATATGCATTTGTTAAAAGATGTGTGTGTATATGTGTGTGCACATACTTCTATTAACAAATGCTATACAGAATTAGTACAGTTTTAAGCGATTAGAGCTCAAAAGCACATGCGTGCGCACATGCATACACGCGCGCGCACACACACACACATATACAAGAGCTATTGAGCTCTAATAGCTTAAAATGGTATTAATCCTTTGGGGACATCCTGTGTAGCATTTGTAAAGTGCTTTGGGTACATTGTGTTACTCAGTCTTCAGTGCAACCTCATGGGAGATACTACTGATAAAATTATCCCCATTTTACAGAAGAGGACACATTCTGAGAGGAGTGAAGTAATTTTCTCATGATTCAGAATGTCATCCTCCACCTGTCTATTGAAGTCCAAACTCAGTTGATGATTCCTCTGTGAGGACCCACTGACACCATCCATTCCCTTCCTCTCACGTGAAGTTAGGCTGTTCCCCTTTTCAAGTTTCTTACAGCCTTTGACTGGATCTGTCCTCTAACTTTCTCCCACTCTCCTTTATCATATTTGTCCTACTACACATAAACTTGTAGACTCCTCAAGTGCAGTCCGGACTAATTCTTGCCTTGTATGCCCAGTGCCTACACAATGTATTGGAGGCAGTAGATATTCATTGTTTGTTAAACTAAAGGACTTAGAAGGGCTACTAAAGATGACATCAAGTTCACTGATCCCTCCCCAACAACATAACAAGTCACCTAAAGCACATGAGCTTGAGGGCTTTTTAATTTGGGAGACACATAAACTAAGTTTAGAGGGCTAGACAAAATACAAGGTATATCTCTCTGTCAAATGGATCTGTCCTCATCAGAATAAGGTTTCCACAATAAAATCACACTTTTTCAGTTTCAGTAAAAAATATGTACTAGAACAATTTTGCTGTAGAAGTGAGTGAATGAAAATACATTTATTCAGAGTGTACTATTTGCCAAGCCCTAGAGACAGAATACAAAAGCAAAACAGTCTCTGCTCTCAAGGAATTTTTATTCTAATAGGGAAAACAGCACTCTTGGAGGGATGGTGGCCAGCTTTGAAACTTTGGGTCTGGGAAGGCACAGAGATGATAGATGGGTAGAACAATAGGGCAATCCATTGACACGCCCTTCCTGGAACAATGGTAATTTTCTATTGCTTTAACTTTACACCTATGAAAATATGGTTGACACTTCCTACAATTTTTATATTTAGATGTTATATTTTTTCTAGAGGATATATCTCAATTTTAAAATGAATGCCAGGTAGAAAATATGATTCAATTTACAGAAACATGTTTTGCAGCTACCTCTTCAGAAACCCATCAATTCTATGAAGAAATACTTGTACATAAATATATGACTATGTATGGCTCTTCTAATTCTGAGTTCCTCAAAGTCACATTTAGGCAAACAGCAAGAGTACAAGACCAGCACAGATCCTTTTTTTATCTGAGCCCTTTCCATGATCAGTACTACTATGTATAATATACTACGTATACTAATAAAATTGTCCATTCAATTATCTGCATCAATCATGAGAGGAGTCAGAATGAACACACGGGTGGCTCTCGTGTTATATGGCATGCACACAGATACACAGATCTTGCATACAGATACTGTCTGTGTTTCAGAAAACTTAATCTAGTTCTGTTCCTCTGAATAATCTGAATAACAACACTTTTTAAAAGCCTGCGTAGAGCATGTTTCTTCCTAGGGTCATTTAGATTTTATATCTCAGGATGAAGAAAGATGGAAGACAGCCAGGAGCATGGGATAACGCAAGGCCAACTAAAGTGAGGATACAGACCATTCGTTTGTCTCAATTTCAATGAGAAAGGAAATATTTGAGCATGAGCAATGTTATGGGAAAGGCTTGCTATGTTCTTTTGAAAGTTCAGGTCAGATTGGTTAAGCTAATAGAAATGTATCTTGGTAGATACACAAAACTATAGCTAGTATAGCTGCAAGACGGTTCAGTAGATTGAGAACTGGGCTTGGAGTCAGGAACATTTGGCCTCAGACACCTAGCAACTGTGTGACCATGGATAAGTCACTTAACCTCTGGTTTGCCTCTGTTTGCTCATCTATATAATGGGGATAATAATAGCACCTACCTCCCAGGGTTGTAGTGAGCATCAAATGTGATAACTGTAAAACACTTAGTGCTGTGCCTTCCACACAGTAAGCGCTATGTAAATGTCAGTTATCATATTTACATATACCCACATATATATAATATACATACATACTTATCTATATATATGTATACATATATTTAGATACATGTATAAACATATTTGGATATATTCATATAAATATCCACATACATTAAACTCAGATTTTATTCTAATTGAATTTTTTTCAACTAACCAAAAGCCACATTTCCCCTCCCCCATTGCTCCCACCCACAATTAAAAAAAAGAAAAGAAAAACAAAGGCCTTGTGACAAATGTAAAGTTGAGTAAAAGAAATTCCTACATTAACCATGTCCAAAAAATATAAATGTTTCAATCATCACTTTGAGTCTTTCATCTCTCTGTCAGGAGGTGGGTAGCATAGTTCATCATGAATCCTCTGGAATTATGGTTAGAAATCAAGAGGCATCTATTTTTAGAGGTAGAAGGGACCTTGGAGATCACTGAGTTTAAAGATGTAGCAATATTACCCATTTTTTTTTAGCTGAAGAACTGAGAAGTGGCTCCCGGTATAGAAATATATCACACACATTTGTTTAAATGCAGACCACCCTCAAATTTAAGTCACATCCCTAGAAAAGAACCTACTGAAAAGAAATATATACAGGTGTACATTAAAAAGGAATTAAATTTGTGGCATTAAAATATTTACTGGGTAAGTTATTTTTATATGTCTTTTGATTCAAGGAAGTCAATTTTTATTTCTGGGACTTTCACAGACTGTCTCTACCCATGGTATAATGTGTTTATAATTAACACTCAAATTTTACATAGGTCTGTATCCTTAGTTTCTTTTCAATCACTTCTTAACTACTCGATGGCCTTTTTTCAGTCCATCAGGTATAGACTTGGCCTCTCTGTTGTATCTGACACTGTTCACTGCTCTCTGGGATTAGCCTGTCTGCAGAAATGGTTTACCAAGATGTGGCATGTACAGTGACCACACCCTGGCAAATTTCCTTGGTAGATGGTTGATGGTAACCCACAGGCCTCCAAATCCATGAGTGAGGTATGAAAACCTGCCCTGGCAGAACGGGTAGATGAGAACAATTTGTCCCAATGGCCATGAAGGTAGCTAAAGCAGAAGCTGTGGAATGCTTAGAGCTTGGTCAGACACCAAAGACACCAAGGTCTTCCACATTCTCAGCCTAACACCAGGGAAATGAATGGTAGCAAAGACACTATGTTAGCATCTTCCAAATGTACTACATCAGATGTCTTAGCTCATCTGATCCATAGCTTCCATCAAGGCTCAGTTAATATCCTGCTTTCTGCATGAGGCTTTTCTCGATTCTCCTCAGCTGTGTCCTCCCCGCAAAATCAATGTGCATTTATTGCATAGATTTTGTATAGATACATATCTATATATATATATATATGTATGTATGTATGTATACATTGTCTCCCCCAATAGACTAGAAGTTCTTTAAAAGCTTAGGCTATTTTTGTTTCTTTGTATCCCAGTGCCCACCACCTTTTTGTTGCTTAGTTGTATCTGACTCTTTGGGCATCCATTTGGGGTTTTCTTGGCAAAGAAACTGAAGTGCTTTGCTGTTTCTTTCTCCAGCTCATTCTACAGATGAGGAAACGGAGGCAAACAGAGTTAAGTGACTCACCCAGGGTCACGCAACTAGTAAGTGTCTGAAGCTAGATTTGAACTCAGGTCCTCCTGACTCCAGGGCTGGCACTCTATCCATTGTGCTACCTAGCTGACCTACAGCCTAGCATCTAATAGACACCTAAATACTTGTTGAGTGAGACATTCTTTTTTCTCCCATATGGATTTTTAAAAATTACTCATAAAATAAAATATAGAGGTTTTAAAATAGAGAATACAAGATAGAGGTTATACACTCTCCTGATTCATCCTATAGTAATTGTTGCTTATAGATTATTCTGTCATCTGTATTTTCTACCTAAAATCATACTTTCCACTAAATAACACCAGGGACAAAAAAACTAGCCTGAGGGTGCCAAAGATTAGTTCAGTAAAGGCTTCAAGTTTCTGCTTTTAAAGCAGAAAAACTTCACTACAGCAAGATAATTCCAGAGAATCTATTTTCCCTCCTCTTTTATTTACATGTGAGCCACTCTGAGAAGGCTGCCTTACATTCAAGGAAATTAAAAAGGCAGAGGAGAGGTAAAACGGAAAGAGATGGAAAGGCAGAGAAGTACCACCTTCCTCGCTATTTGTTTTCTGAAGCTCATCTGTAAAAAGAAAAATAAATACATATCCAAATAAGAGAATTTTTGGAATGGTTTAATAGGAGGTTGGTTACCTGGTTACCTAATACTTACTGACTTTTGCTATAAATTCATTCAGTAAATATTTATTGAGTGCCAACTATCTACATAAAACTTTTTTTGCATTCTTTCATCTGCTAGCAGAGTGAGATGCATGTAGTAGGTGCTCAATAAATATGTGACAAATAAATGAAGTACGAAATGATAGGCACCATAAAAGATAGGAAGAAACTTCACAAAGTATTTCATGCCCTTTAAAAACATGGAGAGGTAAGATATGTATATATGAAAAAATAAAGAATAGGTGACATGAAAGGCAATATATAATCAGCAATCCTAAATGATAGGTACAAACAAAATAAGGATCTTTTTCTCCTCCTAACTCTCAACAAGAAGGTAGTATAAGTGTACCACCACGGTCAGGGTAAACTTTATGGTGGACATGGAACTTGAGCTGGTCTCTGAATGCTAGTAGAATTAGCATGAGAAGATAGGGTGGGGAAAGGCAGAAGATAAGGAAAGAGAGCAGAAATATGGTAGGAAATGCTCAGAGGATAATGAGTAGCCCAGGTTAGTCAAATCAGAGGGTTCTTGCATGGAGTGTAATAGATAAAGCTAGATTGCTAGGTTGGAGCTAGATAATGGTGGACTTTCCTTGCTAGGCTAAGGAATTGGCACTTTCTCCTAGAGATGATGTGGATCACAGGGTGGGGATAGGGGTTGAGTAGGGAGTGGCAGGTACTGGGCAAAGAGGTATTTTTAGCAAGATCAGTCTGGCAGTGGCATGTAAGGAAATACCAGCTGACAAGTACCTGAGGTTTTCAAAGTACACTGTCTCCTCTGTTTCTTTCTCTCTCTGTGTGTGTGTGTGTGTGTGTGTGTGTGGTGTGAAATCTGATGTTATCTTCATGGCATCTATCCTATAAGGTATATGCAAATCCTCATTTTACACATAGGAAACTAATACAGTCAGAGGTTAAGTGACTTGTCCAGGGTTACACAGACAGTAAATATCTGAGGCAGAATTTAAACTCAGGTCTTCCTGACTCCAAGTCAGGAACCCTAACCCCATCTTTTATGATAAAAAGGTTGTGATTTCATAGATTCAGGAATTCCTTCCAGTAATGAAGATCACCCACAACCCATTGATGCCTGCTCATCCTGTAATTTCACAAGGAATCTATACAAAGTGATGAAGGCAGTCCTCCCATTTCTTCTGACAATCGAGGGCATCAGAAGAGCTCTCTGTTTGTCTACATGTCATCCATCATTTTTGCCACATGACCAGTCCATTTTCTCTTCTTGTTATAGATTTCCTTGATAACATCTCTTCTCTTTAGAGTTCTTCACTGGTTCTATGTTGCAGCCTGTTCACATCCATCATGTGCCTCTCTATTGTCTTCTGTCTGATACCCACTACTGCTTCTTTTGAGGTCACCATATTTTATGTCTTCCTACCATATAGCAAAACTAGTAGAATATCATTTTAGGGGATTATTTTCCACATAGACAGTTGAACAAAAGACAGGATTGATCATGAAACTGTGAATCTGCTTTATGTATGGCTTAGCATATTGTATACATCTTTTAAAATATATGATAAATTCAACACATAAATGTCAAAGCTGTCTGCTTGTCTGTGATTCTTTCTGTCTCTTTCACTATCTTCTGTGTAATTTTTAAAAAGATGTTTCACAGACTATCTTCTCTTTTCTTATGTTTGGTTTGGCTTAGTTTTATATTTTCTCCCATTTGTTTTAATTCTTCTATGCAACATGACTAATGTGAAAATGTGTTTAATAAGAATGTGTGTGTAGAGCCCATATAAGATTGCATGCTGTCTTGGGGAGGGAGGGGAATAGGGAGGGGGAGAAAATTGAAGTTATGCAAGTGATTGTTGAAAATTGAAAACAAATAAATAAATTTGAAAAATTAAATTAAATAAAAAATAAAAGGATGCTTTACTCTCTCTCTCTCTCTCTCTTTCTCTCTCTCTCTCTCTCTCTCTCTCTCTCTCTCTCTCTCTCTCTCTCCCTCTCTCTCTCTCTCTCTTTCTCCCTCTCCCCATTTTTCCTAGTAGAAAGTGAGCATTAAAAAGATGGGCCCTGGCTTTTATGGGAAGCTTGGGATCAGTAAAGGAACTTTACAATTTCCCAAAGATCATCCAACTCTGCACCTAACCTATAGCTCATTTGTATTGATTGTACTAGACATACACAATGATGGACAAACTCCAAAGGACAACACCACAAATGCACCTTGAAATCTGGGCCACAGAAATGAACTGAACTCCTTTGAATGCTTACAGATCAGATCGCTCTCTAAGATGCTGGAATGTTCTGGGGCTCAGTGCAATAAGCGTAATGTCATCTATAAACAGGAGCATCTAGAGGATCTAACCATTTGTAAGGACAATCTTTTCCACCTGAACTCTAGACAGGATCTCTTCCATCACAGCGGTGGATATCTTTATGAAGCAAAAATCTACTGTATTTTATGCCTTGTCTGATGTTTAATATGGGGTGGGGGTGGTATTGAATAGGACTATTTCTATTGGCGTGTCTTCTAAGATATATTGAATGATTCTGATGTATGACTGGGAGATAGTTTGTTGTAAAAAAGACTGTAAGGTTGTCTTTTGTTGTACCAAATTACATGCCTTTTTTTAAAAAATCAACTAACGATAAAAATGAGATCTTAGAGTTCCTACATATTTCAGTCAGTCAACAAGCATTTATTAAGCACCTACTATGTGCAGGGCATTACCTGTGAAATGATAAGGATGATTACTTACTAAAAACTTCCTAGAGGATGCTCTCAATTCACATGTATGTGACTCTAATAAAGACTAAGATAAATGGCCTGGGATAGCTGAGGAAATGTAATGGATTAAGTTGTCAAGCGAGCACTGTGAAAGAGAAAGCACCCAAGCCTCCACTTACCTCCTATCTTTGCGTTGTATGCAATACCCACTATACAATAGGAATTGTTTGCTGAGGCAGCAACTTCACCAGCACAGCGAGTACCATGCCTAGAGCAGATGTGGGGAGGAGAGGAAAATAAGAAATCAGGAGAGCTGTGCAGAAAGTTTCAAATTACCCCAAATTAAGAGCACCAAGACACATATTTATAAGCATGGAACTATTATTTATGATTGACATTCTTCATCCTCTTTGCCACCAGCACTTTGCTAATAGTCTTGTGTAGTTATTATCCCACTATTTGCCCCAATATCTATCCCCAATCAGACTCTCTTTCCTTCCCACGTGATGTTGCAACAATGCTGTGGTGCTCATTTCTATGACCATTTAAACAGAAGCTAAGAAAGAGTGCTCTTGATTTAACACTTAACAGCAGCTGGGGGAACCACAAAGAAATTACCGGCAAAATGAATTGCCTTTCACAGGAATGAGCCCATTTTAAAATGTGCTGCTCGCTGTCAATCCCTCTAGTGGAAAACAAAAATATGGAGAGCTTTAAAAATGAAAACCAGGAGGAAAGTCCGCAGAGAATTTGTATCATTAGCCAAATTAAAGGCCGCCCTTAAAATTAGTTATGACGCGGCCCTTTCAAAGAGACTGACTCATTCGATCTACGGCTTTTAATAGATTTCCCCTAGTCCACTCTCTCAGAAGTAAGATTCAGGCCTGCTCTTCAGAAGTCAAAGCTTCCATAGCAGGGTTCCTCTACATTTTGTGAGGAAAGGAGAGTCCTTTATTCTGAACAACTTAAGATGTATGGTATGAACAGAACTTTGGAAGCAGGGCTTTATGACTGGTTGAAGAGTGACCTTAGAGAATTTTGTTTCATTTATCAAATTATCAGGGTCCAACATTTTGGTACATAGCTCAGGTCACACAGTCAGTTTATGTCAGATGTAGGACTTGAACCCATTTTTCTGATTCTGAGGACAGCTCTCCATTTACTATGATCACTGTTCCCTCCGAGGTGCTACTTGCATTAATTATCCTCTCATTCAGATTCTGGATATGTCTGTACTCTACTTTTCTTCCTCCACCCTCGCCTTCCCACCCCAAGCTCTCTTTTCAGGTATGGAGACTACTGGGGGCTCAGGACTATACTCATCAGATCTTCTAGAGCTTTGTAATTACTGTTACCGATCATTAGAACCATTCTATAGGAATCAGGCTTAGACCTAGGGCACACTTGTTTTCGAGGCTCCAGTCACAAGGGGAGCATGGCAGCCTCCACCTAGTTTCAGGACCTTCATTCTCCTTGTTCCCTAACCTTCCAAGGATCTGCATTGAAAGGTCTGAAACACACCCACAAATTGCTCAGAGATCCACACCTTAACAACCTCCACAAACACCTGCCCTGACTCACACACCCTCAGCTCTCTCACTCTGGTGTTAACTAGTTAACCACTCTCTCTCTCATGCCATGAATTGCTCCAAGTCTAACAATAACACTCCAATAATACTCTCCTCTCCAGAAACTCTGTATTTCACTTTCAACATATTCTTGTCACAAACACCCAGGAGTCAACTACTAGTATTGCCTACTCCAATTACCAACATTGGGGGAAAAGCCCTGATGTTCTCCATCAAGCCAAGGATAATTTCTTTCTATGGGCAGCTGCGACTCCTTTTCAGCTCAGAACATAATTACCAACTACTTCAAAGTCTAGCAGTCAGGGAGAAGCTAGATTTAGGGATAATATCAAAATATTTAGAATCATTTTTAATGGAAGAGTGGATAGCAATTTAAGAATACATTAGAATATATAAAGAAAAAGAGAAGGCTTTTTCTAGCTGTTAGTGACCAGTATCAGTGACTAATATTCATTGATGCCTGGAAAAGGCCAGTTCCAAGTCAGTAATATGGTAGGATGTCTAGAACACTGGACTTGAATTCAAGAAGACCTAGATTCCAGTGCTGCCTTAGATACTCACCATGTGAGCTTGAGCAAGATCAACCTCAGTTCTTTGTCTGTAAAATGGGACTATCCTACCTACTGTACTTGCCTCACAGGATTTTTGTGAAAGCCAAGTAAAATAGCATATTTTTGCACACCTTGAAGTGTTTTATCAGTAAAAGTTTTCAACATATCTGCATGTTTATATGTATTCCTATATTATACCCTTTATATAGTAATAAAACAGAACACAATAATAACTACTAATTACAAGGCATTTTATGATTTATAAAGTACTTTATATTCATTTCTCTATCTCATTTGAGTTTCACAACAGCCCTATGAAATCAGTGCTGTTATTAATACATTTTATATACAAGAAAGCTGAGGCTGAGAAAGGGTAAGGGATGCACCCAGGGGCACATAGTTCAATATCTAAGGCAAGACTCAAACCAATACAAGAGAGGGAGTGTGGGATCATGGAAAGAACACTAGATTTGAGTAAGAGGACCTGGGTTTGAATCCTACCTTGGCCACTTTCTATTTGTAGGACCTTAGGCAATCATTTAAATTTAATTTCCTTATCTGTAAAATGAAGTTTCCTCATTTGTAAAATGAAAATGGACTAGATGAGCTCTAAGGTATCTTCCAGTTTGAAATCTATGATCCTGACATCAAGTGAAGTATTCTTTCTACTATGCTACTTTGCCTCTTATCAAATTATGGATATGAAGGTTTCCAAAGGAAACTAAAACCACATCCAAAAGTAGGGAAGCATTTGAATTTCCTTCATTTTATTATTAGGTTTCTCTGTGTATATTAGTTTTAGGTGTCTGAGAAGGAGAAGAAAAGACGTACTTATTTTCATTGCTGGCATCATAGCGTGGAGAAGGATCGTAGTCATTTCCATTGACATCATAACTTGCATAGGCATCCTAAAATTAAGGTGTCTCAGTAAGTGAAGGAATACAAATTATACAACACACAGAAGCCCTATCGACATTTGCAAGCGCTGTTTTTTTTAAAATGTCTTTTTCTCAAATAGAAATAAATGCACAATTGTTGCAGAAAACGTCTCTACAGAAAGTGCCTGATCCAGAGGTACAAACGATCGTATCATATAATTTCTCACTTCAATCAGATATTTTAGATACAGATTAAATTTTAGGTACAGATTAATTGGGGTAAAGATTAAAATCTAGACTTGAATTTATAGTCCAAGCACTGTCTATATGACTTTAATAGGCCAAAATTCTCAATTGTAACAGCCCTGCAGATGACGTGCTTTGCAATAGTGTTTATTTTGTAGTCTCCAGTTATTATCATCTAAATTATTTTTACCTCATTCTTTTCATATTTTTAATGAAGCTCAGAAAGAAATAGTTCAAGGAGAAGTTGTACTCCTTAAAGATTCTTTTATATATAATGTTCTGAGATCTTTTGCACAAATGAATGAGAGTATTAGAACACAAGAGTCTACAGAGATTCTCTGAGAGCATCCTGGGATAGAGGACAACAGGAATGGACTGAGCTTGTCCTGCTCCTACATGGTTTTATTTGGGATTATCTTGTTCTCATCTTTTATGATCGGATTCAGATAGAAACAGCTGAGACAAGTTCCTATCCTGCTTTTAGTCCTTTATAATTAATGTTCAATTGATGACTGCTCAGGCAGTTGCTTCGTACAAGTGAATAAAAATGTGATGATGCATAGGCAGTCTTTGCAGGCTCACTAAAATATCTATGCTGTGGGGCAGAAAACAACGTGATGTTATTATAATAAAATCTCCCACTTCCTTTTTATATAACATATCATATAATATAATATGGACAGAATGGGATAGTGGATAGAGAGCTGGCTTCAGAACCAGGAGAATCTGGATTCAGGTCTCACCTCTGACACATAGTGACTATGGGACCGTGGGCAAGTCACTTAAATTTTCAGTGCCATATGGCAATTCTCTAAGACCCGTTTTGGTAAAAAGAATTTCTTCGGGTGGGAGTTGCTTGTGCTAAAGAAGTCAGTGGTCTAATTCCCGTCTTCTAATAAAATAGAGTAATACCGTAGGCTATTTACACATTATTATATAATAATGTCTAGTCAAATCAATAATTATTAAGTACCTACTATGTGCCAAGCATTCCTCAGCAGTCCAAGGACCGGAAAGAGTGAAGGCCCAGAAAGAGCTTCCAGGCACTTGCTTTTCCCAAACACAGAAGAATGTAATAGAAAATACAGGGTTGTCCCAAAAGTCTTAGTTCAGTTTTAAACTTCAATAGCTTAAAGCTGTGCTAAAACTTTCTGAATACCCTGCATATAATAATAACATCATTCCCATTGTCCTATCTGCTACTAGAGTTGTGTCAAGGATGCTGTCAGTGAGCCTACAGAGAATATACTTATATTTTAATTCTTTTACTCAGTTTCCAAAAGCAGTTATCTTAGTAAAAATAATCATTGTCATCTCCAGAATGTTTTCAAAGGCCAGTGATCAAACACAACACTTGCTCTTGACCTTCAGAATGAAAGGGCCTCCTTACTCCAGTCAAGTGATTCTCTGAAGGCAGAGTAGACATGCTGTTTTGCCCGTGGTAGTGGTTAGAAAAAATATGCGTGTGTACATATACAATATTTACGTATATTATATCTGTATGTATTTAATACTGAAAAATCAGCTTTTATCAGCTGGCTTTCTGGCTTCATCCCTATTTGACCATTGCCCATGTTCCAAACAGAACATGCCAGGGACAATGTAGCCAGCTGCAACATCATAGCACACGTACAAGAAATATATTTCCTCCTACCATCCACTAAATTTATAATATTCTATCATTCTCAGCTGCAGAAATAGAATTACTATCATTGATTTCTAGTGATAATATTCTTTTTTCTGATGTTTTATGGCATGTTTCATTCCATCAGAAGAATAGAAGTTTCTTGAGGTCAGTGACTGCCCTTCTTTTCTTCCCTCCCTCCCACCTACCTACTTACCTACCTATCAAATAGGTGCTATCACATTGCAGCTGGCTACATTCATGTTCTTTGCCTGTAGCATGCAATCTGGTTTTGGACATGGGCAAGAGTCAGGATGGGAGGAAGCCAGATAGCAAGCTGGCAAAATGTAGTCTTTCAATGTTAAAAAAACAAAACACAACAAAAGCATTTGCTTGTGAAATCTGAACTCAAATCCTCGGTTTTGAAGACTCAAAATAGTTTAAGCAAAGTCAAAGTGGAGGCTTCTATGGAAGAGACTTGAATTTTTACAGAAGGATGTAATTTTCCAGAAAATCCAGACAGAGCTTTTTAAAGGCTATTTCTCTTTGGAGAAAAATAAAGATAATATATAACAATCCCATGAGGCTATATGTTATTACATCTATACCAAGGGAAGTATAAATTAAATAAAGTTCAACTTACATAATTAGCTGCTAGATCTGGGTGATTCCTCTCTATTCCATCATCCAGAATGGTCACCACAACATTTTTTCCCGTGTAGCCTCTCTTCCATGCTGCAGGGACATTCATTTCTGATCGGCAACGACTGTGCTTATCCCCGCAGTGCTAAGCAAACAAATGAATCCCCAAAACACAGAAGCTGAACCATAATATATTCCATCTATCCAACTGTTAGTAATTTAAGAGCTCAGGAATGACTATATTCATGTATGCACATGAACAAATAATAAAAAACAACTCATGCTTTAAGTAACAGGCCTTATTTCAAATAACTAGTTAATTTCCCTAGGAGTAAAGATGAAATATTGCATCTGGTTGTTCTGAGCTAAGCTTTCTCCATCATTTCTGTAGAGATCCATCATCCCTCTTTTGGTGGATTCTTCCCTATTCAAGTATTCTTTTGGGGGACCAGATCATTTAGTCACAAGAATATGTATAAAATTGATTAAGACCTAAAATACTTATAAAGGAAGGCACTTCCACTTACCATGTACCACATGTTGGACCATATTGGGTCATTGAAATAAATGGAATGTGCATCACTTCGAGCATGCCTCTTCACTCTCCGTTTAACTTCTTGTTGCTGTAGCCACTTCACCTACCATATAAGAAAAATTCATATTTATTTATACTATTACTTCCTACTTTCTGCTGCATCACATGTAATGTAAATTTCCATTTTCATTATCATCAGCATGATCCTCAGAGTTAACATTTACATAGATACTGTGCTAAGCCCTTTATAGATTATCTCATTTTATATATCTTCATATATCACCATGCCACTGTAAAGTTCCAGATTCTAAATTTTGGGAGAGAGGATAATACCTATTTTAACTTACTTTGTTAATTTTGTCAATGTACTAAAGTCTTCTGTGGACGTCTCTTTGTGGCATAGAGATGACTACTGGTTCTCTAGACCAGTAGGGTATAAGCACCAGAAGATTCTACCAAGGCTTGCAGTATAGGATGGGGCTGACCAATGTAAAGTGTCTGTTGCCTAAGAACCACTCATTTTCACTTCAGAGTCATAGTCCAGAAGGTTGGTTGCAAAAGGATGCATTTTTCACCAAGAGCAAACTGCGAAGGATGTTTATTAAGGTATGGAACTATGATCTGTGACAAAAAGATACTCATATCTACAAAATCAAGCATCTTCAAAATAGTGAAGAAATTTGAACCAGTGATTAAATTTATGAAGTGGAAAAAAGGTGAGGTGGCAAAATTTTTCGGGACATTCTCCAGAAAGAAGTTCAAAATTGGGATGCCTGGTCACTTTCAATCTTAAGAGGTTCAAGGTAAAGTAATGATGAGAAGGGAAGAATGTAAGTAAGAAATAATAATCTTTTTGTCATGGGAAATTTTGCAAGAAAATGGAATTCACTGATTCTAGCAAAAACCTAGACTGGCTTTTGCCTTTGGCCATCTGTCTTGAATCTACTGGACAATTTCCTCTTCAAAGCTAGAGTCCCACTTAGATGGTCCCATGATTAAAAGGGTGGAACTCTTCTAGCCCATCCTCACATGGATCACCACTGGGGAAAAAAATCCCCTCAGAGTGGTTTATACAAAAAGACCTTCCTAAGTTTCACCTTGGACACAAACTGTCATCTCAGTCAAGTCATTTAATCTCTTAATGACCCCAGGCAACTCCAAGGCTAAAAATGGAAGAGCAAGTGCTGACTTGCATAGACAAAGGAAGTTCCTTACTGAGCCCTCCCTACCCCAGTGAAATCACAGATCAGATTTCAGAACAAAAACCAAAGATGACAATTTTTGTAACAAAAACTTATGTTAAAATGCTAGGACAAAATGCCTCCTTAAAAAAAGGATTGGAATAACTTAAAAGAGGACAGTACTACAACACTCACTACAGCAAAGCTCGCCTGAGCTTATTAACCACCGATCAATAACAATAACATATTTTTCTTTTCAAAGTAAAATATAATGTCTACAAAGTAAAATACAATCCAAAGAGCAATCCAAACTCCAGAGTGAACACTAAATAAAAATCTCAAGTGTAAACTACCAGGTAACTTAAATGAACTATCAAATATTTCTATGGCAAGTCAGCCTATAAATTCAGACACTGTTCATCCCTATTCTCTGATGATACTTTGCAGGTTCATCATTTACTAAAGATAGATATATAGATAGATGATAGACGTAGATAGATATACGCACATACACACCCATCTCCTAGAATGCAATAACTTTTACTTGTCAGAAAATAACTACACACTAAGACAACATTTCATTTCAAGTAAAGTCAGTTTTATATATCATTTTAAAAACACAATTGCACGTACCATTAAATGTCTATAAGTTCCCCAGGATTAATATTTTTGGTAGTACAGAGACATTCCCACCATTATATCATGCTAGTTACTCTATGTATTTACATTCTGTAGCTGGAAATAATCATGGTAATGTCCTATGGAATACAAATGAAAAGACCAGGTTACCTAATATTTCATTTGCAATAATGACCACAGAGAACCTCCCCTTCCCTAGTATAAAAGTTACTCCTTGGTTGCAAGTTAGATGCTTATTAAGGTACGCTGACTTCAATTCACTTTTGGCTTGGAAACGTTAATGTGAGAAGCTGGGTACCACTATTATCACCAGATAATCGGTAAGTTCAGAATATTCTGTTATTCTCATAAAATGGTGCTGATGTTAGGATATGATGATGTGTCAGGCTCCCACAACTCAAGAACTTGGTCCTTCATTCTCTCCTTTTGGACACCTCCTTGTAGCAAGGCTTTGACGGCAACACCCACAGGTCAGTTACCCCATCCAATTAACAAGAACTAGGCATACAAATAGGTTGAACCAAGCTACCATTATTCTTAAGAAACTTATGTTGCAATTCAAGGTGTAAGGATTTATAAAGACAAAACTATGTACAGGCAGACAGTTAAGGTACAGGTATACAAACTGGCCTACTAGTACACCTGGTCCATGTTCTGTGAACGCCTGTGCCTGACAATTGTTCCTATGAATTCAGCATTTTATGTGCAATCTCCTTGCCTTTGAAGAGGCCTTCTCCCATGTTTGGAATTCACATCCTCCTTAACACCATCTAGCTTTCTTTAAAGCATAATTCAAGTGCCATGGTCTTATAGCCATTTCCTGATTCCACTAATAATAAGACTTTCCCTTTCTAAGTAGCTCTTTCTCTCTTGAAATTTCTTTGCATTCCCTTATCTGTATACATATAAAATCCTGGGCTCCTGAGGGGGTAAGACAAGTGGATGACTTGTACTTGGGAGTTATGAGCTACAGAAGGGTGAAAGGTCAACTGGGTTTCTATATTAAATATGATATCAATAGGGAGAACTTCTAAGAGCTGGAAACCACTATGCTTCCTAAGCAATGGGAACTAGAAAAGGTCAGAAATGGAGCACTTCAAAACTTATGTCCCCATCAGTAATGAGATGACCACTTTAGACTGAGTTTAGGAAGGAAGGAAGGGAAGGAGTGAGGGAGGGAGGAAGAGAGGGAGGAATGAAGGAAGGAAGGAAGGAAGGAAGGAAGGAAGGAAGGAAGGAAGGAAGGAAGGAAGGAAGGAAGGATGGAAGGAAGGAAGGAAAATCTTCTTTTGGGCAGGGAATGCTCGATTTTTATCTTTGTATTTCCACACTTTGCACAAAATAGATGATTAATACGTGTTTGTTGAATAAAATTAAATGAAACTTGTTTCCAGTTTTTCACAATTATAAATAATGCTATTATAAGTATCTTTGAAAGGAGGTATTTTAAAAAATAACATTCTTAGGGTGCAATCACAATAAGATTGTTTGGCCAAAGGGTGCAGCTATTTTGATGAATTACACAGTGTATTACCAGTCAGTCAATAAACATTTATTAGTCACCTATGTGCAAGGTACTGAACTAAGTGCGAGGAATACATAAAGAAGCAAGAGGCAGTCCCTGACCTTAAGGAGCTCAGAATCTAATGGGTAGGAAAATCTAATGGAGGGAGAGATTGCTCTCCAAATATCACATTGCTCTCCAAACAGATTTCATCAATTGGCAATTTCACCAATAATGTAGGTATATATTTATTTATCAACAGCTTTTCTTAATACAACAGTATTGTTCAGTAGTTGTTAGGCTTTTGGTTGCTGTGTTGATTTGGTAGGCCTGAAGCAACACCTCAGAAGTGTTTTCATTTGTATTTCTTTGGTCATTAGAAAAGTGGAATTTTAAAAGTTATCAATTGTAAGTTGTGAGTTGTCTGAGAATTTTTCCATGAGAGTCGGTATTTCCCTTGACTATTTGTAACTGTTTCTTGCAAAATTTTTGGAAGTTTTGTTTCATTTGCCACAAATATTTTTTCTAATCTGTAACTTTCTTTTTATTTCAGTTATATAGTAGAGATTTTTTTGTTTACATAATTGAATCATCTAATGGGATATTTTATATGTTCAATAGATAACATCTCTCAAGTAATGCATAAATAAATTATCCCATTTTATCCCTTTTCTTATAGGTTCTTTATTTTGTTTAACCTATAGTCCCATCAATAAAATCCTACTTTGATGCCTTATCATGGAGTGGAGAGGAGTCTGGGTTCTTTAAGGCTGTAATAGCGGAATATAAGCTCTGACAAATCCTATCCAGCTAGGCAGGCTTTGAGTGCTATCCTTATGATGAATTATAAAAATTGGTCACCAGTTAACACTATTTTGATCACAAGAATCCGAGAAGACTATCATGGGAATTTTGATCTGTGCTGTTGTTTGGAATATCCTGCTCTGATGAAATCAGAATTCCTTAAAACATGAATCTATTATTCAACTGGAATTTGATGTATCATACAATGAGATTATTATCTAACTTTGTTTTCTGTCATCCTGCTATGTGTTCTTCTCAATATTTCTGAAATAATTAGCCCTTTCTGCAGTTTCTATTTTCTATAGGTTTATGGGAAACTGGTATCTCCATTCTGTTCTATTAGTCTATTTTTATGTTTTTGCCCTGTACATGATCATTTTGATAATTGCTTAATGTTTTGGTGTCTGAGAATTTGATGCAGCTACTTTTTGTCACAATTATTTTCAGTTGCTTTTGGGACCATTGACTCTTCTAACTATATGTTTGTCATCAGTATACATTATTTTGACTTCATTTCCTATATTAATCTCACCAATATTTTTCTTGTTTTATGGTGGTTGCTAACAGTCCTAATAATATAAACATAGTACCTAATAATAATTTTGTGTATACATATACACACACATATACATACACACACACACACACACACACACACACAGTACCAGGTCAATAGAAGTGGTTAAATTGGGTTCAATATTGCCATGGCCATTGACAAAGTAGCAGTAGCAGGTACTATCTCACCAGGTTACATTGAGACAAAGTTAAGTGGGTGGAGCTAGCAAACCCTGACAGGGTTACATGCAGCAGAATTCTTTGCCTAAGCCCAACTTCCTGTTTTCAGACTTGTTAGCAAAGTCCTGTGGCCTGATCTCAGACTTCACTTCTTGTTCACTCCCTCTGACTTTTTCCTTTTTCAGCCTAATTTTGACCCGGCTTCCACTCCAGACATTCCTTTCCACCCATCAGCTTTACAGCCTATGTATTGACAAGTGCCCTTGGTTGAACTTGTCACTGGAGTTTCTAGCCCCTAATGCTTAGTCTAAGACCTTCTGTGCTACAGCATTTCCTCAACTCACCCAAAGTGGGAAAGCTTCCAACAGTACCAGGAAGCCTGCATATTACAGGCTCCAACCCTGACCTAATCCAGGGTCAACCTATGGGGATAGGATGGGGGTATAAACAGTATACTCCATGTTTTGTTACCCATCTTTTTTCATAGAAATGCTTTGAGTAGTTTTCTTTTATATACTGACTCTTCTTTTTCTACTTAATCGTTTTATCTACTTGAGGAAAAAATCTTCTTTAAAATCCTACATCCTTCAAGAATTAGCTCAGGAGTCTTCTTTCATAGTGCCTTCTCTGATCCTAGTTATTAGCATTCTTTCCTCAAATTATTCTTGTTATATATCTAACTTAAGGTTGTATCCTTCCCTGCTTCTCCAACTAGGCTGTAAGTTCCTTGAGGCTAAGAACTATTTGTTTTATTTTTTTTGTCCTTGTATGTTCAGTATCTAAAATAGTACCTTCCATATTTTCAGGTGCTTAACTAAATGTTTATTGACTTGAATTAAATTTTATCAAAGGCCCTTCCTTTCAATATCTTCTAAGGTGAGCATATGATCTTTAAAATATTTCTTGGTATAAGATGATAAAGTATATTGATATTTTTCAATGAGATTCCATTATACTTTTGGTATTTCTTGCTTCTTATAAGAATCTAACTCACAAGACAGAAGAGAAATAATGAGGGGCAGGTTAGGAGGGATGGTAATCCAGTCAGTCTTACACAACACGACTATCAGGGAGGTCATTTGCAAAACTACACAGATAGGGCCTATATTGAATTGCCTGCTGTCCCAAAGGGAATGGGTGGGGAGGGAGGGATGGGGAGAATTTGGAACTCAAAGTTTTAGGAACAACTGTCTAGTATTGCTGTTGCTACTAGGAAAGAAGACATACAGTTAAGGAGGAATAGAAAGTCATCTGGCCCTACAGGAGAAAAGAGAAGATGGAGACAAGAGAAGGGAGGGATGACAGAAGAGAGGGCAGATTGGAGATAGGGAAAATTAGATTGCTTAGGGTATTGGGGTGGGGGAGGGGATAAAAGGGGAGAAAATTTGGAACCCAAAATTTTGTGAAAATGAATGTAAAAAGTTAAATAAATAAATAAAAAAGAATCTAACTCACATCGTTTCTGTTTTGTTTTTTGATTTGTTGGAGGAGTTCTCTCTGACTTGCTTATTATCTGTAAAGCATTCTGCCACCATATTATTTTGCTGTCATTAGTTTGAGAAGCCCAGGATGCTGTTATGATAGAGAAGGTAGTCCCAGGAAAAGCCTGAGGTTTGTGATTTCCTGCCCTGGGTTGGATGGTGGTGTAGTTCTGGTGGTTGCCATCTCAATCAATAAATCCATCTACAAGCATTTATTAACCACCTAGCATGTATGTGGAACACTATCCTTCCTTTCTTTTGCCTCTTAGAATTTCTAGCTTCCTTCAAGAGTCATAGGACTTTCCTAGTCGCCCCCCACCCCACCCCAGCTACTAATGTCTTCCCCTCTAAGGGTGCCTTGTATCTCCTTTATGAGGCTAATGACTTTGTGCAACCTGGCCTCACTTAAATCCAATCCATACATGAATCAAGCTATCCCCTCATGAAGTCATCGGTCCTCTTTAAAAATGGAGGATGGACAACAATCTTGTGTACCTGAATATGTCTGTACTGTCTCCCACTTTAGAAGGTGAGCTTCTTGATGTCAAGGACTCTTCTTGCTCTTTCTTTATATTCCCAAAGCTTCCTGGTACATAGTAGGAGCTTAATAAATGTTAGCTATTTTCCTGATTGATTGACAGGCACTGTTGCTAGGGAAGCAGAGCCTGTTTAGAGCCTTTCTTCTAACCCCTGGTCCAGGCACAGTCATGTTCCTGTCCTCTTCATTCCTAGCTTCTGTTTAACAATTGTTTTTGCAACTGCCTTCAGTCCTCCACTCAGACACCTGGATTTCTTTTTTATCTGTGATCTAAGCTGAAAGCTAATGTTATTGTGTCTTTCTTGCCTGATCAAAAGACTATTTTTGGTAACTCATTATCAATTAACTCAGCATTCAGCTTTAGCACATAGGAAACAGTAATTTAACCCAAAACACACAAAGGCAACATCTTCCCACCCAAAAGGAAATTTAATAAAAAGAAAGTCATTTAAAAGATTGCAGTAGGGAGAGCCTTTTCCTCATATAAGGTTACTTCCTTCTATACCTTCAGTATAAGATGGCTAGCAGACTACATATGGCCAAAGAACTGCAGAAGAAATATTTGTACAGATAGCTCATTGGCTAAGTTAACTGTTCTACAGAACTTGTGAAGAAATGATGAGCTTCATCTCTCAAGCCTTGAAAGATCACTGCTTTCTTTGTTTTTCTTTTAAAAACTCTTTAGCACACTCCAAAACGCTGTTCCACTTAGAAGGGACACCACAGAGACATGCACGTGAATGTGAACACAGTGCAAAGGGGTAGAAAAAACAAAAGCACATTATGTACTTTCAGGCAGTTTATTTTGATGCTATTTTAAATTGAAGCTTTGCCCTTGATCATGTCAGACTTTAAAAGAAGGAAAACATAATGAAACCCCATCCCTCAAAACTTCTGTGTTCTAGGCATTAGGAGTTTCTACTTAAAAAAGAAAATCATCTATAAGTTCACAATTGCATATATTTTCCACATCATTGGGCATACTAACTTCTAAGCTATAGGGTTTAGAAATAAAAATACTTCTAAAGGTAAAAATAAGTAAAAAAAAAAAAGCAACAATTAAAAAAGAAAAAAATGAAAATTTGAATATATATGGCTAGAACACAATTTCCCAACTATTTTATGAAGAATCTTTACTTTTCATTTGGGTGGGAGGGTTTGAAGAGGAGACTTAAAGGAAGTAATGAACTGAAAAGGAAATCTCTTTGCAGAGCAAAGGAGAGGACATTCACCAGTGGGACTTCCAAGAATTCCCATCATCATTTGTATTTCCCTGCAAACCAACCCCTCTCTTAAATGCACCTATTTTTTGTCAAAGGCTTTCTTTCAGTCATCCAGGCTCACAAACTAGATCTCACTCTTGATACCTCATTCACTTGCCAAATCCTGTCATTTCTACATTCCCTATTTCTCCCACATTTGTCCCTTTCTTCCCACTCAGGTGGCCACCAACCCTAGTTTAGGTTCTCATATCTTTTGCTTGGACTATTTTTTTTCAGTTAATTTGGGGTTTTTGTTTTACTTATTTACATTTTAAATTCTCAACTCCTTTTCTCCCCACCCTGTGCTATAGGCCACCATTTCTCTCTCTCTCTCTCTCTCTCTCTCTCTCTCTCTCTCTCTCTCTCTCTCTCTCTCACACACACACACACACACACACACACGTAAAACCATACTATGTACACTTCCGTTTGTCAGTTCTTTCTCCAGAGGCGCATAGCATCTTCCTTTATAGGTCCCTTGTAGTTAACTTGGGTTTTATAATACTCAGAATAACTTAGTCATTCACAGGTGATCTTTGAACAATATTCTTGCTACTGTATACAGAGTCATCTTGGTTATTCCCATTTCATTCTTTATTATTCATTCAAGTCTTTCCATGTTTTCTAAAACCAGCTCATCATTCCTTATAGAACAGTAGTATTCTATCACCATCTTATACCACAACTTGTTTATCCATTCCCCAATCGATGGGTATGCCCTTAATTTCCAATTCTGTGCCACTATAAAAAGAGCTGCTATAAATATTGTTATTAATTTTTTTATACTCCCAATTACATGTAAAACCAAGTTTTGCTATAATTATTTTAGAACAAACAAGTTCTTTTCCATTTTTGCCTGATCCCAAGGTGAAACAGACCTAATAGTGGTATAACTCTTTGGGCATAATTCCAGATTACTCTCCAAAATGGTCACAGTTCCAGCAATAGTATATTAGTGTCCCAATTTTTTCCAGATCCCCTCCAACATTTGTCATTTTCCTCTTCTATCATTTTAGCCAATCTGATAGGTGTGAGATGATATCTCAAAGTTGTTTTAATTTGTATGTCTCTAAGCAGTAATGATTTAGAGCATTTTTTCATAGGGTTATATAGAGTTTTGATTTCTTTATCAAGAAACTACCTATTCATATCTTTGACCATTTGTCAAATGGGGAGTGTCTCTTGCTTGAACTATTGAAATATTCTTCTAACTAGTATAAGTGCTTCAAGTCTTTCCACACTCAAATCCATTCTATATTCAGCTGCTCAAGAGATCTTCCTAAAGTATAAATTTGACCATGTCATTCCCTTACTTAAAACTCAAGTGACTCCCTATTACCTCCAGAATCAAATATAAGCTCTTATCTCTGGCATTTAACTCTTTTCACAACCTGGTTCTCTTACCTTTATGCACATAACAATCCTATCCAATTGGCCTTGGCACTATTTCTCATGGGGCAGCTAGTGGGCACAGTGGACCGAGTGCCAGGCCTTTGGCAAGTGACCCTTGGCAAGTCACTTAATCCTATTTGCCTCAGTTTCCCCATCTATAAAATGAGCAGGAGAAGGAAATGGCAAATCACTCGAGTATCTTTTGCCAAGAAAACCCTAAATGGGGTCATGAAGAATTGCACATGACTAAAATGAATGTCTAACAAGAATAACTGTTTCTTGTGCATATCACTCCATTATTTCCTGTCTTTATTGGTTTCAATTGGTAATTCCTCAGCATCTAAAATGACTCTCCTCTCACTGCTGACTCTTAGAATAATACTCCGCTTCCTTCAAATACCACCTTCTATAAGATTCTCCTAATTCTCAAAGCTACATTGACCTTTCCTCCCCAAACTATGTTGTGTCTACTCATATGTGCACATGCTGACTACTGAGGGAAGGAAGAAGTTTGGTTTTCATTTTCATATTCCTGGCTTAGTTGTTGGCACATAGCAGGCAATAGGTGGGCTCAGTAGATAGAATGCTGGACCAGGAATCTGGAAGACCTGAGTTCAAGTCTAATCATTTAACTTCAGTTTACTTCAGTTTCCTTAATTAAAACAGAGATAACAACATACCCATCTCACAGAGATCTAGAAAAGCTCAAATGAGATGATATTTGTAAAGCATTTAGGACAGTGCCCGGCATGTCATGGGTGCTACATAAATGCTTATTCCCTTTCCTAGTATGTACTTATTGAAGATTTACCATTCCAGGTAAGGCTTTAAGATATACAGGTAGATACCAATTTACTGGTTGGCAAACTAACGCTAACAAGTTCAAAGGGTTTTCCTCAAATGCAGTGGCAGCAAAAGTACTTTATCTTCCTTAATAAAAGAAAAGCGGAAATTAGGCACAAGGGGAAATGTCACATTAGGATTTGAGGTTTGCTTAGAGCTTTCTCCAAGGGCTCCACCATTAAAGTGAAATTAGCGGGTTTCAGATTCTAAACTTTACAAATATGCTGTAACCAAAAATAGCTTTAAAAGATTATGCTTCCAAGAAGGAAGTGTAGTTTGGGTTTTAATGTCTACGAGAATGACATTTGTTGGCTTTTTAGTGGTGCCTGACATTCAGGAAGGTCAAATATAAGTGATTTTGGAAAGGGCAAGGTTTGCCAAATGCCACTTTCAGCCCATACAAACACAAATCATATTTCTTAGGGAATCTGTAAAAAGTACCTGGATTTTTCTAGTTAATAGGTGTTTAAGAAAAGGCAGGGGCATATAGCTCCTTTCCTTTCTTTTTTCCCCATTTGCAAAGTTCTTCCTTAGACTCTAATATACTTAGAGTGAATTTGTATCCTCAGTACCCAGCAAGTGCCTAGCACATAGTAGACTCTTAAGAAATGCTTTGCTGATGAATTGAATGAAACATGAAGCTCAAACCGAGACCTTTGCTACTTTATCTATACATCAAAACATCTGTAATTTCACTGACAATCAATCTATAAATACGTCTTAAAGGTGCACTATAAGCCAGTCACTGTGCTAAATGTACTCCCTCCACTGAAACAGACAGTAGCCCCTCCACATTTTAGTAGATAATGCTCATGAACTGCTGTGGCCAAAAACATTCAACTCCTGGCAGCCAACTTTTTGGCACCGAGTCTCTTCAATCTTGGTCAGGGTGGTCCTTGGATGACAAACACATTGTCCATCACTAGGTCTGTTCTTGAAACCTTTCCAACATGGTAGCAAGAGCTGTCTGAAGGTTGGGCTGTGTTGTCCCCTCAACCCCTTCCCCCCACCATCTTAGTAGGCATCTTAGTAGGATGTAAGCAAAGATTCTTCACTCATCAATATCGAAAATGAAACAAAACCAAAGGTCATACCAAATTGTCAGAAGAAATTGAGACCTCAATGAGTCTTGGCAATACTTGGAATATGTACCCTTTAAATCTGGAATTAATCCATTACTAATATGATCTCAGGTGTACAGAGTACCCTAGTGTGGTTTCATCAGGGATGCCTTTTAAATTTTCGCTACTTACTTTTCACTTGTAAGCCACTGTCATGCTGCCAAAATATCAGGGAAAACCATTACAAACTGTTGGTCTTGGATAAGGTGAACAACAGATGGTGGTTTCGCAACTTACACTCATGCAACCAATGTCACATAACTGAAAACACCAGGGCAGAAAAGCACATCAGTTGTCCTTCTAAACAAAGCTATTGATCTATATCGATTTCTTAAACACAAGCTCTACCCTAAAACTCTGCCAGCTAGAATGCAGCATAGAGAATTGTACATATTACCAGAATAGCTTAGTAAGGTTTGCGTGTTTGGGTGGGGTGGGAGAAGGTACAGAGACTCAAGGAGCTCCATGAGACCCACCTCAAATGTACAGGAGCAAGACTGGATCCCTGTCCCCTCAGAGTTTTGACTTAAAAAAAGCCAACTTAGAGAGTGCTATTAGGGGTTCTAAAACAAGGCATTAAATATAAAGCCCACTTTACTTAAGCACTGCATCAATTACCACCTGCTAAAGATGTGGCTTTCTCAGAGAGTTGGGGCTAATTAATTGCTAAGCACTGGTTAGTTTGGAGAAAGTGCAAAGTAATGAGAGCCGGCACAAGCCAGATACCTATTTTCTTTCTCTTCACAGACATTCTCAAAGTAACTCTTGCCTTATTGGGAGGTTGATTCCTACCCACTTCTCAGAAATGACGGACTGAATGAAGGTCCTTTCTGAAATGTTTCCTGGAAGTTGGCTCTGGATGTGTTGTTCAAAGAAGAGGAAGAGGAATTCAATAATCTTTAAAAAATATTATACATGAGAAATTGGGGCAGCTAGGTGGTGCAATGTATAGAGTGCTGGGCCTGGAGTCATCTTTGTGGGTTCAAATCTGGCCTCAGATACTTAAAAGCTGTGTGACCTTAGGCTAGTCACTTAACCTTGATGGCCTGTTTCTCATCTGTAAAATAAACTGGAGAAGCAAATGGGGAACTGCTCCAGTATCTCTGCCAAGAAAACCCTAAATGGGGTCAACAAAGAGTCAGACATGACTAAAACAAGTGAACAACAAGAACACAAGAAATAACCATATGCTTCTTTGACCAATATAAAGTAAATTCTGAGAACAGGAATCCTCTTATAGATACTCTCCAGCTCTTATAGACACTTAGGAAAGTAACCTCACCTCTGCAGCACTCAGTTTCCTCAGGTAGAAAGGGAGACATATGGACAAGATGATTTCTAAAGATCCTGCCAGCTCTAACATTCCACATTTGTGAAATTCTGTCTTTCCTGAAATGAAGATCTTTGCTGAACTGTTCTGAAGACCTTAAAACAAATCCAAAGTCTGCATAAGAAATTTTTGTGAAGAATTTGGAAGGGGAAATCTTTGTAATCGGCATATCTAAGATTTTTTTTCAATCAGTGAATCAATCAATAAACATTTATTAAGTGCCTACTATGTACCAGGCACTATATTGAGCACTGTGGATACAAAAAGAGGCAAAAACCAGTCCCTGACTTTTAGGAATATACAATCTAATAGAAGAGACAACATGCAAACAAATACATAGAAAGCAAGCTATAGGTAAGATAAACAGGAAATAATCTGATAGTAAGAGGGGTTGGGGAAGTCTTCGTGTAGAAGGTGGGATTTCAGCTGGGACCTAAAGGAAGTCTGGGAGATCAGTAGTCAGGGGGCACTCCAGGCATGTAGGACAGTCAGAGAAAATGGTTGAAGATGAGAGATGGAGTGTCTTGTTCACGGGGAATAAAGTTTAAGACTGGAGAGGCAGGAGGAGGATAGGTTTAAAAGGGTTTTGAATGCCAAACAGAGATTTTTGTATTTGTTCCTGGAGGCACCAGTATGGTGTGGTGGAAAGTTCTAAATTGGGGGCCACAGGACTTGATCAGAATCCCAGCTCTGCCACTGACTACCCTTTGTAACCAGGAGCAAGCACCTCAAGCTTTCTAGGCTTCAGTTTTGTCAGCTATAAAATAAGAGATTGGATGCAACAGTCTCTAAACTCCTTTCCAATTCTGGCTCAAAGATCCTCTGATCTAAAGATTCAAGGAAAAGCTAATCAGCAGCACCTTGACACTCCTGATGACACTTCTCAGTGGCTAGCTGAACAATGGACAGTTGAATTGCAAAAGACTTCACTAAAGTATTTGGGGTTTATTGATTGATATATGGACCATATAACTGAAAGGTATTTCCCTTCTCTGAAGTATTTATGATGAATCCTAGGAGTGTGTGCTACCCTCTCCCTTCTGATTTATCCTTTTCCTAAAACAGGAAAAGTCTACTGAATGCTAGGCTAACTCGTAACCATCCCCTGAGCAGATCTATAAATCACCAAATTGGATTGGCTGGCAGGGAAGAAAGAACGTCAATCAATACAGACTATTATTCATTTACACAATTGGACCACAGCAATAACCATAGAAAAACCTGCTTTCTCTTTTGGAGGAAATTTCTAACAGGTATGCCCTGTCTTGATTCTAAGGAAATTTAAATTTCAGTAAAACAGTTCCTAGAAGTGATTAATTTAATCATAGCAGCAACATTTTGAATGGAAGATATGTTCCTAGACATTTAAAATTTGGACTATGAAAAGTTTAAAATCCATCCTTAAACACCCAGGACAATATGATAGAGTTGGACAGGATGGTGCTGCTTGAATTTGCTAATAGATCAGAGTTCTGGGGACCTATCTCCTACCTAAGTTAGAGGCATTCCTGAGGTGTGCTACCATTGGCACCTAGGGAAAATGGAGGAAGGGGATGACTGACTGAAGAAAAGGAAGGAGAAAACCCAGATACTTCTCAGAAAGGGGATGGAAAGGAAATCAGTTAATTTCCCAGAAGTCATCTAACTTCTTAAAGTATAGCTAGAAAAGACAACTCCCAGATTAGTCTGGACATTTTTCTAAAACTCTAATGCAATGTATGAAAAAATGTTCTCTCCTTTTTCAGTCCCAAAATTAATAAGGTAGAACAATTATGTTGCTACCTCTCCCTTCTTAAATTATTAAATATCAGAGAAAGAGATATTAAGCATCTCCTACAAACTGGTCATGAATGACCCCATTGATAAGACAGACTCAAATTGTGTACCATGGCGGCTCTCCAGGGACTAACCCTATCTTGTGGAAGGTCTGCATGACATCACATGTATAATGTGTATCACATTGCTTTACCATCTTAATGGGTGGAGAAAGGGCTGGAGGAAGGGAGAGAATTTAGAACACCAAATTTTAAAAAAAGAATGTTAAAAATAATGTGTGTATTCTCTTCTTGAGGTTGAGCCTATATGTTGGAATATCTGGAATACATGATTTCCATAGTCTTGGGAGAAGTACCTCTTCCTTTCTGTTCATAAGTTTATTAAACTGGCCTCACTAGAATGTTCAGGGGAGAATGAACATTATAAAGAACCTGGAGGAGCAGGTGTAAAAGTAGATTTGGGGTTCTGATCAATACATTTTTGTACACCAACATGTTGGTCAAAACCCCAAAGATAGGCAAAATTGAAATAAGAGTTGGAGATTTATATAATCTAGTCCCCAGCTATTTTCCTCATTAAGTGACCTTGGTTAATCATAGCTTTTCTGTACCTCATATGTAAAATGTGGATACTGATGCCTGTTTTGCCCTTCACATGTATTAGCTCTATAGCTATGGTCAAACGCCTTTACCTCTCCGAGTCTCAGTTCCTTTATCTATAAAATGGGGATAACAATACCTATAGTACCTTGCCTCACAAGGTTATTATGAGAATCACGTTATGATACTATGTAAAGTACTTTGCAAATCTCAAATAAATATGTGTATCAGGTATGGTTATAAGGATCAAATGAGACTGAGTTTCAGCATTCTGCCTTTTTCAGAATTCTTCTTCATATGTACAAGGGATTATATCCTCAATAATATTTATTTTATTTTTTGCCACAGACATTCATAAAATAGATGCATATCCAATAAAGGGTCCCAGTTCTGCTAATAATGGGCATTACGGGGCATTAAGAAAAAGTTTTTAAAATATTTGCAAACATTAGTTTAATATCTGATACTCTTAAAGTAATCATTTCCTAATGGTCACTGGAACAACTGAATCTCATTCGTATTGACATTCTCACTATAAATGAAAACAGATGTTAGAACTGAGAACACAAGAAAAGCCAAACAGCTGTGGAGGGAAGAGGCAGACAGTGCAGATGTCTACAATCATTAATAACCTCCCCTTGGCTTTGAAAAGAGTATCAAAAGACTGTTAATCAGCGGACAAACATGACTAGAAGTCAACTCTTGGGTGTATGTACTCAATAGCTTCCAACTCCTTCTGTCACCAAGTATGGAATGCAGGAACCTGAGTAAGGACCAAATGTTAATTTTGTGCTTCATGAAACTAGAGCCAAAGTGTTTCTAGAGAATGATATAACTATGTGGAAGAAGAGGATGTGTTAATTTTTGTGAGTCAGTGCATGTATCTGTGAGGATAGTTCTGATGTTGATTCCTAGGCAATTTGAGGGTAAAGATCCCTGGCAGCTTGTGGGCGATGTATAATAATAGGGCCATAGATGTAGAGCTCAGAAGACATCTTGGGTATCTTGGCCCAACTCTCTAATTTTATGGAAATCTTACTTTAGGTCTTAAGTCTTCTCTTTTGTGAGTTAAAATGTACCAAAATAAATGCCTATTGCACCAACCATTACTGGACTGTCCAATTCCACTGGAAGACTTTCTCTAAGTCCACAAACTTCAATAATGGACTGAAACAAAGAACTTGATAAGGTGCTCTAACCATAGGTGGAGAACCTACAGCCTCTCCACATGTGGCCCTCTAGGTCCTCAAGTGTGGCCCTTTGACCAAGTCCAAATTTTACAGAATAAATTCTTTTATTAAGGAGGAATTGTTCTGTAAAGTTTGGATTCTGTCAAAGGGCCACACTTGAGGATCTAGAGGGTTACACGTGACCTGGAGGCTGCAGGTTCCCCACCCCTGAATCTAAATGGTCAACACAAATTTACACAAAAGTATGGAACCTGCATCACTGGTAGGCTGGCCACTCTGATGAATTCTTTGGCTGTGGCAAACCATGAAACAAAGAAAGATACAAAATGGCGCTCAGTTCTGAGTACTTTTACAGAGACTGGCAGAATATAGGGAAAAGGGGAGAAGGTGCTGAGAATTACACAATTTTCAGATTCCACATAAATTTTAACTTGATTATTGGTACTCTTAGAACATACTACTAAAGGAATGTAATTGTATAAATCTTAAGAGTTTTCACCAAAACAACAGAATAGAAATGAAAATTGTAGCAAAGATGGAAGAATGGCCCACAAGCCTAGATTAGCAAATAAGTGAGTTTTATTGTGCATCCAAATCATTTCATAGGATATGTGGTCTTCCAACAGTACCTGCAAAAAGACTACCATGAAAATAATCGCACCTTATGCACCAGTAGTTATTGTACAGGATGAAAAAAGAAAGAGTTTATGCAGAACTAAAGTGACACCACAAATTAAATCAACATATACTCTGATACTCCATGACTTCATTGTAATGGTGAGAAAAAAAACCAAGAACAGTGAAAAATATGGATTAGAAATGAGAAATGGGAGAAGTCAAAAACTTGTAGACTCCATAAAAGCTTCATGCTTATATATCACACATACTTTCTCTGAGAAAATATTGGCAAGTGCTAGACATGGTGAGCAAACATCATTCAAAATGAAATTGATTGTATTTTAAGAAATGAATCATTCAAGTCAGTCAACAAATATTTATTAAGCACTTACTCTATGCAAGGCACTGTGCTAAGTGCCGATGATACAAATAAAGAGGAAAAGTCTTTTCCTTTGAGGACCTCACAATCTCACAGAGGAAAGGATATGTGCTTAAAAGGCAAACAAAGTGTAAACAAAAGACAATCTCAGAGGGAAGACACCAGCAGCTAAGTGGCCCAGGAAAGATCTCTTGCAAAAGGTGAGATTCAAGATGAGTCTTAAAGGAAAGCAAAAGGCAGAAGTGAGGAGGAGAAGCATTCTAGCAATGGGAGACCCATATTAATTCATTAGTTAATGATTATTAATAATGCCACATTAATTAAATGAAAAGACTCAATGAAAAGACACAGAATTGGAAAGTGGAATGTCATATGTGAGGATCAAGGTGGCCTATGTAGCTGAATGCTGAGTCTGTAAAGGGGAATAAAGTGCAAACAGAAGGCAAGAAGTATTCAGGTTGTTAGAAGCTTTAAATGCCAAATAGGGGACTTCATATTTGAGCCCAGAGGTAACAGAAACCCACTGAGGTTTATTAATTAAAGGGTTGACATGGGCAGACATACTTGAGAAAAGTCATTTTGGCAGCTGAGTGGAGGACAGATTGACAATGGGGAGAGATTTGAGGCAGGGAAACTGGGTAAAAGTCATTGCAATAGTTCAGGCAATAACTGAAGAGGGATACAATAGAGTGAGAGTTTCATGAGTACAAGGAAAGGGGTGATTTATTTAAGAGATATTGTGAAGGAAGAAATGGCAAAACTCACTAACCTATCAAATAAATGGGGTGTGTACAAAAGATTGGATATGTAGAGTGAATGTGAGTGATGAGTTGAGGATGACATGGAGGTTGGAAACCTGGGTAACTGGAAAAATGGTGGTACCCTCAATAGTAATATTAAAGAGGGGAAAAGGAGAGGGTATGGGGGAAAATATAATGCATTCTGTTTTAGACAAGAAATGACTCATTTTTTAATCATCTGTCTGTATACAGTCAGATCACAAATGTTTTTATAACAAGATTGAAATTAATGCAAAGGTAGAATAAAGAATAAAAAAATTTAAAAGATGGCATATAATTAAATCAATTGAATTTGGTTTACTCAAAGAAGTTAGTGATATTTTAAAATATTATATGAAAGAAAGGACATTTACACCAATTATAACAATTTTATGCAGAAGTTTAACTGCCACATTAATTAAAACAAAAAAGCTTCAAAAGCACCTTAACAATTCTTGATTTCCTTTCCAAGTAATGAGATATGGTAGCCAAAGACAACACCAGTTTAGAATATAAATTTGTTTGCAAAATCTACAGAGAAGGATGGTAATACATCATGAGGTATATTACCTCATAAAACAGAGCAAAACAGTGCAGGTTAAAACCACTTGAAAAACTTGGCAAGAGACCCAGCTAAGCAAAAACACCCCACAGGAACTTAAGGATAAAACTGGAAGGATGACAACAAACAAATGAAATATGGAAAAGATCTGCAAAAGCATGTATACCTCTTTTTACCATCAGTGAATCTTCTACACTTAGATTATAATATCCTAATCCCAAATTTGCTTATAGAGGAGTTAGAAATAGTACCAAAGAGAACAAGATTGAGAAAAGAATCTGGATCAGACCAGGTAGACACAGAGGAAGTCTATGCTAGAGGCAACAGTTGTGAAGGAGCTAAGGGATTAATTCTTAAGGGATCTGAAAGAGGGAGACATAGCAAAGGGATGGAAACAATCTAGGATCTTGTCACTACTAAAAAAAAAAAAAAACTAAAGAAAATACCAGCAAGTACCAAGATAGATGCCTATTGCTCCATTTATTTTAAAATTTACAGAAAATTATCTATATATCACTGAAGATATCTTTAAACAGATATTATAAAGGAATAGGAATATATTTCTAAAATATGATATTCCTCAGTACAGCACAACTTTATCATCACAAAGTTGACTGAAAGATCCCACTGTCCTTTTTTTTCTGACTATAAAAAGTATTTATTTCAGTGGAGTAAAAAGACTACTTTAAAGGCTTTCTTCCAGCAAAGTGTCTTATATGCATAAATAGATGCATCAAAATTATGATTGCCAGAAGAATACAAAACAGGGTTAACCTTTTTGGATGACACTTTGATCTTTACTCTCATGTGAGGTAAAGAATAATATGTATAGTCACCAAATATGTATACTCGCCAAAAGTATTTACCACTGTCATGAAGATCTGGTGCCAATTCCATGTCACATGAGGATTCCCTAGAAGCTAGGTGGCACAGTAGATAGAGTGCCAGGCCTGAAGTCAGGAAGATTCATCTTCCTGAGTTAAAATCTGGCCTCAGATACTTATCCGTGTGACCCTGGGAACGTCATTAGCCTTGCATACCTCAGTTTCCTCATCTATAAAATGATTTGGAGAAGGAGTGGCAAACCATTCCAGTATCTTTGCCAAGAAAATACCAAAGGGGATCAGATGTGATTGAAAACAATAAAAGAAACCGTGTCTTTGGAACTCAGATGCATCTGTTTGTGTATGACATTGTGTTGGTTACCAGGGAACATTAGAGAGCTGCCTTATGAAATTTACAGCCACTCAAGAGTTTGATAAGCATTCACATGAAAAACTAAATAGATGAAGAAATGGATAACATAGTGTTTGTGTGTACACACACACATACACATGTGTGTATATATATATAATATACATATACATTATATATATACATTGATGTATATGTATATAAATATATAACAGCAATGTGTATATACAGACACACACATATATATGATATGCTGGTATTATCAATTAAAGGAGAGAGAGAAAGAATGATAGAGGGAAAGGGAAAAAGAGAAAGAGACAGAGACTGAGACTACAGAGGCATAATTAATTTGACCTAGAATTAAAAAGAAGTATGGCTGGATTGCCTTTGGAAAAGAGCAAAGGTCTTTTACAGATCCCAATCTTCTTGAAACAAAAGCCCTTTTTTTAACAGTAGTATTTTTTCATTGTTGTATACCCTATAACAGAACCTTACAGTCTCTGGAGAAATGAAAAGGAACATCACCCAGAAAACAATGGAGAGGCACAGGGTGAGCATGAACTGGCTGAAACACATCACACACAAAGAATCATGAAAGAGAACTGGAATAAAAGAAGTCAAGAAAGCATCATATGAATGAAAAAGATGGTTTATTATCATGGCAAAAGCAAGAGAAAACCAAGGTACAACGTTTACGCTCCAAGGTTATCTTCTAAAAAAAATGTCAAGGAAAAATGAATAAGGTTCCCAGTGTCAAACTTGTGAGGAGACAGATAAATGTTTGACCCAACTGGAAGGCATGGCAGAACTGCAATCTGTTTCACTGAAGGAAATACCCACATCAGTGAGATAACAGATCCATTTGAATGGAGTGTGTAGGCATTTTGGTAAGCACTGGGGATACATCAAGGAAAAATGACATGATCCACATCCTTAAGTTATAGACTAACAGAGATTATTCAGTGTTTTTACAGATTAATATAATACATGTAATGTCATGAAGAAAAGGGAGATCCAGAAAAAATACTCTTAGGAGATTTATAGAGGAAGAGGTCATTTTCATTTAGGGGCCAGGGTGGAAAGGTATGGTAAGGTTTCACAAAGGGTTTATACCTCAGCTGAGTCTTGAAGGAAGCTAAGGATTTCAACAGGTGGACATGTGTAAGGAGTTTATTATAACCTTGGGGGAAAGCCTGAAGAAAAGCACCGAGACAGGAATGTGCAGGCTGAGAACAGAGTATAGCTAACAGTTGCCCAATTTGGCTTGAACACAGTGTGTGAAGGGAAGTTATATTAAATAAGGTTAGAAAAGTGGATGGGTTCCAAATTTCAGAGTGCTTTTGGAGTTCATATTCTACCCTGGAGAGGATGAGAAGCCACTCAAGATAGTTAAACAGGAAAGTGGCATGTCCAGATCTGTACATTAAGACTACTTTGGCAGCTATGTGAAAGACAGATTCAGAGAGGGAATAGACTAGAGGCCTGGAGACAAATGAGGAGCCTATTACAATAGTTCTGACAAGACACTGAGGACGTGAACTTTGTGTTTTTATATGGGGAAAAGGGGAAAGGAAGAGGGTGTGAAAACAGGATAGCCGCATCTAGTACGTTTAGTGAGCATCTCTTTTCATGGGAGGTTTTATGAAAAGAAATGGATAAAAATAACAAAAGGTAAGGAAGCATGGAAGGGTTGAAATCCAAACTCATGAAATTGTTTTTACCAATGAAATCATGGATCCAAAATGTAGAAAAAAAAATCCAAATACTGCCAATGTCCAAACATAACATTCAAAAGTGAAAATGCAAATGCCTCGGGGTTCCTGGAAGTTTCAAGTAACCACAGTAGCCACAGCTTTAAAGGTAATTCCAGTCTTACATGCCTCACAGGACTTTTGAGAAGATGAAATGAGGTAAAGAAGTATGAAAATATTCTAAGTATTAAAAAAGGACAGAGTTTCACAATATTATTAGAATTATTGCTATTGAAAAGACCCAGCAAGCCAATTCTCATTCTATGGTACCTGCCTCTACTTACTGAAAATGAAGACAGAAAAAGTAAAATGAAATACACTGGTCTCCTCATGTACCTAGGAGATATAGTTAGCCATCAGCTTATTTCCCATCATCACCAAAACGACATTTCTAGGAAGTCACATAGTATATTGGATAGAACCTCAACACAGAGTCAGGAAGATTGGGTTTGAATCCTGCCTTTAATAATTATTAACCTTCAAACTGTACAATTCATTTAACTTTTCCCAGCCTGTTTCCTCATCTGTAAAATGCAGATGTAATACCAGAAGTACCTGCCGCATAAAGCTGCTGTGAGACTTTTTATCTTCTCTAGAGTAGAATATGAACTCCTATAAGAATCATTTTGCAAGAGTAGAAGTACACTCTTTATGTCAGTTATTTTTTCAGATATTGGTAATTAAGGTAAGACATTTATTTTTACATTTTGATTAAAAATAGTAATACTCAAGTAAAAGTCAGAATGCCACTAGTTTGGATTTTCTAACCATTTACCAGGTCTATAGTATATTTCTGAGTTAAAATTTGCTTTAAGCTTACATGCCAATGAAATCTACAACCCTAATTCATGTATGTTTCCTCTAGTAGTACATATAGCTAAATATGTCGTCTCACCCTGTGCCATTTTCATCCATAGATTCTATATAGAGTATTTACCCAATGTGTCCAAGGTCTTCTTTTGGGTCATCTTAGATTTCACTGAGTATGAAGAGTTCACTAAAGCCATACATCTTATCCTGTATTAGTCATAATAGTTCACATCTTTCTCCAATCATTTATTTCCTCAATAATATGCCTTATGCAACTTTTTGTGCATAATCTATGCAAATAGCTACAACCCACTTGTACCCACCAAGTGTCTCTAAATTGACCTTTGGGTCATCTTATAAAACTATACGGATGAATACTAAGCAACGGCATCCTGCCAGCTGCCCTTGTCCACCTCTGGTCCAATCCTACTACTTCACCTTTTGCCCCAGGCCTAATAATCAAATCAATACTGCCATTGCTGCTGGGAAGGTCATGATAATATATTCCTCCCCATGGTTCTACTGACAAGCTCTAGGATTACCTATATCAGGGAGTCTTAACTATTTTTTGTGTCATGAACACCTTCGATAGTTTAAGAAACCTATGGTTCCCCTCTGAGAATTCATAAGGAAACCACTTATTTTGAAATATTTATCGAAATATTACTAAAGATCCAAGGTTAAGAACCCCTGGCCTGGATCAAAACTCTCTGCACTGGTCACCATCCTTTTATATGTTATAATAGGGAGCTCTCTAATAAAATGAAAACTTCCTGAAGGCAGGAACTATTCTACTTTCATCCTTGTATCCCAGTGCCTAACAATGTCATATATAATAATATATGCTTAATAAATGCATTCTAATTGATTGGTCACATTAATTTCTCAAAAATTTATAATTTGTTTAATTTTATTATTTTATATATATTTATATTTATAATTTATAATGCCCTGAACCAATTATGCACTTACTAAACTCTTGATGAATTGAATTCAAGATCACAACTACAGAATATTAGCAGAAGAACATGTGTTAAAAAGATGGGTTTTTGCCTGAGGCAGCAGTTTGGAATTGTTAAAAAGAACTGTGTAGTTTCCCAAATACTCTCCAGACCACCTCCTTCCATGTGTTCAACTCTGGACTCAACTCAATGTCTATCTGCAGAATTTGTTCCAGAGTTATATGCTAATGCAGTCATTTAAAGGACTGATCATGCAATTCCATGTCATAAAAAGGCTACATGAAATAAAAGTATTAGAAGACCTGTATTAAAGTTCAAATTCTGTCTCTGACACATGCTAGCTATATCATCTTAAACAAGTGACTTAACCTCTGAGTATTCCCATGCAATTCTCTGTGATTGTAAGTTGATAAGGTGCTAACCTGCATCGGTTATGGGAGTTTCCTCACCTGGAGATTCTCTATACCAATAAAATCACAGGTCCAGTACCATCCTAATTATAACTTTATAAACTATCAGAACAATTGTTTTTGAGTAATTAGACATCATTAAAGAAGACCTCCATGGCTTTAAGTAAACACGACATAGAAATATCAATAAATAGAAAAAAAGTTTTTCATTCACTTTTTCATTGTCAAGTGCTCCAGCAACAAATCATTTTGAAGTTACACTTGTGTATTTGAAATTATTCGATATACAAAAATACAATTCACATACAAACTTTCCAAAAAAAATCTTGCATTTTTAAAAGGGGGACATTTGTAGTATTGATAGTATGGCAAGGGAGAATCCTCGACTTAATTAAGGGGGTATTTTAAAGCATCATCTGTTTACTTATGTGCTAACTTCGAATGCATCTTACCTAGTAACTAAAGTAGGCTCCACAGGGCTTCTACTCAGAAAACCTTGCTTATAAATTAATTCCAGATTTATATATATTTAGAAGTAATAAAAATATATTTCTTGGTAATACAGACATTTTACCATTTCACACTATTTCTTCTACAAGCTAGTAGGAATTAGTAAGATTTTACTGGCTATATGAAAAGACATTCTGTTCTGAATCCTTTCTGTGGTTCAGGTAGAAAATCTTCTTGGGAGGTCATATGCAACAAAGTAGGGCATGATGAGGGGCAGGAAAAAAGGACTTAATTTGCTGTCTATGCTGTAGAGTGGCTCTTGGATTCTACTTCACATTATTGGTTTCTGCTCTACAAGGGTTAGTTTGGGAAGGACCTGAATATAAAATGGGACTGTGCTCATTACTAAGCAAACCTTGCGCTCATTATGATCACTTATTTGCCTTTATTTGCCAGAAAGTCGTTTGTCTATTTAGCAGCTCTAGCGAACAAAATTGTCAGATAAAAATCCCAGCTGCAGGTAATGGAAAGATCTGCTTAAAGCTTTCCATTGCTGCTGGAAAATGCAAGGCTGTCATTTAGCTCTTGGGGAAACTTTCCATACTGCAACACTTAATGCCTACCTCAGGTCTTCAAAACAGCTTATCAGGGACTTTTGGAACTTTGAGGCAGAGAAGTAGAGGTATAAACCCCTCCCCCAAGTGTTTTATCTCGTCCACCTCCAAAACACCAAGTGTTAATCAAGGGAACTCCTGTCTCTTGCAATTTTAAGTCTCTGAATGAGAGATGGGTGAAAAGAGCAAGCTGAGAAAGGGCTAGACCAAAGTCATTGGGTTAAAATGTCAGATTTGGATGACGTAGGCAGCAATATTTTACCATCAGCCAGTTTGGAATGCACTCGGAACAAGTAATTTTTTATTTGTAAGTCTTTTCAACTTTTGGCTGATCTGCAGCATCCACCCTTCTCCAGACTTCTGGCAAAAGTACAAGTGGAAAACAAATGCTTTCAGTTTGCTTAAATGACAGCCCTTGGAAAAGCTCAATGACTGATATTTCACACTCAGGAGAACCCTCAGTGGTCGGGCTGACTGAACAACCCAACATGAGCCTACATTCCAGCAGCGGCTGACCATGTTCCCTGAGTCTTTTTTCAAACATGGTAGACTGAACACTGCATGCATGATGAATAAAAACTATTAAGCTTCTTTCTGAAGAGTGCCTAGGTAAGTTAAAGGTCTTTTGATTGGCTGAAGTGAAAAGGAGAGTCCTGCCCTATCCATTTTCACAACAGGCACAATCTCTCAGCTTTTATGGGTACAGAAAGAAAGGCAGACTATAAATTCCACTATACAGCAAAGTATTTTTATACCCTAGGGACAAGGGAGAAGGAAAAGACAAGACCATCTGCATCTGATTGAACTTAATTCTTTATAAGTTCTATAACATTCATTCCTGGTTTGCTTATTCAAACTATGGTGACTTTGCCTCCCAATGCCTCAGAATAATATTAAACCATAGTTTTCCCTTCATGAAGAATATTAATTACACAGTGCTCCACATACCAAGGTGTTGCAAAATACTTTGTAAATGCCGAAAATTACACTGATCGGCTACAATAAAGGATAATGCTAAACACTTACATAAAAGTCAACTAATTTTGCCAAATATCTGGCTTGAAAGGCTAGGTAAAGTAAATATTAATAAGAATGACAGCTAATTGATTTGGTTTGCATTAAACTAGGCTAATTTAAACAGAGGTATTTCAGTTTCAATTCTGAATACATAATTGCTTCAGATGCCTTCTATGCCTTCCCTAGGGCTACAAATTTAATTAGAACAGTGAGAAACAATCAGCCAATCATGTCGAACTTTTAGCTAGGCTGGAATGTTTGGACTGCTTGCCTTTCCTTCATCCTCTCCCTTTTTTTTTTAATGTCAGGATGGCTTTGATGTCAACCCATTCTGAAGGTTATTAAGAAGTACTATATGAAAGGAATTTCTATTTAAACTATGCAAAAGAGTCACAGAACGAATACCTACACCCACCCTCTTGGATTCCGTGAGTAGACAACCAGAAAGAACATGGAATTCAGAGTCAAAAGATGTCAATTTGAAACATGGTTTTGCTACTTACTCTCCATTTGACTTTGGGCAAGCCACAACTTTTCTAGGCTTTAGTTTCCTAATCTGTAAAATGGAAGAGTTGGAACTAGAGGACCTCTAGGCTTCCTTCCAGCCCTGACTCCTCTAGTCAAAGACAGAGTAAAATAAAGTTGCTAAGCATTCCTAAGAGTTTGAATTCACTTATGGGACACACTCTAGATAGTACAGGCAGGTAGGTAGCACAGTAGATAAGCACTAAGCCTGGAAGCAGGAAGATTCATCTTCATGAGTTCAAATCCAGCCTCAGACACCTATTAGTTATATGATTCTGGGCAAGTCACTTAACGCTGTTTGCCTCAGTTTCCTCATCTGTAAAATGAATTGGAGAAGGAAATGGCAAGGCACTCTAGTATCTGCCCCCCCAAAAAAAGCCCTCAATAGGAATTACAAAGAGTCAGACACAACTCAAAGGACTGAACAACGCCTAGATAGTAGACAAGCATCCTAGAAATGCCATAGGTATACACCTCACTTATACACTCTTTGAGGTAAAGAGCTGTCTCCAAAACCCCATCCCATAGCAGACGGATTGTTTAATTCATTGTATGTATTCCTAGTGTCTAGTGCATAGTAGGAATTTAATAAATGCTTGTTGACTGAGCAGAGTAAAATAAATACTTTAGAGAATGAATGGATAAGGCAGAAAAGCTTGGCATCTGAGGACCATTTTAAAGGAAAAACTGGATGTTTAAAAAAAAACAAGGGAAAGTGAGTGCCACTTAGCACTGACAGAACACAGATTAGAATCTGGAAGTCTCGAATTTCTAGTGATTCCTGGCTCTTAATGTTTAAGTAACAACAGACTCCTTAGAGGCTTCAAAGAATAAGGAACTGTGCAAAAAGTAGCAGTTCCCCCTTCTTCCCCCTTTTAAGGCACTCTCAGGATTTCAGCAAACAGCTTGCTCTCAGGGCACTCTACCTGAGTGCTGACCATTCAATTAATGTTTGTGATTCTAATGCTGAGTAAGATGTCTTCATAGTGGATCAATTGCTTGCTTATAGCCAAGGACGGGAAGAAATTAAAAAACTACATTAGCCTTCTTCCCCAGCCAAGATTTTTGCTTCCAACTAAGGGAGACCACTTGCAACCTTATCCCTTCCATTTCAGCACTACCACATAGCTCACATTTCCTCCGTGACTAGATTCTGTTTATTTTTTGCACATGGCTTCACATGAATTCAGACAAACTAATGCATGCAATCAAGTCTGCCTGCCCTCCTCCCACTTCCTGAGTCTTCAGGAACACACAATTGCTTTGCTTCCTACTGAAGAACTGTACTTTGGGAATTTTAGTCACCTTGCCATCCAAGTTCCATGCTGTGCACCCATCCAGAGATACAGTCTTGTTCCATAGCTATCATAAACCAAGGAGAAAAAAAATAGAAGAAAAACCTCCCTTCATTCTTCTTTGTATATTGAAATGTCTCTTTGATGACTAAGGTTCACAGTAAAAAAGAAAACAAAAATGTTCAAGAAATGAGAAATTATTGCACATAGAAATGGTTCAAACATGACAAACATCCTCCAAAAAAAGGTGAAGTGAGCCTCATGAGGTTCCTATGAGTGAGCCTCATTAAGAAGCCATAAGGTCAGAACATCTACCTTCTCCAAAGGCTGCCTCTCCCTGCCTTTTTAGCCACTTCAGAAAATCTGGGGCTTAAAGGAGACCTTTTACATATCTATATAGGCAGAGATATAAATGCATATATGTGTAAATGCATATACACATATATCAGTGTATACATATATATGTATATATGCATGTGCACATACATACATACATACATACATAAAGTAAAAACTTACTCAGTCTAGGCTAGGGGTTTTTAACTTTTTCTGGGTCATTCACCCCTTTGATAGTTTGGTGACACCCAGGGACACCTCAGTGTAATACATTTAAATGCCTAAAAAATACCTAGAACTATGAAAGAACCCAATTATATGGAATATGGTTATCCAAAAATTTTCCCTAAAACAGATTCATGCACTCCCAGGTTAAAGACTCATGTTGCAGACAAAATCCACTGCTCTCTTGTTGCAAGGCTTGAAGAGTTACTACCATTAAGGCAAGGGTGAGGCAAGAGGTAGCATCTAACGTTTTAACTGAAGTTGTAAGTACATGGTCATTGAGTTTTAACTCAAAATTTATTTTCTCATATAACAGGGTTTTAAAAGGTGGTTAAATATAGTTGGAATAATACTAAACATCAGGTACATTCTAGGTTAAATAAGTTTTTGCAGCCTGGCCTAAGGACCTAGGCATCCACTAAAACACTATTTTTACAGAAAAATGCATTCTGTGCTCCAAGGAGGAAACTTACAAATAAACCTTTGGAACATGGCTTGTTGGCCTGTGCCAATGATATACTTGAACAACACTGTTTTAATACTGTAACATTTATGATGCATCAATATTTAGCAAGATTAGATCTTTTAGGAAGTCAATATAATCACCTAGTAACGACGAATGATTTAAAACCTAAAAGTGGAACACTTCCTCCAGATTATGTGGGTTTAAGAATTTCCATCTTATTGATCCTTTTTTCAATCAATCAATCAATAACCTTTATTGGGCACTTACTGTATGCCAGGCACTATGCTAGATGCTGAGGATACAGAGACAAAAATTAAACACTCTACCCCCATGGAGTTTCTGCTCTATGGTGGGGAGACCTCATACATAAGGATATGTACAAGGTACATTTTGGCAGGAGAAACCAAGCAGGAAAATCTTTAGGTAGAAAATGTATAAGAGTGGGAATTCATTCCAAACATGCAAGATGACCACCACAAAAGCATGGACATGGAAAATGTAATGTTGTGTGTGAGGAAAAGTGAGAGGGCCAATTTGGATGAAATGAAGATTGCTTATAGGGAAAAGTAGGTTTAGGACACGTTATAAAGAGCTTTAAAAACTTAACATATTTGATCTAAGCAATGAGTTCTAACTCGGAGAGCAAAGGTCGTTTTTTATTTTACATTTTTGCATATTTAGTAAATCATGTAAAAATACATGTGAAATTTTTTACATTAAAAAAAATGATCAGATTCCAATACCAAAGTAGTTATACTACAAGATTCCATTGACTTAGAAAAAAACAAAATGGTAAAAAGACATTAGGAATTCAGTAATACTTTTAAATGTATTTACATTTTATTAATCACAAGAGCATCCACATAAATTTTAAAATAGTCATATGTGTATGTTGAAGCTAAATCAAAATCAAAACAGCAGAGCTGGATGCACACATGAACTTATAAGGATTCACTTTCTAGAAGGTATAAGAAAAGAATAAACTTTTTTTTAAGTTTATCATTAACTGTTGCTACATTAAATGTCATGAAATTGATGCACATGTTGGTGGCAAAGTGACTAGGGTGCTTGACTTGGAGGCCAGCAGACTAGAGTTAAAATCCTGCTTTGAGAACTTACAAGCAATATGACATTGGGTAAGTCACATAACCTTTCTCAGCCTCAGTTTTCTCATTGGTGAAATGGGGATAATAAAAGCACTTATTTAGGAGGGTTGTTGTGAGGATAAAATGAGAATATTATATGTGATGTAAAACCTAAACGTGCTATGTCAATGTTTGTTATTGTTATTGGGCTGTTTCAGTCGTGTCCAATTCTTTGTGAACCCATTTGTGGTTTTCTTGGCAAAGATAGTGGGGTAATTTGCCATTTCCTTTACCAACTCATTTTATAGACCAGGAAACTAAGGCAAACAGGGTTATGTGACTTGCCCAGGGTCCCGCAGCCAGTAAGTGTTTGAGGTCGGATTTGAATTTAGGGAGATGAGTCTTCCTGACTCTAGATCAGCACTATCTACTGCACCTATCTGCCCCAATGTTAGATTTTACTAAATACAACTATAATAAGCATTTGTGAAGTGCCTACTTATGTGCCTGGTACTATACTAACTGCTAGGGAAACAGAGAAAAGCACAAACATCCCCCAACCTAAAGAAGTTCACCTTCTAATGGGTAATAATCCCACATGCAAACAATCACAGATGAGCAAGACATTTAAGGAATACTGAAGGTGATCTCAGAGGGAAGGTTATCTGATTTCTAACTCCAATATTGGAAAAATATACTCAAGCTTCCTATCCCTTCTATTGCTACAAACAAATTCAGATTCTGAGTTTCTTACAATAGGTTTTTTTCTTACAATAATGGTCTCAAAACTACTTACAATACCAGTAAGTTAATTCTCAGCTAATGGTCACAGCAGGCTAGCCCTAAAAGTAACGTGTTTAGATTGCCAACTAATGTTTTTAGTTTGTCCAGTTCTCATCCAGACAGACAGACAGACACCAGATTGATTTTTATTGGAAAAGGATCTAAAGAAAGCTACAGACTTCTCTCACAGTCATTTTTGGAACTCATGGTATGAGCTAAAGGGGAAAAAACACCATTTTGGATCTCTAATAGGAATTTCATCTGGGGACCAGAAATATTTACCTTTGGATCCATTCTGAGGAAGGTGTGGGTGCCCCTGCTGCTGAAGGTTGATCGTTTAAAGGTTTTGCTGTGATAAAAATGGTAGTAGTTCTCTAGGTTTCCAATCTGCAAAACAAGAAAAAGGATATTGTCATCACTGCAATCTTGCAAGTACTTGGAAAAATCTACCAGTCCTTACTACAACTTTGTACTTCTTCAAACAGAACCTTATTTTTGTTTTTCAAGAAAACCTTGCCTTTTAACATACTATTTTAAAATAATTTTTTAAAGTTTTGATCTTAAATGCTCCCCAAAATGCATTTTATCCACAGAATACAGAGGATTCTCTATGAAACCATGAAATTCTATTTCATATTGCTAGCTGGTAGATAGATACACATACATATATATATATACATACACATATACATACAAGCATACGTATATATATAATATATTCTCTACATTACTTTCAAATGTGTTCTGCTAGTCTGTGCTTCCTTATAAACATCTTTTTGTACACTGAAAAAAAAGTTCCAATGGCCCTCTTATTTTTAGCATCACTACTGTTTGCTGCCATTAAAATATTAAAGACTGTTCTACTTCTAATCTTCAGGATTCACCAAATAATTATTTGTTAAAATGCCTATTTATTTCTGGCACTGCTAGGTGTTCAGGGTACAAAGATAAAAATGAAGCAGTACCTGACCTCAGGGAGGTTATACTTTATTATAAAAAAACAGTATGAACACGTTTAAGAAAATAAAATATATAAAGTATAACATTTTAAATTTCAGAGAGTGGGATTGCAGATATCAGGAAAGACCATCTTATAAGCCAATAAGGCCCCTTGATGACATGGTCAAAACTCTGCTTTGAAAATATCAATTTGGCAGCTGTGTGAAGGAGGGATGGGGGAGGCAAGAGATCTGAAGTGGGAGGACAGATCAATTAAAAGGATGCTGCAATAATTCCATAGAAATGTGATTAAGTGGTAGTTCTCTAAATGGGAAGATGGGACATTGTGAAGATAGCGTGAAAATAACTTGCAAGGAAACATCGACGGTGTGAGGAAGACCGAAAAGCTGAGGATGACTTGTAAGCTTGTGAACTCAGCTGACCATAGTACCCTTAATAGAAATGGGGAAATTAGGATGAAGGGAAGGTTTGAGAAGAGAATACCATGAATTTTGTTTGGGCTGTGTAGAGTTTGAAATGACTATTGGATATACAGTTTAAAATGTCAATCAGTACTTGAAATGAGAACAGAGCTCAAATGAATTCCCAGAGTCAGTTGCATAGATTGAGGAGTCATCTGCATAGAAATAACTTGAACACATGAGAGTAGATAAAATTACCCAATAATTAATATAAAGATGAATTAAAATGTCTCTTTTGGATATATACTGAAAATTATATTACCAAAAAAAAAAACATATTTCACTGAATGTTGGGAGACTAATTATCACACTACCATCTAAACACTCATTAGGTTGTTGTGTTTTTCTGGCTCTGGGTTGACTTAAAGCCTGAACTGAGATTCCCCACTGGCCCAAATGACCCAACATTCATTAGGTTTGGAGTCAGAGAAACCAGTTCAAATTCTGCCTCACCACTTACCCTCCATTTGAATTTTGGCAAGTCACTTAGCATCTCTCTCTGACTTAGTTTCTTCATCTATAAAATGAAGGAGTTGAGATCAGAGGATTTTTAAGACTCAACTGAATACCAATTATCTTTTTTTTTAAAAAAGGAAAAATACTTCATCTTTTCCACTCCATTGGTAAAATTTCTAAGAATAAATGTTTATACTTAGCTGAAATATTAAGAGTCCAATAAAAACACACGCAAAAATTGTCTTTTGGGGAATTATTCATATTGTGAAAGAGCTAGATAATATCAAAATTCCTGGAGTTTCCCCATTTTCTGCTTAAATGCAGTTTCTGAGAAAAAATTACAGAATCATGTATTCGGAGGGGCCGAAGAAATCTTGAAACATAGTCTAGTGGCATACTCTCCTATCTTCAGGCAGGACCACCATCCTTAAACCTCCCCCAAGAGATAAATTTTTATTCTATATTGAAATATCTTCCAGGAAGGAAATTCTGCAACTTTTCTCCATAAACTCATTCCTATGTACAACAATCACTGACATCGGAACCTTCTAATATGAATCTTAAATCCATTCTGCTAAAGTTGAAAGCCTTCTTTTCATTCATTGACTGCTGACACCTAGTCCTGGAATTCTAAATTGTGGTGGTGGTGAAGTCATTTTTCAGACATGTCCAACTCCTTATGACCTTATTGGGGTTTTCTTGACAAAAAGGTGGGAGTGCTTTTTCCCATTTCCTTCTCCAGTTTATTTTACAGATGAAGAACTAAAGCAAACAGGATTAAGTGACTTGCCCAGGGTCACACAGTTAGTAATTATCTGAGGTCGGATTTGAACTCAGGTCTTCCTGACTCCCAGGCCAGCACCTAGTACTCTGATTTTAAACTGTAACCCCTTTTATATTAGCAAATTGCTAAAATACTAAATAGGCCTTCAACAACCCTTTCTTCAGGCTAAATAATTCCCAGTTCCTAACATCTCATTTTCTAACCTACAAGCCCTTGCTGAATCCTCTACAATCTTTCTTTTAGCTATGGAGCTCAGAGCTGGTCATCATCCTTCAGTAAACACTCTTTACTATGAAATATAGTTGTTTATGCCCTCGTCATTCATATATGCTTGAGTTTTATTTATTCTAATTTCATGCTTTCCTCTAGCTAATGCAGTTCAGTTAGCTTATTAGCGACTGTAACCCCTAGACCTTTTGCTGCCATACTTCCACATTATTTTTTCTTCCCTGTTTTACATTTGTGGACTTTATTTTTCTTCCCCCCAGGTACAGAACCCTGCACTTGTCTTTAATGAAGTGAAAAATTATGTCAAAAGCCTAGCTCATAAACTAAGTCAGGGCTGCTATTTATATATTGAAGGCATTAATGAAGTCTTAACTTGTGGCAATATTTAATTACCATGTTTGCTTACAAGCTAGCACCATTCCTTGGAGGTGTTATGTTAACTTATCTGCTTGCTGTATATTGGCCTTAAACTGTAACCATTCGAGTTGATTTTTACTCATAGAAAAAGGAGAAACTAAAAGTAAAACGAATTCTCAATTGGCATGAGTAAAAGAGCTGTCAATCTTCACAAGCACACCACATCAAATCTGGGGGAGGGGCAGCGAAGTTTGCTCACCTCCTGGGTTACACCCCACATGCAGGTATATTCTAACCTACTGAGAGCTGCCTTTTCTCTAACTTTGCAGAAGTTCACTAATTGCTTAAACATTCTCTTTCCTGTTTCCTTCACCGTTATGTCAGTGCTTAATTGATATTCAACAAGTCCAGAGACAGAAGGAAGAGATATTCTCCAACCATCAGTGGGCTGACCACGGAGTTGATGGATCCCCCATGGGGCTGACCAGGCAGAGCAACACCTGTGTGTTACATCAACCAGTACCCTACTTGTGTTTGGGAGCGCTGATATCCAGCCCATCACAGTCAGAGAGAGTGCCACCCCCAATGACTCTGAGCCATGAGACTGCTTAAAGGGGTGGTGGCAGCCAAAGACACCGGCATTACTATTTCCTATTACTACAAAGCCAGAGGAAAGTTTGGGGTGGAAAAGGGAATAAATCGGAAAATAACAGGAAGTCATCTCTCCTAGATTCTGCTGTGCTTGGAGTTGGTTGTCCTTGTTCTAGAGGTCATGAGGAAGGGGGCAGGAGTGAAGGAAAAAGTTCCATTGTTGTGTTTTTCCCAGAACTTCCATTTTAGTGAAGGGCTCCAGGCTAACTACCCCTAATTCTCTGGATTTAACTACCATACTTCAGCTGCCTCTTGACTCGGCTCCTGTTGGCCCCTTCCCCTACTGGTAAGTTTTTCCCCAAAATGGAGAAAGGGCCCCAGAGGCTCACATATACTCACACTCATTCATTCATACTCATTCATTCATACTCAGTCTCTCTGTCTCTGTCTCTCTCTCTCTCAACTTATCCTCCATGATCCTATGCCCAAGTCTGCCCAAGTCTAGGTATCTCCTTCTTGACCCTACTTTTCAACTTCCCTTTTATGTGTTATCTTACAGAATACAAGCTCTTGAATGGCACAGGCTGCCCTTATTTTGCTTGCATTTGTATCCCCAGAGTTTCGCACTTGTAAACAGCTATTAAATGTTGTAGACTGATTTTCTGTCATTCATTCCCATCAATAACCACCACCACCCTCACCCTCACTTCAGGGTAGTTAGGCAGTTCAATAAATAGAATACCAAGCCTGCAGCCAGGAAGACCTGAGTTCAAATGTGACCTTAGACATTTACTAGCTGTGTGACCCTGGACAAGTCATTTAACCCTGTTTGCCTCAGTTTCCACATTTGTAAGTGAGCTGGAGAAGGAAATGGTAAACCATTCCAGTAGACTTGCCAAGAAAACCCCAAACTGGGTCATGAAGAGTCTGAAATGAGAAAAATAACCATCACCATCACTTCATGATCAGTCATATGGCCAGTGTGCAATCTCAAGCCTTCCATAGAAGGAGGCAAGTTGAAAGTGCTTGAGTCATCAATGGTGACTGACCATTGAACTAAAAGCAAGAGTCCAGGCTTGCTAAGCTTTGTTTTCATCAAGAAATCTTTATATGAATCTATTTGTATAATGATACAAAATTTAAAGGAAATCGCATCTATTTAGAAATAAAATGTCAGCATTCCTTATTTGTTTTTTAAATCATGCTTCAGTTTTTACTGTTCTGTTTTTGCCTGACTGTCACCATCCTGTGCCATAATCAGTGACCTTCCTATTTTCACTCCCACGCTGACAAATAAGTGGAACATCAATTTAAGAGCGCAAACAGACTTCAGAGAAGATCTAATCCAACTCCAAGGTTTTCATCATAGGTACAGGTGATAAAGGGAATATGAGTGGTTGGGGAGGGAGAAGTGGAGAGGATTCACAGCACTATCAAATTAGAGAACAGAAAGGATACTTGGAAATTATTGAATTCAATCCCCACACTTGAAATATCAGGGAGGAAACAGGAGCTCAGGGAGGTGTTACGACTTGCCCATGGCCACCAAGTCAGGCATACACAGACATGCCTCTGTCACATCAAGCCTTCTATACCAAGAAACATGGTTGGCCCTAAAAAGGGAATCTCAGCTGCGGCAAATGACTGTCTTGTAGAATTTCCTTGGCATCCTCTAGAGCAGAGGCATCAAACTCACTGCCACTGGCCATAAAACTCCTACCTGTGGGCAAACCAGATTAAAATGTGATTGGAAAACGTTTAGCAAAGGAACACAATACAACATAGATAATGTGATTGTGGTTTTCCAAGTGAATATGCAACCATCAGGCATCCATTTATGTTGAGTTTGAAGCCACAGTCCTAGAATCTTATTTTTTTAACCTCTCTTTATCTTGTTGAAATAAACAGAATTGCAGAAACATCAACATCTAGTCCAGTTAAACACTCACATAGAATGCATTCCATGAACTTAAAAAGCAGGACATATATTTGATGGCCTCCTTGTAAGGCATTGTTATAGGAATTTTATTTTCTTTTATTCCTCCTGAAAATTTTGGTTAACTGAAAGTCTGTCTTAATATTAACCTCATCTAACCAAAATGTGTCCCATTGGATGTGAAAATTTACTCAGAGCCTTAAGCATTCCTTAGATAAGAAGCCAAAGAAAGAATCTCTGTTGTTCCTGAAGCCTTGGCAACATGTAAATCCTCCTCCTCAATGGGTCTATTTGTTAACCCTCTAAATGTGGTTTAATCTGTAACCTGATTTAGTTTACTTATAGTCTGTTTGATGAAATTTGTTTCCTTAGGGGATGTATAAGATTGACTCTGTTTACCTAAGTTTGTCCAACTTTTAAAACATTGAAGGAAGTAGAAGATTATGAATCTATCTTCTCTTTAACTTTTATGACCTAAGAGAAATGTACAAGATTGCAACGGGTAAATGAATTATTTCTCTGTCACTATGACATATTTGCGCATAAGAAGGCTTGTCATCATTCTCACGATTGGTCAGGTTTTCTCCGAGACCTGAACAAGCATGTTACTATACTTGAACATAATAATAAAACTAAGTTTTTACTTCCGTAATTTCTGTGTTATGTGTGTGTACACACACACACACACACACACACACACACACACACACATACACACATTTGGCAGCAGTTACCCATCATGTGAACTCAGAGAAGAGATATTTCTCCCAAAACAGTATAGACTAAATGAGTAGTAGGGAGAACTCATTCAAACCATTCATTGCACAGATGAGGCAAAAGAAGCTACAAAAGCCCATGGTTCTCTTGACTCCAGATATGATTCTCTGACCACTATACTCTCACCATAGCCATCCCCCTTGGACATCAGCAGCTACATAGACAGAAAAATTGTCAAATCCAGAATTGCTCCTAAATTCATTTAAGATATCAGTAAGGCATTTTCTTTGTAAATGTTCAAAGACAGTTTGACAACTGTTGGCATATAGTAATATTCATGATGATAGCTAGCATTTATATAGAGCATAAAGGTTTGCAAAAAAGGCTTTATACACATCTTTTTTGATCCTCTATTTAAAAACACTTCTTATGTGAGGAGATTTAAAAACAGCAAAAACATATTGAGACCAGACATATTTTTTAAAAAAATCAAAATTAGGGTTTTTAAAAAAAAATATTCTTTATAAAAATGCTTTTTTCTTCAAATGAGTATTTTTGCTGTAATTAAATTAGTTTCTCCATCTGAACTAGCTACTTTGTGCCATTTCACAATTGCTATATTTTTCCTGCGACAATATAGTATATTTCTGCTATGAGAGTATTCATGCTACATTATTTAATTAGACTTTGGAAAATGGTGTCCTAGCTTCAGACAGTAACTAGTCTGCTTTCCGAACAGAGAATAATAGTTTTTACAGCATGATTATCCCTCTGAGATGGCTAACCCCCCTTTCCCTTTCCTGAGAATTGAAAAATCTTTTTTTATTGTATATCTCAAAGATTATTTGAGGTATGATACAATTCAGTTCTACCTTGCCAAAAGCCTAATCCTAGATCCTAGAAGTATATGAGATGTAATGCCCTCCACATCAAGATCGTTTGACCTCTTCCCTATAAGGAATGAATATCATACTTGTAAACTTAAATCTATGCCTTTAATCTGATTTTGCTACTTATAAAACTACAATAGCAAACTCTTGGCCAATCTGAAGATATTGATTATGTAAATTGGGTCCAACTTCATTTGGGAGAACAATACTGGATTATGATTAAGCCTGATAAAAACTCATTGTAAAAGAATTCTCTCTAAAACTTCTTGGAAAAGAACATAAGAAAAAAGATCGAAGTACATACAATGAAAAAGATCTAGATTTTCTTTTTGATAGGATAGTGTTAAATAAGCAACTTGTATGTTTTTGTATTATGACAACAAAATCAAATAAACACCTACTTTGTACAGATTACTAGATTCAGTATAGTGGGAAGAGGGGTAGGGTGGTTTACAAAGAGATAAGATAGTTATATTTGGGGATATGAAATATACCTGAAAAATCAAAAAATATAAAGTTCAATCACAAAAGAGCAAAGATTTCATACACCTGTGACTTCAGTGAGGGGCATTATGGAAAGAAGTGTTTTGAGAAGGCTTTGATAGACTTCAGGGATGCCTTAAAAGATAGGAAGGTTGTGGTTGAGAAGATAAGATAGGTAAGGTGTCACTTGGAGCAATAAATGTTAGCAGAAAATAGAAGTAAACCAGGGAGGATGAAAAGACCAGTACCTACTAGAAAAGATATATGTAAATAAGTAGTGGAGGTTGGAAATATAGGCAGGGTCCAGATCATGGAACACCTTAAATACATGCCTAGGAGTTTGGGTTTTTTTTATCATAGCCATTATTGTTATTAGAGTTGGTCTATAAAGGCAATATGTACTGATGAACAAATTGTGAGCAGAATTATATAATAAAAGCTCTACATTAGCATCTCAGTTGGATCCCGTTTTGTAATCTTGGGTTAAAAAAAGCCAGATGACCATGAACATTAACTGAACATCCCACAACCTGCCTGGAGACCAGTTTTGTAGCATTTTCCCTTCTACAGATATAGAAATTGAGGGCAAGTGAAATAATTTGCCTAAGGTCACACAAGTGGGTCCTGGTTAAAATAACAGAGGATTCTTCATTAGAAGTACCCTACTATGGCCAAGAATTGGAAATTGAGGGAATGTCCAAAAACTGGAGAATGGTTGAACAAGTTGTGGTACATGAATGTAATGGAATAGTATTATTCCATAAGAAATGATGAGCAGGAGGGCTTCAGAAAAACCTGGAAAGACTTATATGAACTGATGCTGAGTGAAGTGAGCAGAACTAGGAGAACATTGTAAACAGTAACAGCAACATTGTGTGATGACTAACTTTGACAGACTCACCTCTTCTTAGCAATGCAAGGATCTAAGACAACTCCAAAAGACTCATAATGGAAAAATGCTATCCACATCCAGAAAAAGAACTAGGGAGTCTGAATGCAGGGAGAAGCAAACTATTTGTTTTCTTTCCAATTCCTTCTTCTTTCTCATGGTTCCTCTCATTGGTTCTAATTCTTCTTTACAATATGAGTAATGTAAAAATATGTTTAATATGAATGTATATGCAAAGCCTATATCAGACTGCATGTTGTCTTGGGGTGGAGGAGAAAATTTGGAACTCAAAATCTTATGGAAGTAAATGCTGAAAACTAAAAACAAATTAATTTAATTTAATTTTTAAAAAAGTACCCTGCTATTCCATGGAAATATTTCATTCTTTAGACTTGAAGCTCTCCCTTAATGCCTCTTACCTACTATGTACCCCTGGGTGTACATGTCCTCACACACACAAATAATCATGGGGAATATCTTCATTGAAGACCGATAAGCAATACCAAATAAGGAAAGGGTATTAAGTCAAATGTGATAAGGTAAGAGCCATGATGACCCTCACTGTGTGTGTGTGTGTGTGTGAAGTTCAACACTCATTTTTCTTCTTTTTTTTTCTTTTTAAAGAGTGAGAAGGGAAAACCTCATTCCCTCCTCGTATGAAACATGGTGCTGCTGGGAGACATTAGCAGTAAAGGCTTATAGATAACCCTGAGTGGTTTTAGCTCACCTTGCTGTCTCAAATACTAAAAGACAACAAGAAGGCTGTAATTATTTATTATAAAGACCCAGAGGGACAAAAGTGGAGAATGGGAAGGAAAATTTTGTCTTGTTCATCCAAGGTTCATTTGCATCATCTGGCAAATCCAGTGAGGATGCCGACACTTCCTTCTCTCAGTATTTCAGGGATCTATGATTTCATCAGTATATCCTTCCTCCGATAAAAGACACAACCCTGCTACCCTGCTGCATCTTAGTACAATTTATGTGATGTGAATTCAAACACACATGCAACTTCATAAGCCCAAGAGTAAGCAATACTCTTGGAGAAGCAGTGGTGTTGCAAAGTGCATATTTCAGTACACAAAAATGACACACTTAATTCTCCCTATGCCATTAAACCCATCCTTGGAGAACAGTCAAGTAGTCAAGAAATGTCTCAATTCAAGGTCTCTGAAAGAATGGATTGTAGATGTATGTTCTGACGTTGCAAAAAAGCTATTCACTTTATCACTCATGATGACTCCCCCTGGCTGCAAAACAGATGTTCAGAGACACAACTTGCTAAGCAGCTGCACTGTGTTTGCATTCAAGGGGCTATGCTTCCTCAAGGTCATCATCTGGACGTGACTTTCTGCGAAGACACTTCCTAGAGGTCCAGGATTTTGAGTGCAGTTATGTAACATTATTGATCACAGTCCATTTGCTTAAAAACAAGAACAAAAAAAAACCACCCAACTAATTAGAGCCTATAAAAACACACACCAAATTAATTCCGGCTCACCCTGGCGACTTCAGTCTGGAGAAAGTTATAAATAAGAAAGGAGACAGGGTCTATATTTAGTCAGTATTTGGGCTCCCAGCATTTAAAGTGAAGGAAGTGGGGGTGGGGGCACAGTGTTTTTTATGCATTTAAAAAATAAACTACTTCCTATTTCAGACAAATATATAAACAGTAGCATTATACTATTAAAATAATCACAACTTAGGTAGATCTCTTACAACCCAGTACTTTATATTGCACAACTCTCCCCAGCTCCCCAAATGGTCCTATTACAGTCCATATCTCTTCACAGTACACAGCAGAGCTGGTCAACCTGTTCAAAACAACAAAATCATTTAACTTCAACTGTTGAGCTGTGTCTAAACTACCATGGCTTCTGTATTCAGATTAGAAGGTTTGATGTGGTGGTTTGACCACAGCCTAGTCTTTTAGCTAGGACACAAGTCAGAAATTCTGAATATGAAAACTCAGTGATTTCAACATCTCGCTTTGAATAAAACTTTTCTAAGTGACACTTGGAATTAATCTTTCCTTAATCTACTTAATGCTACCTGTATGGGGTTGGGCAAATTAATTAAATTTGTGGAGTCTCAGTTTCCTCATATGAAAAATAAACTCCACAGTTTCCATATCTAAATCTGTGATCTCCAACACAACATGCATTTAAATTTTTTTTAATTGAAAAAAAAAAGTTACGGTCTAGAATGAATAAGAAAATCTTTCTTCAGCACTAACAATCACTTATTTCGAATTTTCCCCATAAATGTATCTAAGTGAGAGATTTTGTTGCTACATGTTGGGGACCACCAGCCCCTTCCCTCCTGAAAGCTAGGGCTGATGAAGAGTATGGAGTGGGTGGAGTGGGGAATGTATGTATGTGTGTGCTGGTCACAAAGAAGGCTAGCTTTAAATGAGAGTTCACAGCAAACAATGAACTCCTAGAGGGAAAACTGGCATGGTTCCAAGTTGTTCTCATCCTATCACTCAAAACCCAACACTGTAATTAAGCTCTTAAAAAATGTATCTGGCCTGATTAACAATGGGAAGTATGCATTTACAGGGAGGGATGCTACCTTCTGGGGTTGTTTGTCAAGCGCAGCTGGTTCCACAAGCCAGCGGATTCTGTGCAATGTACCTATAACGCCAATTTGGCTCTCCTATGGCATACTTACTCTGCCTGGTTACCTAGCCCAGATTCTCATACCTCTTAGTATAACAAGAGGCAACATGGTACACTGTAAATAGCACTGACTCCAGGTTCAAATCTCACCTTCCCTACTCAATACCTGCATCATTTTAGCCAAGCCACTTCCTATGACTTTGTGCAAGACACTTAACTACCCTGGGTGTCAGTTTCCCCATCTGTAAAAGAAAGGGTTGGAGTACGTGGCCTGCCTCTGAGGTCCCTTCTAGCTTTTAGTCTATGATACTCTCCATTTTCTTTATGAAGCACTGGAAACTTAGGAAAAGAGGCTTCTTCACACTGAAAATTCTCAGGACTGATGAATAAATGACCCCTTTTGACCAGGGTTAGTATTAACTTCACCTTTATCCTAACAAAGAGCATCTTTAATTCACAAGTGGAAACAAAGTGTGTCCATTTTTCAAAAAGCTATTAATGGGTGCATAGATGTATACACCGAGCAATTCAGTTAGCATAATCAAGGTAGGATAAGGTTACAAAAGCATTGGAATGGATCCATTTGGTTATTTCAGGCAGCTCTCACAGGTTTTGAAATTCATGATACTTCATTCAGAAGAAAGGGGACATAACTGCAGTTAATACATCAGATAGGAAAGTCTGCTAAGTATTCAGAGTTGACATATTGGAGACCAGAGGATTTCAGGGTGTCTATTGTTTCTAGTGGCTAAAAGAGAACATATATTGAAGTAATCTAGGACAGGAGTTGAGGATGGGGGGTGCATTTCATGTGGCTAAAAGAAAACAAATTCCTAGCAACCTGTTAAAATGCCTTGTTGCAGGTTACATAGAGAAGTTCCTTGAATCAGGTAAAAATAATGAACACTGAGAGTTGGGTGAGAGATGTCAGGTACTGAAAAGAGAGAAAAAGAGAGAGATGGAGATAGGGAGATGAAGGAAGTCAGTATGCCAGGAGCACTCAAGAATAAGCCAAGAGAACAGAGCCAAGGATAAGAGGGAATAAAAGGAAGAAAATGAGAGGACAGTGAAGTGTGATAGAAACACTGGATTTGGAGCCAGAGAACCAGGATCGAGGTCCCAGCTCTAGGACTTTACTTATGTGACCTCAGGTGAGTCACCCCCTCTCTCAATTCTTCATCTGTAAAGTGATGGCTAGACAAAAATAATCTCTGAAGTCCCTTCTAACTCTATATCCAATAACATGCAACAACACTGCTTTACTTGAAGGTAGCACATGCTTAAGAAATTAAATGTTTCTACTCATTACATTAAAATTATCCTTAATAATATCAAACAACTTAATTAAGGTTGAAGAAGGGGAGAAAGTTGGTAAATTCAGAGAAAATGAAGTTTTTGTGTTTCTATGATATCAATCTAATTTTTTCCTGCTTTTAGATCAGTTGCTTTGGTGGTATGTAGATACAGAGTAAAGGAATTTGTTCATTAGATGCACATATTTAATTTCCTGTACTTATGGGTGGCCAGCCTACTGAAAAAAATTTTTCAAGTGACTTATATAACCTAACTGCTTCTAGCGCATGGTTCGTACAGAAAGAAATAATTTATTTCACTAGCGATGCTTATTCCAACTTAAATTCAGGGCTGATGTCTTAAAAAGTTAAATATCTAAATAGCTAACATGTTATAAATATGTGAAATGCTGTGGAATATATGTAATAGTTGAGGCTATGAAGTTCTTCTATCTAGTACTTACTGTTATCAGATCCTTCTGAGCATTTCAAACCATGCTGAATTGTGCAGGTCAGAGAGAGAGGTTAAAAGGCTCATGTTTATATGACGCTCATTCCCCAGTCAAGAAATGTCAAAGTATATAAATAAGCAGTTTTCAAATGAAGACATCAAAGCTATCAACAGTTATATTAAAAAATGCTCTAAGTCACTAATAATTAGAGACATGCAAATTAGTGCAACTCTGAGGAACCACCTCATACCCATTGGATTGGGCAGGATAACAAAAAAAGGAAATGACAAATGCTGGAGAAGACATAGAAAAATAGGTGCACTGGTGCACTATTGGTGGAGCTGTGAACTAGTCTAAACATTCTGGAAAGCAATTTGGAACCAAACCCCAAAATCTATTCAACTGTGCATACCCCTTTTGACCTACTAATACCATCAATAGGTCTGTACCCTAGACAGATTAAAGAAAGAGGAAAAGAACCCATGTACACAAAAATATTTATAGTGGTTCTTTTTGTGGTGGCAAAGAATTGGAGAAACCGGGGGGATGTCCATAAATTGGGGAATGGCTAAACAAGTTAGGGTATATGCATGTGATGCAAAACTATTTTACTGTAAGAAATAATGAAGGGTATGGTTTCAGAAGAATCTGGGAAGGCTTCTATGAACTGATTTAAAAAGTAGGAAGAACAACTAATAGAGTAACATTAGTATTGCAGATAATCAGCTTGAAAGATCTAGTAACTGATCAACACAATGACGCATCACAGTTCGTAAGGACTCATGATGAAACATGCCATCCTCCTCAAGATAGGGAACCAATGGACTCAGCTTCTGAAGCATATTTTCTTTCTTTCTTTTATTCTTTTTATCTTTCTTCTTTCCTTCCTTCCATTCAACATGACCAACTTTCATAATATGAAAGTTTATTTTGTATGACTATATATATAAATACACACACACATATATGTGTGTGTATTTGAAATAGGTTCTGTTTTTTCTTGCTTTCACAATGAAAGAGGGGGGGAAGGGGAAGGAGAGAATTTGGAACTGAAAATTGAACTAAAAAACCCTTATATGGTGTTTTAAATAAATTGAAAAATTAGAAGGATTTTTGGTCCTTTTCATAGAAACATTTTAGATTAGGTTTGAAACAAAGAAATAAAAGAAGCACTGAGTAGTTATCATCTCAAAGGAATTCTAGAATATTTTCAAAAAAATGGTTCTTAGGTTTTTAAACTTTAAAATAATCAATTTCCTCTCTACTTTTCATCCCTTATCTTGATATTTTTTTTCCCGAAAATGAATGCCATAATTAATCATTAGAAATCCTATTAACTAGGAGTATGCTATTAATAAGAACTCTCTAACTCAGACCATAATTTTTCTAAACAAGAACTTTCAAATACAAATACACACACGCACAACACACACACACACACACACACACACACACACACACACCATCCCTGTTTGCAGTTGAATCATTCAGGTGTCTCTGCCAAAGGTATGGACAGCCATCAAAGTCACAGGAGGGAAATGGAAGAGAAATAATGTTCCTTTGACATGGATCAAGTATAATTACAGATGATTCTCAGCCCAAAACAGCTTTAACTCCTGTGACCCCTTTCATTATGTGGTTTCCCTTATGGTGAAAACAGAAGCCAAGAAGACGATTCCTATCCTCAGAAAAGCCACCAGAGTACATTTAGTATTTTCATAAACTGATGACAATGGAGTGGCTAAAATGTAACCTGACGACATTTTAGCCACACACTTAAATGTTCGCCTGGTTAAAGGCAGAACTTTTTCTTACGTTGTCCCTATGCATGACATTCCATCTCCTGCTCTGTCTTTACATAGACTGTCTCCCATGCCTATAATTCTCTTGTCCCTTATTTTCACTTCTTGGAACCACTAGCTTCCTTTAAAGCTCACGTCAATGTCACCTTGTTCAGAAAGCTTTCCTTGATTCCTTCTAGCTAGTACTTCTCATGTCCTTATCCCTCCCCCCACATAATTTGGATTTATTATGTATTTGGAACTTCCTCTGGGCTATGTCCCCAAATCAATACTTTTGGGTCTTTGGGTTTAGATTTCAAAGTAGGGATTGTACCACTGAAACCATAGTGCATGAGTCCCCACTGATGAACTTATGCTTAACAGCAAGCCAGTAGATATTATTAGCTCAAAGAAAAGGCACTTATTAAGGTAGCATAACAAAGATAGTAGCTATAAAGCCTTCTTCCATATATAACACTATGGTAGAGCCTCCCACATTACATATAATATTTGTGGAAAGAGTGAGCATAAACTTCGGAATACTCTGGTGGTGAGGCATACTTATAGGAGATCTAGATCTATCTATCTATACATACACACATACATATACATATATAAAACAAAGGCAATCTTTGTTACTACAAGGTCCTGTTGTAGTTTCTCGTGTGGTGCCACTCTGCTTAAGAACAGAGTCTTCGCAGGGTAAGCTTAACTTACTTATGATCCTAGGTCTATTTCTCTCCAAAGCTTAATTTTCAAATCCACAGCTACTTTCTCTTGAATCCATAGTTAGCTATCCTCTCTGCTCCTGCTCCTCAAAGCTTCTTACTGCCCTCTGCTCTCTGTTTCTATACATCTTTTGGTTCTCCCTGTTGAATGAGGCATCTCCTAACAGGTAAGTCTGTGTTCATCCTTCATATTCGAAGAAGACCATGCCATCAGAGAAATGATGACATGACTTGCACTTGACTTTGTTTTGAGTGAGGGAGGGCTGTGCAGGTCACCAGCCTCACTTTTCCTCTGGAGTCATCTGAATCCAGTGACCAGATATTCATCAGGATGACTGGGGAAGGCCCAGGATGCATTGAGAGACCTTGGCCTATTCAGATACTCTACTTAGAGTGAGGTAATACCCATTCAGTGAATAGGTCTCTTTAAGAAGTAAACAGCGAATGGTCTAGGCTCAACTGAACTTTTGGGGAAGTTATATCACACTATTGACCCTTTGAATTTTCAGTACACTAAAATAACAAGATACCAAGACTGACAATGGCTAGTGGAGGAAAGAAGATGCTCTAGCCCATCCCACTGCCCTCTGGTAGAGGCACAGGGGTTACGTTCCACAAAGTTGTACCATCTCTTAACAGTCTGGCAGACTTATCTTTCAAGAGCTATCAGTAACATGGCTAAGTCTTCATCCGACCAATGCAGAATGGAGTCTCTAACTTCATTAAAAAGAATACCTGATATATTACAAAGGGGCAAAGGGGTATTGATTCCTATTGGCACTTGGTTGAATACATCAACATCACATTTTCTCTATTATATGTCCTTTACTTTCTGTAATTACATCAACAGAGATGATTAAGGAACCAATCTCACAGTTCTATGTCCCTCACCCCATATGTACTATGTGCATATAACCTTTATTTACTTATTTATGAATTCCCATGAACTGTTTCACTTCTTCCTTTGTATTTCCAGGGTCTGGCACTTGATAGAAGTGGCTCAACTGAAATTCATCCCAGCAGGATCTCAGACCATCCATTTCAATGTGAATGAAGTTTAAGTTCTGACACTATCTAGCTATATGTGACCTTGGACTAAAAGTTATTTAGCCCCTCTGGGCTTCAATTTCCTAATTCATAAAAAAATGAAAAGGTTAGACTTGACGACCTCTAAGGTGCTTTCAGTTCTAAAATTCTGCATGTGAGATCCGACAGACTATTAAGATGGCTCAGGATCAGTTTTTTTAAGATAAGAAAAATTTAAATTAACTTCTATATTCATGCACAAACTTCAAGAATTCTAATTAACAGCAGATGGAGAGGGTAGCAAAAGATGACATTTTGCTTCTGTGATCCAACTCCAGGCCAATAATTAAAAAGGGAAAAAAAAATCTAAGTGATGAGACATCTGTTATGATTTCACCAAAATACAATTTGAAGGAGGACACCCCTCCCTTAAATCACAATACATTGTATATCTAAGTTCCCAACTAACATTGTAGCATTATGCTTTTTTGGCATTATGAGTCTTTTGTATCTAATGTTATATCGATTCACCAAGATATTCCTCAATGAAGTCTTTAGTTCTTCCCAGCATGCATCAATGAGTTTAGGTACAAGACCTTGCAAGGGAAAATTCTTGGCTGTTTTAACATTATTTTACAAAATTGTCACATCCTTTCCCCTACACCTTAAGTTCAATTTCCATTCAAAGTTAATTATAGCACGCCATTTAAAAAGCAAAATAAGATATTTAAGATGGAGTCATATTAAAAATTATAAAGAACAGTTTTCTTCCTTTGACTTGTAATAGCTACTCCATAGACTTATGTGAAATACTATCCAGCCTTGTTTGGATATTTTATTTACTGAAAGGGGCCAAAAGGGGAGATTTGTGTGAGAAGCACAGAGAAATGTGACTTCAGGAGAAACGGACAATTTTGAAGGGTTCTGAGAAAAAACAGTATCTCAGAGGCAAAAACGTTTCCCAGTAGCTGATTTACATGACTATTTTTAGGACTTAGAAGTTTATTGTTTTTAATAAAAGAACTATTTGGAGACTATTGGGAAATATAAACACACACACACACACACACACATGAGGGTATGTATGCTTATCTGTATATATAAACAAAAATCCACATTTCATAGACTACTTGTGCCCCATCGTACAGAAATGTAGATTTTTGGTTTTTAGCCAAACAGACACACAGCATGGTGTAGTAAGTAATAAAATGACCTTAAAGTTAAATTCAAGTTACATTTCTGATATGGCCAAATAATCCTGGGCAAGTCACTTAATCTCTTGGGCTCTGTTCTAGGCAATTCTCTAAGAACATAAATTGCAGAGAAAGTGCTGGCCCACATTGGGATAGGGAATCTTCTTACCTCAGAGTTCCCAGTGAAAGCATAGCTCCAGTCGTTATCCCTCCAGATACAGGTAGTGTACTACACTTGAGGAGACATTGATTTGGAGTACTAGAAGTCACAAGAAATTGGGGCTAGGGAACCAGAATGTAAAAACCAGTGTCAGAAGAGAGAAGACATAAAATAGAAGCCAACAGAACAGAAAATCCAGAAGAAGAGACTATCTGAGACCAGATAACTAGAGAAAGGCAGGTTCTGTAGTTGATTTAGGGAGCTGACAGAGGATAGCACTGATGCTGGGAGCTCAGTGGAAAAAGAATCCTGTCGTGTAACGAATTGGGTTAGAAAAGTCTGTTATCCTCTCTGGTCCCATCTTGAGAAAAGTTTTAGAGAAGAAAAGACCCTCAGAGATTTGCATCCATTGCCATTTACTATTATCTATGACTTGAGAGGAGGAAACTCCTTAAAGTACAGATAACAGACCTGAATGCATGTGTAGATCCCAAGCTTTTCACTCAAAGTACTGCATTATCATTCAACCATGGAAGCAGACCTAGGAAGATCTGCCTATCTGTGTGTGTATGTATGTATATATGTGTGTGTGTATATGTATGTATGTATATGTATCTCCAATAATATATATCCAAACTTCATTTGGATTCAAAGGGCCACACTTACCTCATATGGCCTCAAGGTTGCAGGCAGGTTCCCCATCCCAATATAGATACCAGGCTTAACGCTGTTGCTTCCTAAAAGAGTTAAACACTGCTTTAGCAGTCCAAGCATAGAAGAAAAGGAGCCTTATCCAGTAGGGCAGTGGAGAGATATAGAGTAAGAGCAGTTCCATCCAGTAGGTGATATGTAGTACAAACTGCTCCGTAAAGAAATCAAAGATACCAAGGTTTATGATCCAGAGTTGTGAATTTTACCAGGTACATGTATTTTCCTACTCATTAACCACTTTGTTAGAGTTTGGCAAATTTATGTCCACTCCCTGCCATGAACACCATATTCCTTGGTAGACAAGTGTAAACCTAGTTAATGGTTAGACATTTTATGATTACTATCAGTTTTGCTTTCTGTTAGTAAATGTTTCATAATTAAGAGTTAATGGTGTTATCTTGATGGATTTGTTTAAATGGGAAATACACCAGTGGAACTCAAGACCTATAATTGTGAGTAGTAGATATATGTCTTGATCCACACCAAGGTTATCCCTAGAACCCCAAGAGTGAGTTGTAGTTATAACGGCAACCCCTCTGGGGAACCACCTTGACCTGACAGCATGGGCATAGGTGGGGTGAGCAAACTAAATCCGGCCCAGGAAGAGAATATGTTGAGGTCAGTGCCATGGGCTACTTGTATCTCATATGAACTTACATTTTACTTAAGTTAGAGGATTGTTATATATTGAATTTATATTTCTAACCTTCCCACCCTACTGTTTCTTAAGCTACTTATAAAAAGGTTTGATAGGAATAATGGGACATGAACTACACCACCTTTCCCATACTTCCTAACTTTAATTCCCATTTCATAGATGTGTATTAAAATGCTAGGCAAAAATACATTTTAATATTGGGAAACAAGAAAGTATCCCTCTTATTTGGGGGGTGGGGGCAGAGATGGTGGGATATCATTACTTGTTGACACTTTAACAGTAAGGCAGGATGGGGCTGGAAGGGGGAAAATGATAGCCAGATGAAAGAAAAGAGTGCAACTTTTCTTCTAAGGACAATAAAAAAATGAATTTCTCAACCTCTTTTGCTCAAGCAAAATAAAGGTATTACAGCTAAATAAAATAAAGGTATTTAGTTCTCATTTTATGGAAAGGATGCATTCCAATAAGGTTGGGTATAAAGTAAATTACCATAAAAGAAATCTTATTTTCCCTTTATCTTCACTACAAGAAGCAAATTTGGGGGAAAAAAATCCCTTACTAGACAGAGTTGAATATTTCAAAGGAAAAGATGTTAGCCCTATAGTCAAGTAGCATACTTAGTGTTATGAACTATAAATGAGTACTTTCAGAAATCTGGAATACTTTCTCATGTGTAGGATCTTCCCTTTGATAATTTCCCCTAAACCCACAATTATAAAAATATCTCCCTCTGAACTTATGTTTAGAGTTTCCTAATTTAATCCATTGTCTTGTCTTTTTGAGTTTACGATACCTAGGAGAAGGATGTAACATCATACTTTGTAAGCAGGTGAAATTTTCTATTGACCTACTTCAGAAAGTTCTAGATTTCCGATTCTTTCCACATAAATAGTGCCCTAGAGTATCCATTAAGTTAAAAATTCATCTGTGATAAACTTAAAAATTTATACTAACACTAAAGAGTCAAATTTCCATAGTCTCTATGTCAGATTATGTATTACTATCTTTAGAGTGGCCCTTTAGGGTAGACATCCCCATGTCAAAACACACCCTATTTTAAAGTCACGCATGATTTGTTCTAGTATTGTTGCTGTATTTTTTCAACTTTTGAAAGAGGTCCAAGACAGTGGCTTGAATGTACCACTGTTCTCAAAATTCTCAACCACTATGCATCAGCAAATCAGTTAGACAATTCAAGTACGTCAGTCAAGTATGACAGATCTAGATCTGTTGCCTGGCTTCCTTTCATCATTTCAAGCTTTTTCTGCCAAAATATACCTGCAGAAAACAATTGGGAAGGCCTTTGTTGCACCTTACACCTTTGCTTCATTCTCACCATCTTTCTTCTAAGTAATTCTGTATCAATACACACCAAACAAGCTGCTTAAAACACCAGTTTTATAAAGTTTTTACAATAACTTTAACCCTTGCTGGGTGTGTTTTTTTCTAGAGGCCATAAAAGAACCATTTGTCCTGATATGGAAAGATCAAGCACTTTATGTTTATTCTCAGACATTTTAACACTTTTCTGGATAACTAATGTTCAGATAACTTTCAGTCAAAAAAGTTAATTCTATCACACCTTACTTGTGTTTTCTATTCAGCCTTTCAATAATACTTTAATACAACTAATTTTATTCCCTTTCGTTGAATACAATGCACAAGTCTTTGAAAGCTCTTTGCCTTTTGCCTTCCTATTTTCTAGGGTCTTCTTTTCAACACTTAATTGGCAAGGTGAGGGTAACGTTTCAATTACCCAGACTGAGAGTGAAAAGCTCTTGCAGAAGCTATGCTCTTTCTTAAAATCTCCGCTATACATCTCCTAACTCTCAAACCTTTTATTTCCATAATAGCAAATATTCATTCAAATCTTTTCAAATATTCATGATTTCTTACATTCTAAGCAATAGACCTCTTTGTGTGTGTTCATCCTTCACTGCCAAAGAAGACCATGCCATCAAAGAAATGATGACATGACTTGCACTTGACTTTGTTTTGAATGAGGGAGGGCTGTGCAGGTCACCAGCCTCACTTCTCCTCCAGAGCCATCTGAATCCAGTGACCAGATATTCACCAGGATGACTGGAGATGACCCAGGATGAGGCCACTGGGGTTAAGTGACTTGCCCAAGGTCACACAGTTAGTGAGTGTTAAGTGTCTGAGGTGAGATTTGGACTCAGGTCCTCCTGACTCCTGCACTGGTGCTCTATCCACTGCACCACCTAGCTGCCCAATAGATCTCTTTACTAGCTTCCTCAATATACATAAAGAATTTCTTCTTGGAAGGGACCTCTATGGTAATCTAACCCACTCCATAATTGAAAGGAATTTTCATGTAATATATCTGGCAACCAGCCATTCAGCCTCCACAATAAGAGAGAGTGAGAGAGACTCCACTGTGTTTTGAGGCAGCCTGCTATTTTTTTTCTGATTTAGTTAATTGTTGCAACTTCCTTCCACCCACTGCTCCTGGTTCTGCCCTCTGAGCCTAAGTAGAACAAGTCTAATCTCTCCTTCATATAGTGCAATAAAGACCGGAAGCTGGGCACCAGGCTCCCCCAAGACTTGAATCCTTCCATGTGCTCCCTTCTACCTTCTCTCAAAACTCATTTCTTTCTTGAGTCACTATGGAACATCCTACTGTGGTTCCACGCTGTAGTGGTATTCAACACTATTGTTCCATTGTTCAGGTATTGTTCCATTTCTTTTGTCTTGTAATCATTATTTAGGAAAGTTTCTAAACTTTTAGGTGTTTTGGTAATTGTCCTCCCTTTTCATTTTAGTTACCTTCTCTGTTGATTTATCTGCTTGTACTCCGTGTTTTTAATGAAATTGTCTTCCTCTTTAAACATTGGTAGTTGTCATCTTTTTTTGTCTGCTTATTTTCCCCTTTTGCTCACTTTCTGACTCCTCCCCTTTCAGTGCAGCATATTCCTACAAGCCTGAACCATAACATTGTCTTGGGCTCATCTCACATTAGAGAATTCGCTTTCCAGCCTCTGCGTCAAGTAATTCTGGGGGAACTAAACTGGCAAGTTTATTCCTCTTTATTTCAGGTCTGGTACAGCCACACATGCTAAATCCCAACCCAGTTCCCTCTTTTCTTTAGTTCTCTAACTGGACTGAATAGAAAACCTCTGCCCCTTTTTATAGGAGGATGGTAAAATGATTGCTTCGTGCTGTTGCCTCCACTGGAGTTACCTAGGGCTTACGCCAGGCAGAGGGAAGCATGGTCCTTATACTACTCCTTCCTCCTCACATAGCTGTACAGAACAATTGTGCATTGATTGTTGCAGCAATATGAGGGAGGAAGGGCAGGGGAGGAATACACCAGCAGAATCTGTGCAGCAACAGGGAATTGCACACATGGGTCCCAAAGCACATACATACATACATACGTGCTGGAATAGGGAGGCTCTTGGTGAAGGAGAGCTGAGTGTCTTAAAGTTTCTCATTTCCCACTACTAACTTATGAGCTTTTACGTTTCAGAACTTCCTGCTTTCTTGTCCTATAGATTCAATTCTAAGTGTTCTACATATGGTATATAATTCCTCTTTGGGGTTTTTCCCCCAAAATGTGGGAACTGGGGAAAAGATCTAGTTCTTTAGCCTGTTGGTCACATGACCTGGCAAGAGATTGTGTATTGATGAAGAAGTCATATAGATGTTCTTATATGTGGATGATTTTATCAAGACTCAGAACCAAATGGAACCTTCCCAATGAATCATATTGCTACTAAAAAGTGATAAACCTGGTCATCTAAATAGGAAACATAAAGAGGGAGAATACATATTTTTAAATTATTTTGTTTGTTTTCAGTGTTCTACAATCACTTCCATATATCTTAGATTTTTTTCCCCTCCCTCCCCACTCCCTCCCTGAGATGGAGTACAATCATATACAGGTTCTGCACATACGTTCCTATTAAATACATTTTCACCTTAGTCATGTTGCACAGAAGAATTAAAATGAATGGGAGAAACCATAAAACAAAACAACACATAATATAAAAGAAAATGTCCTGCTTCATTCTGCAATCCAATTCCATGGTTCTTTCTCTGGATGTGGAAGGTGTTTTGCCTCAAGAGTCCATTGAGAATTTTTTAGGTCCTTGCATTGCTGTGAAGGACTAAGTCTACCAGAAAAATTCCTCGCACACTGTGGTTGTTGCTGTGTACAAAGTTCTCCTGGTTCTACTCCTTTCACTCAGCATCAGTTAATATAAGTCTTTCCAGGCCTCTCTGAAGTCTTTCTGTTCATCATTTCTTATAGCACAATAGTATTCCATTACATTCAGTCATTCCCCAATGGATGGGTATCCCTTCTATTTCCATTCTTAGCCACCACAAAGAGAGCTGCTACAAATATTTTTGTACATGTAGGACCCTTTCCCATTTTTATGATCTCTTTGGGACACAGTCCTAGAAGTGCTGTTGCTGGGTCAAAGGGTATGCACATCTTTGTAGCCCTTTGGACATAGTTCCAAATTGCTCTCCAGAATGGTTGGATCAGCTCACAGCTCCACTAACAATGAATTAGTGTTCCAACTCTCTCACATCTTCTCCAACATTTATCATTTTTCTGTTTTGTCATGTTAGTCAATCTGATAGGTGTGATGTGGTACCTCAGAGTGGTTTCGATTTGCATCTCTCTAATCAATAGTGATTTAGAGCATTTTTTCATATGACTATAGATAGCTTTAATTTCTTCCTCTAAAAACTGCTTGTTCATATCTTTGACCATTTATCAATTGGGGAATGACATATATTCTTGTAAATTTGACTCAGTTCTCTATATATTTTAGAAATGAGGCCTTTATCACAGATACTAGTTGTAAAAATTCTTTCCCAATTTTCTGCTTCCCTCCTAATCTTGGTTGCATTAGGTTTATTTGTGCAAAAACTTTTCAATTTAATGTAATGAAAATTATCCGTTTTGCACTTCATAATGTTCTGTATCTCATTTGGTCAGAATTTTCTCCATTCTCGATAAATCTGACAAATACATTATTCCTTGCTCCCCCAATTTGTTTATAGTATCAGTCTTTATACCTAGACCATGCATCCATTTGGACTCTATTTTTGTTTATGGTGTCAGGTATTGGTCTATGCCCAGTTTCCACCACACTGTTTTCCCAGCAATTTTTGACAAACAGTAAGTTCTTATCCCAGAAGCTGGGGTCCTTGTGTTTCTCAAACAGGAGACTGCTATATTCACCAACTACTTTGTCTTGGGTACCTGGGGCAGCTAGGTGATGCAATGGATAGAGTACCAGTGCAGGAGTCAGGAGGACTTCAGTTCAAATCTCACCTTAGACACTTGACACTCGCTAGCTGTGCGACCTTGAGCAAGTCACTTAACCCCAATTGCCTCATCCTGGGTCATCTCCAGTCATCTTGATGAATATCTGGTCACTGGATTCAGATGGCTCTGGTGGAGAAGTAAGCACAGCCCTCCCTCACTCAAAACAAAGTCAAGTGCAAGTCATGTCATTACTTCTCTGATGGCATTGGTCTTCTTTGGCAACAAAGGATGAACACACACTTGAGTACCTAACCTATTCCACCGGTCTACCCCAGAAGGATGCATATTGCTTAGATTATTTTTATCATGTAACAAAGATACTTTGCAAAGCATTGGGGAAACAACAAAGGCAAAAAACTCTGACCTCAAGAATTTCACAGTCTAATGAGGAGACAGCATGAAAAACAACTATGTATGCTCAAGATATAGAGACAATTTGGGGATAATCAAGAGAGGGAAGGTATTAGTTTTAAGAGAAATCAGGAAAGGTTCTCAAAAGAAGGTGGGATGCTGGCTGGGACTTGAAGGAAGACAAAGAAAAAGCAGAAGATGGTGAAGGAAAGGGAAAGAAATCCAGACAAAGGAACTGACCGATGAAAATGCCTAGAGTCAGAGGATGGAATGTCCTTGTTGTAGGAACAACAAGGAGGCCAGCGTCATTAGACTGCAGAGTAAGGGGATGGATTGGGTAATGGGGTGTAGGCAGGTAATAAAAGATAGGAGGGTCCAGGTTATGAAGGGTTTTGAATGCCAATGAGAATTTTCTATTTCATTCTGGACATGACAGGGAGTCATTAAAGATTACTGAATAGGGGATGATATGGTCAGACCTGGTGTTTCGGAAGATCAATCTGACAGATGAATGCAGAATTGCCTGGAGTAGAAAGTGACTTGAGGCAGGGAGTCCAACCAGAAAGCTATTGAAGAAGTCTAGGCATGACTAATAAGGGCCTACACCAGAGTGGTGGTAGTGTCAGAGGAGAGAGGGGGGAGAATACAAAAAATGTTACAAAGGTGAAATCAACATATTGCCAATGATGACTGATGTACAAGAGGTAGTACAAAATATATCAATAACATATATGAATAGAAAACGGGTAAGTTCTCCATTTGATTTGAAGGATAATAGTTGGCCTAAGTAATCATCATAAAGTATTAAAAGAAGACCTTTGGAATATTAGGTGGATCATTTATGGAAGGATATAGACAAAAATCACATTCGATAAAAATGCTGTAATCTACAAATATGGCAAACACATTCACACAGAGTACATAGGTTCAATGAAGCAAGTTATTAGAAAAAATATGTGGCATATATTCATGTTTAGGTTCTAGATCAGCTATTTTCAAACTTTTTGGTCTCAGAACCTCATAATGTTCTTAAAAATTATTGAGGACCCCAAAGGGTTTTTGTTTTTGTGGATTATATCTAAAGATACTTAACATTAAAACTGATAAATTTTTAAAATGTTTATTAATTTATTTTTGAAAATAACAACAAATGAATTACATAGTAATATTTCATGAAGAATAATAATTTTCTAAAACAAAAATAATCAGTGGAAAGAATGGGTTTCTTTTACATATTTTTGGAAATCTCTTTAATGTGTGGTTTAATAGAAGACAGCAGGATTCTCATATCTGCTTCTGCATTTAGTCTGAGCCATATAATTTTTCTAAGTATATGAGGAGAATCTGATCTCACACTGATGTGTTGTTGGAAATACTAAAGTGTGTTGGAAATAGTGAGATGGTTGCTGTCTTAATAGAGGAAAAAACATCTTAATATTATTATGAAAATAGTTTTGTGCCCATGAACCACTTAAAAGATTGATAAGGATCCCCAAAGGGTCTCCAGACCACACTCTGAGAAATGATGCGCTAAACCAATCCTTAGTAAGCTTTTACATTGGGTAGTGGCCAAAATGGATGTGTTTCATGACACCTGATCCTAACCTCTGTAACCACTTGTTGCAACAAGGTGGGGGGAAAAAGAAGAAAAAGGCAAGAACTAAAGAAAAAAAGCTAGTCAAGAGGAAAGAAAGAAAGAATGCTCTTTGGTGTCAGTAGTGTTAACTGCATGTGCCTTTGCTTTTGTACCTCTAGGTATTTTTTCTGGACAAGCACAAAGGCACCACTTGTATATGTATGATACATGTGCATTTGACCAAGGGCCATAAAATGGCTCTTCAAGAACTTCAGGCGCATCATTAAGCGTGTATTGACCACATTTCTGGACTTGAATGCTCTATATTACTTAAGTAGCTTCTCATCAGTTATTTTTATCTTCCAGTTGGGGTTCCTGCTTAGATTCTTTTCTGAGAATATACAAACAAATGAAAACTAAACAAATATATCTAACATTGATTCCCATATAGTAAATTGTTAGCAGCTTCCTATTCTTCCTCTGATGCTTAATCCGCATTGTTTTTTCTTTCTCTAGAGCAGTTTAATGGATTTGATATTCCTCATAATTCCTATAAGCTCTAAAATAATATTCTTTGCTTAGGACAGCATGGTGTGGTGGAAAAAACACTAGCTCTAGAGTAATAGTAACAATAATTGCTAACATTTGTATAGCACCTACTATGTGCACTGGATTAAGCACTTAATTGTAAATTATAAATTTACTCAATTGCTTTCTCTTAATTGATCTATAAAAAACAACTCTGTGAGGTAGGTTCTGTTGTTATCCCCATTTTTCAGATAGGGAAACTGAGGCAAATAATTAACTACCTTGACCAAGATCAATCAATAAATATCATTCAGTACCTACTATGTGCCAAGCACTGCACTAAGTACCAGGATACCAAAAGAGGCAAGAAGACAGCCCCCACTCTCAAATGTCTGAGGCTAGATTTGAACTCAGGTCTTCCTGCCTTCAGGAATATAAGAAACTACGTTCAAATCCCACCTCTGTTGCTTACTATTTATGTGACCTTGGTAAGTCACCACCTCCTTGGGCTTCAATTTACTCATCTGTAAAATGAGGGGGATGACCTCAAAGTTGAATGAGATTTGTGTTATCATTTCATGTATTCATATCTTCTCCTCCTATAAGCTCCAAAAGGGTGGGGATCAGGTCTTATCTAAATTTTGAAGAAATCAGGGCTGTCTGGCCCAGAGAAAAGAAGCTCTAGGGGAGACATGAGACTTATCGTCAAGTATTTAAAGAGCTTCCAGGTAGAAAAGGGATAAAACCTGTTTTATTTGCTCCAAAGGGACACACTAGCTACGTTAGCTAACCACCACAGACTTATGCTTGGTATAAGGAAATACTTCCCCAGTTAGAGCTCTCTAAATACTTCTGAATGGATGACCTCAGGAGAAAGTGGGTTTTGCCTCTCTAGCAGTTCTAAAGCTGGCATCAGGATGACTGCTTTTTGTCGATGTTCAAATATAGGATAGATAGATGGCTTCGGAGGTTCTTTCCCATTCTGGTATTGTCTCATTTTGAACTTCTGGTTTCTTTATATTTTATTCTTAGAAGTCAGAAGGTAATCCTACTTCCTTATTCAAATAATCCTTAAAAATGCCCTTCCTTTTAAGAGCAGTGACTATCTCACTCATTCATTCATTCAATGCTAGGTTGACTTCGTAGGCAGTGCCTTTTGTCTTCCATAACATAAGCAATGCTTGCTTAATTTAGCTTGCTGTCTCCCAAGTTTAGTTTTTCTAATTAAAAAATCCATGTTTTTATGTGCAAGAGATTGGAAGTGAGGCACTGAACTGGTTGCCTGGATATGCTATAGTTATTTACATATTTTACCATATTTAATACATCATATTTTGTCAACTTTTTTAAAGCACATTAAATATTTAATTAGTTAGATTGCTTTTTATGACAGTCATTTTATTTACTTGTCTGTAAACCACAGTTACTGTAATCTTTATATTTTTCCCCCTTGAGTCAATGCTTTCTCCTTTTCATTGTGTGATATTTTATGATTCCTTCCAAACCGCTTCACCAAGTACCTATTTTAATTCATCTTCCCTGTATCGCATAATATATGATTATTTTATTTTAGACAAATGCCACTTATTCCTCATGATCCTAAGAATCAAATCTTATTTCAGTATTAATGGTTTTATCTTTGAGTTTAAAATTCCTCTACTTCTGTTATGTATTACTTATTCCAAGCTTTATATCCCTCAGGCATTTGTTTTAATAGAATTAGAAGAATCTATAAATAAAACAACTACTTATGAAAATGCATTTATTCTTCTCTGTGCTCCTCATTCCCATTTTATGTAAATATACTAAATTACCAGTAAGTGATGAGTTGGTTCTATACAAAACAAAAGATACTGTACACATAAGATGCTTAATAATTTCAACTTTAACATTTGGCCTAGTTATCAAGAAACAACGAAATTACTTGAGATAATACATTTTCCTATGACTTGGAAATTTCAAGCTGTGAGAAGGAAACAAGATTACCCTTGAGGAAGCCCACCCATAATAGCACTAAAAAAATAGCTCTTCTTATAGGGACTATAGAACGATGCTTCACTTAAACAAGTCAGGACAACCTACAAATTCCACAGGAAGCCAAAAATTCACATAACATTATTAGGAAAATCCTAATGAGAGAGAACTGAATGAAAAAGGATTGAGTGTGAAAAACAAATTTTAATCCTTCTGTCCTTTATTCCTCCTGAAAGCCTTACCTCCCATATAAAGAAATATATACTAAAAGGTGACCATCACCACTATGTAGCCCTTATTATTCTAAAATTATACTTTGGTGTTATTTTTTTACATTGTTGTCCTTACTACTAGTACTACTACTAATCACTTCTAGAAACTGGGTTCAACTTAATGACAACAAATGAGTTTTTAAGTCCTTGATATTTGTTTTACTTGTATTCAGTTTTAGATGGTAAAACCAGTATTCTCAAAGCCAAATTGCATGTATCTTTTAAATTGCTATCACTGATCTCATTTGATTCCTTAATTCTAGCTAAGTCTTTGTTTCCCCTCTAGACTTCTTTAGCTATTTTTATAGTCATCTGAACAACTGGACAGAGGACGCCATAATATGTCTTGGAAGAACAATCACATTGTTATACATTATTCTGAAAAGTCTGGACCTATGGAAATCAAGGCATATGCAGTTTATTTCCAATAGATAATGAAGTTTCAGGGTCTGAGGAAGCAGCATCCATTTTCTCCTCCTATGCATTTCCAGGCATTGTAGGAGAGAGCAGGAATGTATAGACAGTTACATACACACACACACACACACACACACACACACACACACACATAGATAGCTTTAGGTCTGATTAGTTTATGTTACCAATCTATTTTGGACTTGTGAGTCACTTGGATGTCAATATTCTTATATGATCATTATCCAAAATAACATTATCATATTGAGCAGTACACGTTGTTAATCGTAACAAGTGCCTAATCTTTGTGTGCTGTAGGTTAGTGTCATAAGATATTTTGTAATTTCTACAAAGACTGAATAAATGCAACTTTACAGTTTAAAAAAAATAAAAAATAAAAAAAAATGTCACAATGAAAAAAGAAAAAAAGAAACTGGGTTCAACAGACACATATAATTCATCTCCAGAAGTGGGGAACCCGTAGCCTCATTCTAAGTCCTTATGTGCAGGGCCTTTTGAATGGGTCCAAGTTTTACAGAACTAATCCTTTTATTAAGAGAGTTAGTTCTGCAAAGTTTGGATTCAGTCAAAGGACCACACTTGAGGACCTAGAGGGCCACAGATCTCCCACACCTGCTATACCTTAGTAGCTTTGAAAAAAATCATCAGTCTAGAGTCAGTCAGCTGACAGGCCTCTCCCTGTTAGTAGTTGACAGAAACAAAGTGTGTCAACGGCTCTAACTAGAAGACTTTTCATCTTGTTAGGTCTTTATAAACCCAAGTTCATCTCTATACCTTAAAGAACTGGAAGAGTTACGAATACTACATTTCATTTACTTAAAGCTTTATGTTCATAAAGTCTTTTACATTCATTATCTTATCTAATTGTTATAACAGTGGGCAGAGCAAATATCATTATTTTATAGATTAAGACACTGACATTCAGTGAATAATGAAGCTGAGATTCAGACGTGGAGGTCTTTTGTCTCCAAATCCAGTACTTTAAAAAAAACATTAAATAGCTGCTTTTATTATTGATTCCTTACTTAGTAATTTCACTTATTTACATCTTATGTTCCTATCGCATGGAGTTTTTGTATATCTAATATTCTGATCACTTATTTTTTTTTGTTTTTTCCATACAACAGGATGATCTCTTGTTGAATGTTTTTTTCATTTATGATTAAGTTGAGATTTTCAAGCTATGTCATTTTGGATTGCATATTGAGTTCCTTTGTTTTGGGGGTTTTTCTTTTGCATTTCCTTTTCCATTTCCTTTTGTGATTTCTTGAGATCAAAGAATAATTTTGTTACTCAACTTCTTTTTTCTTCATATTTGACAGTTTTTCTCCGGAAACATGTAAAATTTGACATTGCACTTGGGACATTTAATCGCTATATATCGGAGTTTTAATTGTGAGATTTTTTTTCTGGTAGTGATCTGTGGATTCTATCAATAGATTCTCTATATATTTGCACAAGTTCTAGACTATTTTCTTGTATTAATTTTCCTTCATTGTGATATTCAGGTTTTCATTTTTCCTATTCTTCTGGGATTCATTTGATTCCGAAGTTACCTTGTTTTTCTCCTGTCTTCAAAAGGTTTGTATAGAATTCATGTGTTCTTTTACTGCCCCCTCACTGATTTTCAGCCAAATTTTCCTTCATTTTACTATTCTTGTCTTCTTATTCTATCTTTTTCAACTCTTTAAAAAGAGTTTTTATGATGGATTTAGTGTTTCTTTAAAAATCTGTTATGGTTTTTGAAAGTTCTGCAATAAGAGATTCAATTTCTGAACTATATTCACTCTTAATTCCTTACTTGATGGGATGTTAGAACTTTTCTAGAGCTTCTTGCTGTTCCATATTCTGTGGGTTATCTATAGGTAGACAGCTAGATGGTACAGGGATTAAAGCAGGCCTATACAATCTGCAACCTGAGAGTCACGTTACCATGGGTCACTTACCATTCCTTTATGGTATGTTATGGTAAGGATGTTTTCCTCTACATTTTTTATCGGCCACCTAAAATCCTTTGGCAAGCTGAAAGCAGGCCATGGGACAAAGGTTGTACAGATCTAGATTACAGCATGGGACCTGAATTTAAATGTGACCTCAGAAACTCACTAGCTACACGACCTTAGACAAGTTGATTTACCTCTGCCTTCTTCAATTTCTTCATCTGTAAAATGGGGTACTGGAAAAGGAAATGGCAAACCACTCCTGTACCCTGGCCAAGAAAACCCTAAATGGGTTCACAAAGAGCCAGACCCAACTGAAATGCCTGAATTACAATACCAAAATGGAGATAACAATAGCATCTACCTTCCAGGGTTGCTGTGAGATTATCCTGTAAAAATATATAAAATACTTTGAAAATTTTCAAGAACTCTATAAATGCTGTTATTCCTACAGATTCTTTCATCAAGTTTAGTTCAGTTTCATCAAGTTTGGCTTAGTTTCCTTATAACGTTTGTTAGAAGTTTTGTAATCTCTGACACGCTATTCGTTTTTTTCCCTTCTGGTTTTAGGATTGTCTCTGTTGAGACAGTATCTGCCCATGAGAGACATTTGCTGAAGCTTTTTCTCTTGATATTTTTGGCATTTTAGCCTCTTTTTTATTCCTTCATCACTTACTGTCTGGATTCTCACTCTTCCTGATGAGCAGGCATCTGAAATAATGGTGAAAGGCTGCCTCAACCTCCTAACATCAGAGGACATCAAGTTTGTCATCTTGGATCTCTGCCCTGAGTATAAACTCTGTGGAGGAAGCTAGGCCTGGTTTCAGTCCCCTCTCCTGCACGTCTGATGCAGCCATGCATGTTGGCATCTCTCTCTTCCTTCCCTCTTTCACGTGGTTGAGCATAGTCAATATCTGCAGCTTCTTACAGAGTAGAGAAAGAGCCAAGATGTTCAGGTAAAGTTTATTAAAGCTACAGAGACATGAGAGGACAGTCTCTACTCTGAGTCCCCACCCCAGTCAAAAGGCAGAATGTCGAAGCCTGCTTAATTTCTCCTTGTCTCTCTTTTCCTTCATGTGATTGGGTAAAATCTGTATCTGCCATGTCTTGCAGGATGTTTGGGCAGTCATCACAACAACATTGGTTTCTAGGGTCAGGCTCTACACAAGCCCCTAAACTGGTTTGTGCTGCTACTCTGGGAGTAATGAGGCTTGTGAGAAATGTTTGGGGAACATTCTACATATTAAACTTCTCCAATATTAATTGACATAGGATTTTATCATGTCTGGAATCTTGTTGTCTTCTATGGATTTAATTATAGTTTCACTAAATCTCATGCAAAACTTCTTTTGGGTATGGAGGGGATTTGGAGAATGGTGAAAGTATTTGAAGTAACTCACCTGACATCTCATTGATCATGTAATCCATAAAAACAAGAAACAAATGTTTTTGTTAGGCAGTCACACTAATTTTTTTATGCTTCTAGAGTATGATTCAGTGATATAAAAGGGTGGCACGCACACACACACACACACACACACACACACCCCTGGATCCCATAAAAAATTCCATTGATCATATTTTTGTCTACTTAAATTTAAGCTTATACTCCCCGAAAACTACATATTCTCTTTTTTTAAAATAAAAACTTTGTACTATGCTTGCAACTATATCAATAATTTTTTTTAATTCTTTTTTTTCCTTGAGGCCTGTCTCTAAAAATATTTTTAATGGTGAGGTTAGATGAATAAAAAGGGAAGGCCTAAGTAAGATTATGACCCATTGTAAACCCATGCTTCAAATGGCTGCCATAACCATTGGCTATTGAGAAACCAGCTGACGGAGACAAACCTGTAGTACTGGATCTAGAGAAGGGGTGGCTCGTATGAATCAAAGGTCCCTAGGAGGCAAAGAGGCCAAGTTGTAAAAAGCAACAGACCTCAAAGAATGCTTACGAGTCATTAATACATACTAATTATAGAAAGAACTGCTGGCTATTTTGGATCTTTCCATCCATCTACACTATCGATACATCTTGCCTTCAACTATCAAGGATAACTCTAATTGCACTTAATATTTACAAGAACCTAGTAAAAGATAAAAACATGCCATTCAAAACGGATTAGGCAGGTTCTGTCAGATAACCACTCTCTTTTGCCTGCATACATTAATCCCAATTATTTGTTGAACAACAACGTTATATTCTTATGGCACATGTAGAGACATAGACCTTGCTCTCCAGATTTCCTGTTTCATTTATACAAACTGCATGATTCACAAAAAAACAGAGACATGTTGGGGAAAAGATGTGCAACCCTCAGAAGGACGAGTTTCCTTGGTATTTAAAAAAAATCTCAATGGTGGTGGCTAGTCATTGAAAGACTTCTTTGAGGTAGCAAATTTCCAGGAGAGACTTAGGGAGGGGAATGACTAGACACTTGGCAAGAAGAGAAAGGCAACCTTTGGCATAGAAGACAGTATGGATGAATTAAAAAGAAGAGGTTTAAGTGACTAACTTTAGGAAAGGAACAAATTACTGGAAAGTAGAATAAACTTTTAGTAAGAAAGAGAGTAATCTGAAGATTGAATTATATGTGGCTAGAATGCTTATCAAACTCTTACCCACTAAAAAGCAAAAGAAAAAACATTTAGCTCTCACACGTAACGAACATGGAAACCCTCAGAGGTATTTGTTCATGAGCATAAAAAAAAGATGGCAAAATTATCAGTATGGGAAATTACCTCACTTCACTAGAATTGAATATAAAAGAACAACTTTATGACACAGCTTGTTTTACACAGATGCATATGCATCATAAGTTGAATCATTTCTTCATACACAACTATATACAAGAAAATCCTGATATAGCATAGCATGAAATATCAGTGTTAGCTCTGCCCCAACACTAGCTTTATGAAAAGTGTTTTTTTTTACTACATTCAGCTTATTAACCTAGAAAAAGAATATTCAACTAGTGGATTTTGCTTGGATTTATAAATAATAACCACAATTACCTCACACTGATACAGCGCTTTAAGATTTGAAAAGCACCGAGAAATCAATAATAGTAAAGGAAAATGTACCAGAAAATTTGACTCGGGTTTACTGTGTTCCCACCATAAACAACTATCAGAGGCAGATAGGAAAACACATTTCTCTAAAAAAAGCAAAACAAAACAAAATGCTTATTTACCGCAAACGCATATTTGGACAAGGAAGCAACTGTTCAGTTACAAGTTACGAGCGCCAAGCACCGTAGGGACAGAGAACAACAATCTCCGTCACTGGACTTTTCATCTCATCATAAAATGATGTGCTGTGGCAGCTGTGAATTGGCAAAGCATTGGGACAAGTAAACATCTGGTTCAAGCCACTAAACTAAGCCTAACTTTCTATTCTTAGCTTCATCTTATTGCAACTAAGAAATTAAGATATACGCACAAGGAGATGGTCACTGAGCTATGAAGTTATTTTGACAGTGTGACAAAAATAAAGTTTATTTTTTCTGCACAGAAATGAGCCTTTATCAGCAGGTATGCAGACAGGGACCATTTTTTTTTAAAGGGAAAAAACGGGTAAAGCTCAAAATGTGTGGTTAGACATGGTGGCCATATTTTTTAAAAAAATAAAATGGGCATTGACCTTTTTTTAAAACGTGTCCTGGGACAGACACACCTAAGTAAATTCAGACTGAGACAAGGAGGCACAAGTCCAGATATTTGGGGTCTAATACACACAAAACTACACACCTCCAATGTAACCATATAGGAAAGAAAAAAAATAGGAAAGCTAAATAGACTTCGAGTTCCTGAGCCATCAAGTATTAATTGCTCAAGACCTGATGGGTTGGATTGGGGGGAAGGATCCTCAGAAGAACTGATGATAAGATGGAAAACAGAAAAGGCACAAAGACCTTGTTGTAGGAGGTAATAGGTGCTTTGAAAATGTTTACTGAAAGAATGAGTCAGTTTTGTAACCAACGACATGCACTAGTGAAATGGCTAGGTAGAGCTAAAGATAGAGAACATAGAACTTGGAATATCTTTCCACTATAGTAAAATATAAAGAATATGCAAAGAATTGCAAGTGAACAAGAAGGATAAAGAAGACAGAAAAAGAATCACCAACATATATAAGGACATTCTTCAGTCACTTGATGATTTGTGAATGTAGGCATTCCCTCCATCAGTACAGCTCACATTCCCCCCAAACCCCATCCTGTGTTATGCTTTCCCATATTCTCTCGTTAATTCTCCAAAAACTATCTACTTAATCAACTGAGATCACCTTCTAGAACTTCTTACATCTCAAATCTTTTGGGCACCATAACAATACTTCAGCTGTTTATCTATTACTATGTGCTCTTGCTACATGACTGGCCTGTCTCACTTTCTGATTATATATTTTTATGAATAATTTACTTTATCTCATTTCTTGTACACGGATAGTTGTTGGAAGTAAGCAACAATCAACTTTCACCCAGAATGCATCTCTTAGTTGAGTCATTCACAACTTTTATCCTTCAGCAGTTAGAGGATTCCACAAGTCATGAACATCTAGCTACATTTGGAGAACATTTGATTTAAAAGGGTGTGTGTGTGAGTGTGTGTGTACGCACACAGGAGAGGAACCTAGGATCATTAAAAGGACTGCACAATTTTCCAAATGAAATCCATCCCACTCTCTTCCTCCTATTAAATTTCAGGTCCAATACACTGTCCATCTGCAGTGACTAGTACCCCACCCTCCCTCCTCCACTCCTCCATACACTCACACATACACACACACACACACACACACACACACACACTGACAAACCAACTCAATAAACTGGTTACCTAATATTACATGACCACCACAATAACTAAGGATATATTTAAAAAATCCTGTAAAGCTCATGGATATACAAATTTTGAAAAGAGATGGGGAAAGGACATAAAAAGAAAAAAGTTACAGAATTTTATTAAAATTTACATTTGTTGATTCTTAGTCTCTTACTTCCATATATTTTTCTACTCTCCCTTTTCTCTTGCTTATGCCTTAGGTCTAACAGCACCAAGAAATACCCACAAGCATTAACAGAACCCACTGGTGGCACTTGGTCTTTGGTATATGAAGTAAGCATGGCCTAATTATAAGATACCAGTAAGTGGCAAGAGATTTTATAACCCAGAAAATTTGACTGCTAAGAAAATATCACAAATACTCACTGGCCCAAGCATTTTAAAGACAGTTCTTCTTAAAATTAATTTTTTTTTTTTGCTGATGTGTCCCTTTAATATCTTATCAAACGTGTCCAAAAATTATTCACTACTGACAGCCAGACCCTTAGTGCTCAGATTCTGAACTTAGCTGGCCTGGTCCTCAAGCTATAGAAAGTCTATCATCAGGCTAATTACTAACTGAAGGTTAATAGAACCTGGCAGATTACAGGCTCTGCTGACAGGTTCCAAGAAACCAGGATCATTTCTGTGCCATAAGGCATTGATCCAAGTAGGACTTTAGTGGAGTTATTGTTACGTATGTAGCAACATTGATGAAATCAGCCTTTTGCCCTATTCACCCTATATGACTGATATAGAAGAATGGACCCAGACCAACTAAGTATTCACCTGAAGAATTATAATGGGCCTCCATTGTTTTTTCCACATAGATCCATCAACACAATTCTTTTACTCCAAGATTTTATCTATATCTCTCTCCTTTCTTCTCGCAAAATATTTATGTATGTATATATATATATATATATATATACACATACACATATACGTATCGTATATACATATACGATACGTATGTGTGTATGTATGTATGTATAGCCACTGGGCCCAGATGGCTCAGGAAGAGAAAGTGAGGTTGGTGACTTTGTGCAACCCTCCTTCACTTAAATCCAATTCACTTGTAGTCATGGCATCACCTCCATGATGTTATGGTCCTCTTTGAGAACCAAGGACAAACATCAATGTAGAACAAGAAGGAAGTATTGAAAAAATATACAGGAAAAGAATCTCACTCATGAACAGTCAATAAAGAACCCCTGGTTCTTTGAATCCTGTAACTCTTCTGAATATTATAAAAAATTTTCTTGTGTGAAATAAAGGTTGGGAAACCAATTTCTCTACTGACAAAATATGTACTGTTGTGAAGATATAGTCTTATTGATTATTTAGTCTTGGGTCTTCAGGCATATTATTCAGTTGCAATGGGTTAGTGCCCACAGAAGAGACTGATTTACACAATATTTGGGTAGAAAGAGGCAGATCAGCTTAGAATTCTCAGTAATGAACAATTCTGGCCCATGGCAGAAATTCAGGTGGCACTGAAGTGTGTTAGAAACTGAAATTGATTGCCTCTTTCTGGACAAATTCAAAGAACAGTTTCATGTGAAGAAAGGTAAATCAAACTACGTCTGAGTCTCAGGTTGTACTGTACTGCAGAGCTCAGCTTGTTTATGTCTGCAGTGACTAAGTGAGAAACAATGAGAAAGTGTTTCTTCTTTGCAGTGCCATCATTACTACACTAAGGGTATTGATGGCCCTGTTACTATGGTTACACGTGTCTGCCAATTTCATCCTATGAAGTGTGAACTGCTAGACAGCTGAAGGGGCTATTCATCACTATTATTTAGTGAAAGTGAACTAAGGACCTTGTAAATACAGCTAGGTCTTCAAAACGCCCAAGCAGAAGACTAACAGGGACATCAAACAGTGGCTAATTATTTTACTAACAATATAACAGAATCAGCTACCACAAGAAGTACCTTTGAAGAACACTGGATCTGGATTCATTGGACCTGGATTCAAATCTCGCTTCTTATACTTACTACCAGTTTGACCTTGGACTTAACTTCCCTGGGCCTCAGATACTACATCTATAAAATGAAGACCTCTGATGCTCCTTCCATTTCTAGAACTATGATAATATGGCTAGGCAGATGACAGCATGGTATAACTTTTGGTATGTCTCTACAGATGGCCCAGGTGGAAAAATTAAGAAAAATATGGGGTGAGCCACTGTTAAAGCATGGGGAAATAAGAGATAAAGGGCCTTGGATCCCAGATTTGGGGACATCCCTGTTATATTAGATCAATTGTCTTTGCTGACTGCCAACTAAAGTACTTTGGGAAGAAAGAAGCAGCAGTATCAGCTGGTGCTAAGATCCAAGGATAAGATATAGAAAAATCACCCCTAACAATCCTCTCTTGCCCACAAGCCAAGACAAAACACTTAGTCTTCCCTTTCCAAGACATTTCTCACATGACCCTAGATGATATCTAAGATCTTGATTGTGAGATCAGTTGGCCCAACTTAACCATTTTACAGATGAGATAACTGAAGTCATGAAAGATTAAATGACTTTCTCAAAGACACATATCCAATAAAAGATCATGCCTCAATTCAGTGATCTACACACTGAATCATCTGGGCTCTTTTTTCTTCTTCAAGGCTGCCCTTGTTAATTTTAACCTAATTTCACCAATATAAAATACTGAGGAAGGGAGCACACAGTGTAATTTGCCCTAGGCTCTGAACTCTGCCAAGGACGGATGGATAGCTCAAGGCACATTTTCTGATGCAATAGTATATTATTTGAAATTCCATAATTTTTTTTTAAAAAAGGCATAATGTATGACTCCCGTTTTGTAAAGCTCCTCATCTATCCTGTTCCTGTGGCATTCTTGTCATTGCAACTTTTTACTAACTGTTTCTTATCTCTTCAGTTCAGTTCAGGTTGTTGCTTTGCTTTTTTGAATCATAAGAACAAGAAGTCTTTTAGCATCATCCTTCTCTCTCACTGACAGGAAGTGCTTGAGAACCACCTGAAATTCAGTGCCAGGTGTTCAGTGATCAGCAACTATTAGAACTAAAAATAATTTAAGACAGATTTCAAATCATCTATGGGAGGAAGACATTTTAAAGATTTGATAGTGAGCCGGCTTCCCCATCCCATCCCACCCCACCCCACCCCCCACCCTCACCCTTACCCCTGTCGCCATCTCAGGATCAACAATATCCCAGGCTACAGCAAGAATTTAGAGGAAAGCATAATGCTTAAGCCCATCCCTAAAGAGAAACATAATTTGAGTAAGCTAAAGATGGAACTGTTCTGAGTTTGATTGCAAAGATCATCTAATTTTTAGGTTATCCATTTATAAACCCCTCCCTCCCAGTCATCAGCATTCCAAATCACGGGCAAAAACATGATACTTTGAGTAGGTAGAGCATCTCTTTACAGATAAATCTATAGAGGGCAACAGAAGATGGAAAAAGCGCTGTAACTAGCATCAGAATACCTAGTTTCTGCCACTAATTAACAGTGTGACCTTACTAGTCAGAAGAGACTAGATAATTTAAAATATCTTTGCACCATATTAATTTAATAAAGGTACCGGTTCTTTAAAAGAGAAATAACTAAGCATTAATTTAGAGCACAAAGATCTATGAGGAAGCAGGACTAGGGTAGGAACAGAGTAAAAATTTGAATGGCCTATTAAGTTAGAGGGGGTTTTTTTAAGTTCCTTTGAAAAGACAGAGTATTTAGATTAGTGACTAAAGCATATGGAAGAAACCTGACTTTCTGTGTGAAACTGTACAAGCCCCTTCCTCTGTTCATTGATTGATTCTCTTGAGAAAGGGAGTTAATACCTTCATCCAATACCCACAAATACTCCCAGCTGAAAACTACAAATTAGATTTTCTTTTTTATGAGTTGTTAAGCAGGTGCTTGAATGCTCCTGGCCTTTTTCCATAGGAGCAGTGCATTTAAAAGAAAAAAGTAAAGAAAGATTGGTTTGGGAACAGAAGAGAGGAAAAGCTGTGGAAAACAAAGGACTGTTTTTGTCACTTGTTAGCTGAAGTCTCATAAGTTTCAAAAGTCTCCTTTGAATAATCATTAAAGAGTCAAGTCAAGAGGCATTTAAGTGCCTACTGTGAGCCAAGTACCAAGGCATTCAAAGCATAAAGAATAAAGGGCCAGATTGGGAGTTAGGAAAACCTAGGTTAACTCCTGCCTCTGACACATACTAGCTAGGTGACAATGGGCAAATCATTTAACTTCTCAGTATTCTAGGCATGTCACCAAGACTTTTAAGATGAAGAACGGTTGCCAACCTACATAAGCTACATAAGGAAAGGAAGTTTTCATACCAGAAGTTTGTTCTTAAAGATGCAATCATAGGTCCCTGGATCTAGTCGCTTAAAATATAAGTTAATTCAAACACTAAGTTCTCACACAGTATATCTCTATTTACTTTAAAATTATCAACTGTAGTCTCAAAGGATCTTCATTCTCAAGATTCTTGTTGCTATCTCACACTGAAGTAACATGACAGTGTCTATTTTAATAGATTTAATTTAGTTATGTGGACAATGCCATGTGGTACAGCAGTTGCTTACTGCGACCTTGGAAAACTCACAAACTTCTTGTGTAGTAAGGGTCATAGTATCTCCTCCTCCTTCCTTCCTTCCTTCTCCACCCACAAAATAAGGATGGAATAGACTATGTGACCTGCCTGGAGACATTCCAATGAAGTTAGAGTCAGAAGAATTATACTGCCATTACTGGCTCATTTGTAGATATTGTAGAGAGGATATTGTGTATTGGATATCTGATATTGGAGTTCAAAGCACTGCTTTGGTCTGGTCTAGGCACTTATGCCTTAACTTAAATTCCAGTTTGTATGTTTAATTATACAAGCCAACAACTCAGTCTCTTTGTAATTTACAGCACAGTTCAAGAGATACCTTTGCTAGTAAGACAAATTGCAGTGCCACCTGGACAGAGAGGCAGTGAACTGTGAACACACAGAGCTGGCAGACTCTAAGAAAACACAAAAAGCAATAAACCCAGGATAAAACCCCCGAGGAACACCTTTTCACATCTGGAGAATTAGAGAATAAAGATTTAGGAACTACTGATAGAAACAAAGTCAGTTATATGGTGAAAGTAAAATGTTAAATCACAGCAATGCTTGAAGGGACTTGAACCAGAAAAAAAAAATCACCCAGTTAATTATATTCTTTCAGATAAACTATGACCAGCCATTGCAAAGTTTGATAAAACCACAAATACAGTTCAAATGATTGAGATTACTTTTACAGAAGACCACACACTGCACATTAACAATATCAATATAAGACTTACGATGCAAAGAAAATTCCATTTAGATTAGGCAGCAGCACACTTTGCTGGGTTCTGTCATGGCTAATGATAAAACTAAATTTAACACTGCATGGTGCTGGAGTTTGAATTACAAGAAGAGCTTATCTTTGGCTTGATTTGATCCTTTATGTCTGTAGTTTGCATATACTTGTTAACCACATCTTGAAGTGTAATTCCCAGATGCGGCTATACATTTCAGCCTACTAATCACTCTCTGGGTGAACTATAAATCTCGTTCTTCCTCCTCACCTCATTCATACTACTGACAACCCTTTACACCGTTGGCTGGCTTCGGAGTAATGAGGGAGGGACTCAGACTGCCTCTCTTCGGTTTTACCTGCAAATAATCCGGGGAGTAATTTGGATTGGCCATGGCTCGTTTACTTACAAAGTCTCATTCCTCCCCTAAGAATATGCTTTGGCACATTCACTTCAAGAAAGCTTAGGCGTCCCATCTGGAGCACCACTGGCTTTTCCGTGGGCATACGACTCCCGTTAAGATATTCATTTCAATCAGCACTGACAAGATGCAGAGACAGTTGCTCATTTCTCAGGGGTCCCTTGCTTCTCTGTGTGTTGCTTCCATTACAGAGAACAGAAGACTAAATCCCTGGACTGGAATGTCTATGATTTGGGCTAAGGCTATCACTCGTTTAGGATCGCTCTATTAGATGTCATGCGCATTTGCTTACTCAAGGGCCTTCCTTGCATGCCCTTTACGTATTCACCTGTATTTCTGGGCTCAGTCAAAATCGTCCCGCTTTTTGCACAAATTGAGGTGGACACATACTCGCGTGATTCTGCCCACGTTAATCTGTTGGACTGTTGATCTGTTGAACTGTCTTCCCCAGCCCAATTGTCAATAAAGCGCTGAGATCCCCAGTTTCCCAATCCGCCTGTGCCTACGCATCTCGGGAGGCGCAACCAGAACTGAGAAATTGTACTAGGGTCAGCCTAGAAAAAAGAGCTGGCCTGAGTTGGACAGAAGGCTATGAACGTGGAATTTTATACTCAGCCGCAGAAAGCTCAGTCACAGAGGACAGGGGAGGGGGAGAGTCGTAGGAGGGAAGGGTATGATTGCTGGCCGAGACTGGGGATGGGCGATGGGTGCGTGCCGGGGGGAGGAGTGAGTTCCTCCTCTGCCAAAGAGAAACACACAGACAGGCGGGTAGCGTCTCTTTAACCCAGTTTCTGGTTCAAACACCCGGCAAGCGTCCCCAACCCGCTTTGACAGCAAGTGTTCAAGCCTAGGCTTCTCGGATGAAATCCGCAGGCTTCCTGGTACTTCTCAATCCTTGGAAAACGACTTTTCTCTCACCTTGCCCCAAACTGCGCGCGTCTGTGTACAGGCGCACAACACAAGTTATCGATACTTACTAAAGTCACGAAGAACCTAGTGTGCTGGGTGGGCACCAGTCCACAACACATACACAGACACACAGACACACACACAGACACACAGACACAGACACACATAGACACACACACACACACACACACACACACACACACACACACACCATCCCAAACAAGAAAGGGACCGGCAAGTTAAAGCCGGGTACCTCAAGTTCAGCGTTAAGTTCTGAGCCCATGAACTGGGCTTTCACTGTACCCATCTCTGGGCAGCCGGCGTCTCGCCTCCTCCCGCAGCCTCTGCCGCTGCCGCGTCTCACTCTTTCCTCCCTCCCGGCGCAGTCCTCGCAGGGTTGGGGACAGCCTCAGCCCTCCCCAGGGTAGGACCCAGCCGGGGCGCACCGCGGTGCCCAGGTCGGGGCTTGTTGGGACGCGGGAGCCGGCAGCCACTCCCCGACCGGGGTTTGTGGGAGAGAAGAGCACATGAGAAGAGGACAGGCTAGGTCAGAGAGGACGGAAGCTCCATTTCCTTCTCGGTGCCAAGGGCACCGCGGGGGCACCCGCGGCGCGCGCGGGGGCAGCTTTGCCCCTCACCACCTACCTGTCCCAAGTTCAGATACCCATGCGCCGAAGCCACTCTGTCTGCCTCGGCAGGCCCTCCGAGCACTTCCACAGCCCAGTGGTTGGTGTAGACCGTGGGGGGCCGCAGCGCCGCGCCCGCGGTGGGCAGCGCCAGCACCAGGAGCCAGTTCCAGCAGCGCAGAGCCGGCAGCCGGGAGCCGGTCCCCCGCCCGCCGCCGCGTCCGCCTCCGTCTCCTCCTCCTCCGGCACGCAGCAGCCGGAGGGATCGGGGCAGCCGCGAGCACCGCATGGCTTTCGCCCGGCTCGCTCCAGTGCCTGAGCAGAGTGCAGGGCTGGGGGGGTGGGGTTGGAGCTTTTTAAAGCCAGCGCCGCTCCTGGGAAGCGCCGCCGCGAGGGAGGAAGGGAGGGTGGGAGGGCGCGAGGGAGGGAAGAAGGCTGAGGCGCCTTCTCGCTCAGCTCCAGGAAAGTTCCGGGGAGAAGCGCCGACTCGTGCCGCGCTCGTGTGGAGCCTCCCGGGCTGCGCCCCGAGCGCCCTGAGCGCCCCGGAGGGCACCGGGCGGCCCCGTCCGCCGCCCCGGGAAAGTGGGGCGAGGATCAGGCAGCCACTGCAGACGCGCGGGGTGGGAAACGCCGCGGAGGACTTGATCCCTGCCTCCAGTGTTGGGAAAGAGCACACAAAACAGTTGGGGACATAGGACACGGGAGCTGGGCTGCGTTGTCAGAAAAAGGGCTGGATTGAGAGAAAGGAGCTTATGATCCCAAATTCCCTTTACGCCTTAGTTTCCTCATCTGTAAAACCCCTAACACTTATATAAAGCTTAAGGTTTGCAAAGCGCTTTGCATTTATTATCTCGTTTGAGTTCATTTATTACTTATTAATAAGTGATCTCATTCGATTCTTTCACCGATCTTGTGCTATTATCCTTATTTTTTCGCCAGGACCCTATGAAATAGGGCTATTATTATCTCCAAATTACAGGTGAGGAAAAGGGGGTTGAGAGTAAATGATTTGCCCAAGGTCACACTGTTAGTGGTTGCTAGCTAGTGTCTGAGGCAGGATTGAGACTCAAGTCTGAGACACCAACTGCAGCACCTTGACCGCCTTGCCACCTATCTCCCTCCAAACAAATGAAGGAATTACCTCCTGGGTTCCTTCCAGTCCACAGCTATGGATCCTCTGTAGTCAAAAGATACCTTGGAACTTTGGGTCTAGAGTTAGGAGACAAAGCTGCTCTTCCATTAATCAATCTACTATGTGCCAGGAATTATGCTACTAAGTGAGTCAGTAAACCTCTCTGGAACTCAGTTTCTCTATTTGTAAAGTAAGAGGTTTGGACTTAGGTAATTTCTCAAGGTCTATGTCCTATGTATCCAAGGAGTGTCGTGGGCATTTGTCAATTCAGAGTTAAAGGCTGGATGGTAGGCTACTAACTTGGCTGTTTCTTTACGAATCACTTAACTTCTCTGCCATTCAGTGCCCTTATTTGTAAGATGAAAGGGTTGGACTAGATAGAAGTAATTATAGCTTATATTTACATTACATAAATATTATTTACATTATTTATTTACATATTTTATTTACATAAAAATTTATATTATTTACTTACATAAATCATTCTGGTTTCAAATTTAATGGTTTCTTAGATCTTTGAATCTAGTGATTTAGTATTTTTAAGTGCTAAATTTTGTGACAAATGTTAGGGGAAAGTATTCTCTGCTGACACTAGGTGGCTCTTTCCAGAGGCCCACTGATCCACAAAGCAAGAAACTAGTCTTTAGACTGAGGGACTCTTGTGCTGAGTCCAAGATCTTTGGTGAGGAATATCCATTTCTACCTCTATCCCATTTATTTCTTCTAGGGGCCTTCTGATCCCAGATTATACAGGAAAAATGTGTCCTCCTCCTATGCCAGGCATTCTTAAATAGAAAATGCTACTGTACAATTCCTTTGAAGTTTGAACCTCCTACTCAGATGGCACCCTGTTTCCAAGGGCCTTGGAGTTTGGGGATGGTAGAGCTTCAGATGCCCTGGACACATGCCCATTACACCCATCACATTCCGTCTTTTAGGATTCTGCCTTGCATTTTTTAAATATCATCCAAAGCATTTACTATATGACACATTCATATATAAAGCACTAAGCTTAGAAACTACAGAGTTCCACAAAGATTGCCTTTGCCCTCTAGTGTTTACTAAGTAGTCAAACATAAAGCAAACATCCAAATCATACACTGAATGTCTTTAAGTTATATATGTTAAATTTTGATATACCTGCACTAAAATGAGATATTTGTAAAGTGCTTGGCACTTAGTAGGTGCTAAATAAATTCTTATTCCTTTCCCTTATTTGACTCTGAACAAGTTACTTAACATCTCAGTTTCCTCATTTGTTAAGTGGGTTATATATAATATATATATATGTGTATATATATATATATATATATATATATAATATATATATATACCTCCCAAGATTGTTATATGGATCAAATCAGCATGTTGTAAAGTACTTAGCATAGTGCCCAGAACATATTAGATGCTTAATAAATGCACATTCCTTCCTCCCACCCTTTGTTTTTCTTCCTCCTCTCCCTTTTTCCTCCCTCCCTTTTTCCTTTTTTATTTCCTTGCTCTGTTCTCTCTTCATTTTCCCTTCCTCCCTTTTTCCTTCTTCCCTTGTTTTTTCTTTCCTTCCTTTTTCCCTTCCTATTTTTCTTCCTTCCTTTAAAGCAGTTCTCTGATGCCTCCTTGTGGAATAAAGGACACCCTTGGTTCTTGAAGCATAGGTCTGTCCCTGTCATTCCCCTGCTCAAGAACTTCTGGGGTTCCTTCCTGTTTCGGGGTAAAAATTCAAACTCCTCTGTTTGACTTTTAAAGCCCATCACAACCCAGCTCCAGCTTACGTTCCCACGTCTATTTATCACTTGTTAATTTCCTTAACATATTCTTGTCTAACTGATTTACCTGCTGTTCCCTCAAAGCATGACCTTCTATTTCCTTCCTCTGGGCCTTTGCAATAGCTGGTCTCCATGCCTGGAATGCAGCTGTCTCTTGCTACTGCATCACCAATCTCAAACCTTCTTGGTGTTCAGCACCAGTGCAACTTCTAAAGAAAAACCCTACCTCTCCCTCCACTCCAGGTGACAGTGCCCTTCCCTTCCATATTAGTACGTACACACACATGCATATACGCACATGCTATCTCCTTCACACACTGATAGTAAACTTCTAGAATGTAGCAACTAGTCCTAGGCCTGTCACATAGTAGGTATTTTATGTTTGTGAGTTGAACAATAATAGTGATAGCCACTACTACTCAGCAGTTTAAGGTTTGAAAAGCACTATATCATGTCATTTAATCCTTACAACACTTATGAGGTAAGTGCTATTGTAATTCCCATTTTACAGCTGAGGAAAAGTGAGGCTGATAGTGGCACAGCTGGTAAGTGCCAGGTAGCATTTGAACTCAGGTCTTTCTGACTAGGTCAATCGACCACGAAGTCTAGTTGCCTATAAAAAAAAAACCCAAAACTAGCATTCATTTAATACATTCAGGTTTGTAAAAAAAAGGTTTACATATGTTATCACATTTAATAGCATATCTAATTTGAATTGGATTGGCCATTTATGCCAGTAGAACACAGGCTGCTGCAGGTTTATATGTTAAGATAGAAAGGCTTTAACTACGTGAATCTTCATAGGCTGTGTATATATAGTTGAGAACCAACCTCGCTGAGCTCTGAGAGGTTTCTCCAAGGATGAAATGTTTGGCCAGAGTATTTCACAAATATAGGCTACTGAGGACTGCAGTGTGGTGTGAAGGGAGTATTCACACCGACAAAAATCACCTGTTCTTGAAGTGTTGAACTAAGTTTTTACATTATGGACCTGTAAAGGGCAGAGTATAGGTGGTTTGGGGGTCACAGGACCTTGATTCAAATCTTGCCATTAATGCTTATTACCTGTATCACCCTGAGCAAACTAGTTAACTTCCCTGCGCTTCAATATCCACAACTGTAAACTAAAGAGGGGTGGCACCTTACAGCTCTTGAGTTATGATTCTATGCATGCATTTAGTTAGATGGAGAACAGAAGTATAGAAGACCTCCCTCTTTTGGAATTTTCTCAGACAATCTGTTCCTCAGAATATCACATTTTCCTACCCCTCTTGAAGACTCTTCCAGCTTTTACAAGGATCAAGTTCACAATGTCATAGATTTAAAGCTGAAGAGGACTCGAGAGATATCTCAGGTCAACCCCAGACTCTTTATCTACTTACCTAAGGAAGCAATAAGACATACTGCGACCTTGAAAGAGGTATGGAATTGGTTTCTTATCTGAATTTCTGTTTCTAACAATGATTGTACTTGTATTGAGCTCTGCTGAGCAGAAGTATGAATTCTCCAAAATCTATAGTTTAACGGTTGAATAGGGGAAGGAATGGAGGAAAGGAGAAACTAGGAGAGCAGAAGGTGCCTAGATTCAAGTAGATGATTTCTCAAGGTCCTTTCTAGACTTAGGTTTTTAGTTCTATAATTAACGTGATTCAAACTTTCTGCTGCTATGATTCATCCCATAAAAAAGTGGCAGAATACAAGGCATGATGTGAAATAGAGGAAGAGCTGTGTCCAACATTCCCAAATGTTTTCTTCCAAAGATCCCTTTTAGCATCATGAAATTTCAAGGACTCTTTCCTTCTGAGTTCTGTACCTAATCATACTATGCTTTCCATCTGGTGTGAGGTAGCTTTCTGCCTTTTCATATAACACTGTGCTGAGCAAGATGCAGATCAAATTAAATACACATACTCATTCCTCTCCACAAGTTTAAGACTCCTTTGTTCATAGACTTAGTCAGCATTTAATGCTTGTTAGCAGCATTAAGGAACAAGACCTAGCATTTATGTAGCACTTAAAGGTTTGAAAAGACTTTACATTTTTTATCTCACATAGTCCCCCCTACCATCAGTGCTAGGTGCTATTATAATCCTCATTTTACAGATCAGGAAAGTAAGGCTGAGGTTAGATGACTTGTCAGTGGTCTTACCCTGACTTCATGAACTTATTATGTAGAGCATTTTTTCCTATAACTATTGATAGCTTTGATTTCTTCTTCTGAAAACTGCCTGTTCGTATCCTTTGACCATTTTGTCAGTTGGGGAATGGCTCTTATTTTTATAAATCTGGCTCAGTCCCCTAAATCTTTGAGAAATGAGACCCTTTTCAGAGAAACTTCCTAGAAAAATATTTTCCTGTTATTTCCACTTTCCTCCTAATTTTGGCTGTCTTGGTTTTGTTTCTATAAAAGCTTTTAAATTTATTTTAATAAAAATTATCCATACCTCCTGTGATCCTCTTTATCTCGTTTGGTCATAGCCACAGAACAGACAGGTACCTTTCTTTTTCATGCTTTCCTAATTTGCTCATGATATCATCCTTTATGTTTAAATTATGTTCCCATTTTGACCTTATCTTGGAATGTGATATGAAATGTTGGTCCATGCCTAGTTTCTGCCTGGCTACTTTCCATTTTCTGCAGTAGTTTTTGTCAAATAGTGAGTTCTTGCTCCAAAAGCTTGGATCTTTGGGTTCATCAAATACTAGATAATTGTACTTATTCCTTCATTTTTTTCCACCAATTCCCTTCATCTTCTTGACCCTTTGTTCTTGCAGATGAATTTTATCATGAACTTTAAATGTGTAGTTATAGAGTTAACTATTTCAGTATAATTGGTTTCCTTTGTAGTGCTGTACATTTAATTTTATGCATTTAAAAATATTATTTTGAGAAAGGGACCATAGGTTTTACCAGACTCCCAAAGGGACTGATGGCATAAAAAAGTTTAGAAAACTTATTTGCAATCTCTTCAACTTTCACTTTCAGTTTGACTCTTTAGCAGTTCTCATCTCTTTTCATTTTCTTCCTGGAGTTCCACATACAATTCTTAAAAAGCCCTAAGGGTGCTAAAACCATGTTTTGGAAAAATCTAAACTAGACAAGAGCGCCATCCTGAAGAGAGAACCCTCAAACTGTCCAAAGGCACAAATAACCTTACCTAGCTGCATAGCCATTGAGTTTGTGTAAATCTATATAGCAGCATATAATCTAAGCCATTCTTTCAGGGTACACCCTAAACCACCAAACTTGCCCTTGGCAGTCAGGTATATTATTTAGCAGGACATATTTAGAGGCTGTGTGTTGCAATGGAAAGAAGACTGAATCCTGCTCTGCTATGTACTACCAACATGACCCTGGACCTCCCTGAGGTCCAAACTAAAGCTGTTTCCTTTTTTATAAAAGGAGAGGATTGGATTCAGCGACCTCTAAGATCCCTTTCATCTCTAAATCCATGATCCCATCTCTAAATCTATGACCAACTCTTTCTTCCTGGGACAATGACCCCAGTGAGAGGAGAGTGCCATAAGCAGATGATATGAAATTTTCCTTACAATTTAGGTAGACTGAGGCATTTAGCTTTACTTAACTCAGAGAAATTTGAATGTATAATGGCTTTGGGAGGAGAATTAGAGTCATGGTCCCTAAAAAAAGATCTAATCATTTCAGACTGACATGTTCCCTATCCAAAAAAAAAAACCCACTGGAATCATCTTCACTCAAATGATAGAGGCTAGTTAGCTGTCCCAAATGGACATCCTGAATCGACTCACCTCATAGGGACTTCCTATTGATTTATGCTATGGCAGGAGTATCTCAGTCACTGTTGTAGCAGCCTTTTGCATCATGATAGGATCTTTAATAGCGCTTTACTCTTCTTCCAGGGATTGGATTTATTACCTGCTAAGTGTTCAACTTTCTGGAGAGAACTTCAGGGCTATATCACTTTAACACTGCCAAATCCTGAATTTCACAGTCTATACAAGCTATTTAACTCATCATAAACAAAGTAAAAATTGAGGCAGAAAGGGGAAACAGAATTAATTCTGTTAAATGTTCTTAAGAGTAGTGCATCTCCCCTGAAACACTCAATGTAAAGGGAAGTGCATGATGATATTTTCAACATGTTAATTATAGGTCCTCACTCTCCTTGATACTACAAGTCCAAGTCTATTTGAATAAACAATGTTCAAGAGCTCTGTGGCCCAGCTTATGGCTTACTCATTCCAAGCAATATTCAATACAAAAAATTAAAGGATGGCAAATACTTTCATTAATATTTCACCTGGATCTAGAAATCACTTTAGGCAATAGATAACATTCTTGAAAAACTGCATCTAAATGAATTTTTGCAAACCAAACCATATGACATTTTAAATGTGGTAGAATTGTTTGTTTGGGTTTTTGTAGGGGAAAAAGGAGGGTAAAGAAACTTGAAGTGAATCCCAGTTGTAAAGTAAAGAATACTAATTTATCTGTCATGTGAGTTTGGATTTTCAAATATGGTGATTAAGGTATAGTACACCTGTATTTAATTTTATCATTTTCAAAATAGGCTACTGATGGCAAATCATCTAGATAACTTCAATGAAAGATTTTCAGGAATTGCTTGTTTGGGTTTTTTTTTTCCAGTAGTAATAATAGATTTTACAGATTCCTTGGGTCTCATTTAACAAATACTATCTCTACCTATAATAGAGTAAATGTTAAAACTGATCTCAACACCAAAAAGCAATATATAGCATATAATAGGTACAAAGGACTCTGGGGAGAGAAATTAACCTCTCAGAGTTTCCTTGTTTTTACTGTCCCCAAGAAACCTTTCTTCCCCCACCTAAAAAAATTCCCTAAGGGGAGGGGGAGTAAAGAAATAGGATAAGGATGCTTCCTTTTTCTTACTGGCTGATAGCCAGTGTTCTTCCAGTACAACAGACAACATGACATACTAGAAGATGAGCACTTGATTTGGAGAAAGAGAATATAGTTTTCAATCCTAGCTCTGCTCCTTACTACCTGTGCTACCTTGATCACACCATTTCCTTCCTCTAAGTCAGAGCCCTGTGAGGACACATGCAGCCTGCAAAACTCCCAAGGCAGCTAACTGTTTAACAAAATAAATGAAAAGACAATAAGACATAGATGTTAATTTATGGTTTTCTAAATCAATATGTGGCCTACAGGAATGTTTCTACTTGGGTTTGACATCATTGCTCTAAGTCACAGTTTCCTCATCTATAGAATGAGCGTTTGGATTGGATGATCTTGAAGGATTCTCTCAGTCATAAATCCAGTGATCCCACCTGTAATCTGTAACACATCCTTTATACTTAACAAGGAATGTAGATCCTTTATACCTTCTCCCTGGTCCATATTTATTGTTTTTTCTGTTATTTTCAATCCAACGACACTACTCTGAAACTCTCAGGTCATTAATATTTCTTACTTAAGGGTTTTTCCAATTCTATAACTGGGTATCAATTTTCATTCAACTTCTAGTTAGTCTTTCAATTTCATAAATATGTTCTATGATTCCAATGATCATATTTTGTAAATCAAAAGTCATAACATGAAGTCAGTCATTTCTGCATTGTTACTACTTGAACTTTGATGGTGGCGTTTGTGTGTTGTTCAAAGGCAATGAAAGGCCAATCATTGCCACCTTGTAGCTTGGCTCATGCCACCTATTCTGCACACAGTCTATGCATGTACACTGTTTACCTGGCTACAGATGGGCAGGTTTCTTCAGCCTATAATTCTCACTTTTTGTGACTCTCAATATTTTAATCAAAATGTTTACTGATGATATATTCAGTTACTTTTTGCTGAAATGTTGGCATTTTGATATATTTTGATGACTTAAGATGATAAGAATGTTTGAAATTAGTATCATCTTCCCCAAATATAGGACATAGGATTACCATAGACTTAAAGTCTTGTGAGGAGACTCCTATTTACAGAGAAAACTGAAAAATATATTGAAAAATGGCAAAAAAAAAAAAATTGAGGGAAGAGCTCATACCATGTTTCTCCTAGCATTGCCATGGATGTTGGCACTCCTTTCTTGTTATATATGTCTCTTTCCAGGCCTGTTTTCCAGGTTCTTATATGATTAGCACCAGGAAGCTGCCTGCTTTACTCCCTGCATAAATTGGCTTTTAATTGAAGTAAATTAACCATTTGTTAAATATCTATTATTTGTAGAAACATCTGTACTTGAAATTGAGGGTTTCATAAATGTAAATAAAACATATACCTGCCCTCTTAGAATTCACAAGATAGTAAAGAGACATGATATAGATAAATAGATAGATAGACAGACAGATGGATAGATAGATGTACATATAAAATATCTTACTAATTTTATTATGCTTCATTTATTATGTATATATGTACAGAAATATATGTATATATATGCATGCATATAAATATGCACATGCCTGTATATTTGTGCGTATACTTGTGCATGTGTGTACGTGTATATACATATGTAGACATATACATATGTGTATATCTATATATAAATATATGTGCAAATAATAGTTATGTATATTTATGTACATATACACATATGTATATACATATTAATAGCTACCATCTATAAGGTATTTTAAAGTTTATGAAGTTTTATGAAACATGTAATATTATCATGTTCATTTTCCAGATGAGAAAAATGAGGGTGAAGATTAGATGACTATCCCAATATTACACAGTTAGTAAGTATCTGAGCTAGATTTGAACTCAGGTCTTCCTGATTCCAAGCCCAGCACTCTATCCACTATGCTACCCAGCTATCCTTTGTATATCTCTATTTCAACATCAGAGAAGTAGAAAATGCTATGCAAAGTTCTAGGAGTAAAAGATCACATTCAGTTGAGATCATGAAAGTCACCATAGAGAAGACTTCATTTAAGCCACGTCTTAAAGGTTCATTCATTCAGTACACATTTTTTAAGTGTCTACTGTGTGCTAGGCACTGTGCTAAAACCAGGTAGGGATAGGCAGAAAGCTCTGTGATAGGTCCCAGTACCAAAGGAAACTTGAAACTTAAAGTGTTTTTGTTATTTTTCTCCCTCAAAAGCTGGATAGCCATATTAATTTCTGATTTACCAGTAGGCTTACATGCCTATAGACTCTAGAGCTCAGAAAATCACTATCCCCAAAGGATAACCTGTTGCTGTAGATTACTGGTCATAGAAAAAGAAGAAAGGTAGGAAAATAGTAGGAAGAGAGAAAAAGCAGGGCAAGAAATTATAACTTCAAGTAATCAAAAGTTATTTTAAACCTGAGTACATAAGAAGAGTACTGAAGAATGAGTTTCATTTGTAGACATATGCAGATGGTCATGAATATTAAATAGCAGGGAATGGGAAGGCAAAAAGTCTTTCCAATATACATAGAATCTTAAAGTTGGAAACAAAAGAGTTAGATTGGTATTCTTTAAGGTCCCTTTCAGCTCTAAATTCTATTATCCTACAAGGTCATCTAATCCAATCACACTTGAAACGTAATTCCCTCTACTAGATATGTGACTCTGAGAACATTATCTCACTTCCCTGGGCCTCAGTTTCTCAAGGAGATAAATATTTGTACTACCTATCCTCACAAGATTGTTGTGAAGAAAGTGCTTTGTCAAGTTTAACGTGCTACATAAATATGAATTACTATTGCTATTATTATCACTGGCAAGTGATCACTCAATTTCCATTTAAAGATTTCTCACGTCAAAGAACTAAGTATCTCCTGAAGCAGCTTAGTGCATTTTTAAAGCCAGCTTTAATGGTTATAAAGTTGTGTTGAGTGGAGATATGCTTCCCCGTGGTTTCTACTCACTAATCCTAATTTTGTCTGCTGGGGCGAAGGATAATAAATCTAATAGCCTCTTTTCATACATTTGAAGACAACTACCTTATTTCCCATAAGTCTTCTCTTCTCTAGACTACATTTGGTTCAGAGAAATTTGAGTATCTTGGTTTATTCTCTCTACTTCCTTCAGCTGACGTTTATGTGATATAACTATGACTGCCCTCCCCATCCTTGTCAATGTCTTTTGAGTACCTTTCATCTGGTCAATGTCTTCATATCATATCCCCCTACTGGAGATAGGGATCCTGTCTTAATTAAACTTTGTGTCTCCCCAGCAGCTACCACAGTTCTCTATATACAAAAAGTATTTGTTGAATCAAAACAAAATAACTTGAATGGAATCCTAAAAATAGTTTCTCCAGAAATGAACATGGTACTCCAGATAGGCTCTAACAAAGGTCAAATTCAGGAGGCCTGTCATGTTTCTTGTGTGGGATACTATGCTACTATTAATGCAGATTGTGAATATATTAGCTGTTTTTGGTGACCAAATCACACTGTTGACTCATATTGAGATTAAAGTCTATAGAATAGCTGACAGGTGGCAAAGAGCCAGAAAAGTCACAGAAAGACTGACACTGATACTACTGGAATCAGAGCAACAGCACATTCATCTTAGTAGTCTGGGGATCATGTGTATAGAAGGTGTATACCCCAAAGAAGAGCCCTAGTTATAGGATAGGATGTCTCATATAGTGGGGTTTCAGTTAATGGAAAATGTGTGTGGTCAGAAGTGAGCCCACCAATCAGATTGCAAGGTGAGCAAAGAAGATTGAGGAATAAAGATTAGGGACATGTTTTTAAAAAGAGTATGTTTGGGAAAGAGAATTGTAAGACGCTAAGCCTTATTTATCTTGCATGACTGCTGCCTTGATCAGGAATCAAAAATGGATGGCTAGACAACACAGAGTCAGTCAAAGTTCAGGTGTGATAGTCCAGCCACCATAATAGGCTAGGTGTTTTTTCACATAAATTGCTGTCTAGCCTCATTACCCTATGGCATTCTATAGTTGAACAGTTAATTTTTTAAAAAAGTTTCAAGTATTGAATCTTATATTTATCCTCACTATTAAATTTTATCTCCGAAGTTTGAACCGTATTATAACTGCCTAGTGTTCTTTATGAGAAAATTCCTTTAAGCTCCTGACCTACAATTTAAATAAGGCAAGATCATAGGTGTAATATTTTATCTCTTTTACTAGGTTACTTACTTTTTTCTAATGGGTATAAAAGAAAAGAGTGGTTAGCATCACATGGGCTGATTTAGGCAAGAAGTGAATGAATAGCTTTTTAAGATACATTAAATCCCTGAATTGTTTTCTGTAAAGGTAGTGAAAGATAATCTGATGTTATTTTCTTCAAGGCCACAAACCTGTCCAGATAGATACAGCTTGTCCCTTATAAAACTTCTATTTTATGAAATACAAGACAATTAAGGAACAGTATTAGAGGGATGCATCACCTTGTGTACACTTATGAAGGAGACACCAAACATATGTGCATGACCAAACCAAGAATAAATTTTTACCCTCATACTATGGTTTATTCTTAATATCCCTGTAACTAGAGTGTTGCAGTACTTAATGGGTTTTGCAATTCCTGCAGAGAGGGAGGTATGTAAACTATGTAAGTGCAAAATGTTTGGAAGATGAGTCAGTGTGTTCAATAAAGTAAGAGACCTATGAGCAAGGGAGCCACGCTGAGAAATCTCCTTTTCCTTACCTCCCTCCCACTCCTAAGGCCAGGATAGAGATTTGAGAATCTTCAAAAGAGTTTGTATTCATTTATGCCCATTGTTAGTAACAAAATGTCTTTGCTATTAAGCACCAGCTATGATTTCAGTATAACTTGCTATAGAACTCTTCTTCTTAACCTTTCTTTAAGTTAAACTTGTACTTGGGGAATGATAGACATTTAGAACTATTTGTTAACAGCAGAGATGGGAACTCTAAATTAGCTGAAGATTGGACACAAGAGTGGGATTAAGTTTAAATGACATCTAAAATATATTTCTAGCTATCTGATTTGAGTCTACATTATGAATTTATGGTTTTTCAAAATACATTTGAGACTATTTTTTTAATCAATACTGAAAAAGCTTTAAAAAAAGGCACCAATGCTATGTTAAACTCAGTTGTTTTTCAGGCCTTCAAATAGCCAGGAAATAAATGGAAAGTTATGTTGCCTTCCCAGAGCGTTAACTAGAAATTTTGGTACTGGGGTAAAATTCATAGAAGAACCCCAGGGCAAGCAATATGAAAAATGCCCTCCTATCTACTTATAATAAATTTAATTTGTGAGAGCATAAGATACCATAGGGAGAGAGACCACAGGAAAATGTAATGCTGATGCATGGGAGACATGCTAGAGATAGGGTAGCCCAGTAGGGCCAGTCAGTGGAAGAGCTCTCTTGGGTTCTATCCATTAGTCCTAAACACAGCTATTTTCATGCTACTTCTCTCTGAAGTCCCCTCTAAATTTCACTCTCATGGGAACTGAGTCCCATTATGCCACCCTAGGTACAACTCTGTGAATACCATCTCAATCCAACCAATCAATACATTCTCATTCCATTCTTGCATATCTGAGAACTCTGGAAGCATTTAACCTTTGGACATTTTGCTATGGCAAAACAGTTCAGAATAAACCACCACTTTCATTCTTATCACATATTTTAGAGGTTCAGGCAAATATTATTTATTTCAACTACTTGATATTAATTTTTTTTATGTTTCGAGATGTTTGTCAACATAGTCTTTCTGTTACTAGAATGATTTAGTGGGCTGCCCTTTTCATGAACATTTGAACTAGTTCTTTACCCTTCTCTAGTCATTCCCTATATTTTGTTATTCATCATAAACCAGTAAAAAATGCTATAGTGCCGTGTGCTGAATGGTAATCTTTGTTCAGGAATCTCAGCTTACTTCATCATCATTAAAGAAAGAGCACCGCTAAAATAGATAAATATTGTGCTAATTTTCGAAATGCAGCTACCTCTCCTGTAGGCATTAACTACAGTTTTTACACCAATGGACAACATTAATCAAATAATAAAGAGAAAACCAGGGGAGAATTTATTTAAACTCAGTAAAAATGACCTTGGTAAGATTTTGAATAAGGCCATAGCTTAAACATAGACTAATGTTTGCATTTGGAAAAGTCCATGTGATATTGCCACAGATAACACCCATTCCTAGGAGAATGTCATGGGTGGTATGGTTGTTTTCTCCCCACCTCCAGTCCTCTACTAGAGATCTTCAAACAAGGGTTCAATGATTATTCTCAGGAGTGTCTTAGAGGAATTTCTTCTCCAGGTAGCAGTTGTACTAAATGATTTCCCAGGTCCCTTCCAACTCTGGCATTCTATTTCTGGTCAATCCCATCAATTGTCTTATACTTCATTTTGAAAGACAATGCAGTCCTCTATGTATCACTCTCCTGCTCGAAAGATAAACGTATCATTTAAGAACAACCTCTAGAGAGCTGCTAGCAAGAGTATCGGTATCATCCTTATTAGCACATATTTGCCTATTCAAACTAGTCACAGCTGAGATAAAGAGATATGTTGCATAAACTTGAAGGATTAGGGTAGCAGAAGAATCTATGAGACCTGGGCTATACCCATTCTGTGGCATTTAAGGGATATTGTCCTATTTTAAGATGACCAAAATCCAACTAGTTGTCCCTTCTTCCCATTCAGATACCTTTGAGTGTGTTCCATAGTTATTCTTGAAGCACTATTAGTTTAAAATACCACCATGCGTTCCTATACAAGGTAAAAGGGAAGAAGGGGGAAAATAGAGAAACTGAGCAATCCTCTAAAAGGGCACCTTCTGTTCCTTCATTATGGTATAGCAGTAGTATGAAGGTTTTGGATGATGATCAAAGAATTCAAAGGAACAAAGCTGGAGAGGGGGCTATCAATGCTGATCTCTCCACAACAAGATAAGGGAGGGGGATGCTATTCACTTAAGTCCTATGGATACAGTTATCAGTATAGCCAGTGTTGCCAGATAGCTTTCCCCTTCTTTATAATACTCTCTTTAGGGATGTGAAACAAAATGTATCATTTTCTAAAGTGGACAAACATGGAAAGACAAATGGTACCCAGCCAAGAGAGTGCCATATGCTTGAGAGGGAGATATTCACAAACTTGAAATGTACCAAGGATGATCATTTAGAATGTCACTATCATCTCCACCGCACTACAACTCCTCTACAACTATAAGGCTGTCAGTGTCAATCAGTAAAGCTTAGTTTATTTCTCTTTTCTTTTCACCAAAAAAGAGGTAGAGAGTCTAATATTTTGTTTGTATCTAGATGAATCTTCCTGTATACCCTACTTTTCAGTATACTCCTATTGAGTCCTAAACAGATGACTGGGGAGAATACACAAAGTCTTCTCCTTCATCTGCTTTCTGATCTGACAGAACACTTTCTCTAAGAATATTGCCTTTTGAGAGAAGAAAAGCAGACCACCTCCCCAGATAGTTCATTAACAGTGTAATATTTTAGCCTACTTGAAGCCTTTCTCCTGAAGGACAAGTCGTAGTGCTGCATGACGGACCAGAGCTATCTTGCCACCCCCCTGATGTCTGTCAGAAAGTCAAAGCGATTCCTGCAAATGGCATCTTGGAAGTTAAATAGCACACATGGTTTTTTTTTAAGTGCTTTTCTCCAGAGTAGCACTCAAAAGCCCATGAGTTCTACCATCCAATATGAATATTCTCTTAAAAATAAAAATTATGGGACACTTAAAATGGAACTTGTTATGTCAGCATTGGTGATATGACAATTTATTACTGTCTACAAAAAGTAGACTTTAATGACTTGGTAGAAGCTGACTCTGCTGGCCATAATTTATAAGCCGTTCTCTCACTGGTGAAAATAAATCCTCTTGTCAGTCATTGTGTTTTCTTCATGACAGGCAAGAAGGCATAGAGCAAAGTCAGGAACATGTTCATTACCTGTGACAGCTTTATCCAGCTCCCAGTTTCCTATACTTACAAACATAGGCATATTTTCTATTCAAATTATTTCAGTATGGTGTTCATAGGAACATAGATCTATTGCTGGGGGCCATATAGTTCAACCTTTTCATTTTAAATATGAGGAAACTGAGGCCTGGGGTGGGAGGAGGTAAATTATTTGCCTAAGGTCATACAGGAAGTAATTTAGGACATAAAAAAAGTTCAGCCTTTCTGACCAATGGGATCAAGATGTGGTAGAATAGAAAATATACAGGATTAGGAGGCAGGAGGCATTAGCTCTACTCCCTGTTCTGGCCATTAACTAAGGGTAGGACCTCAGGCAAGTTACTTAATCTCTCTCTGTCTCAAGTGAGCACCTAATCATTCAAAATGTTCAAGCAGAAGCTAAATGTCTGCCTACCTAGGGATGACAGAGAGGGGTTCCTGCTTTGGGTGTAAGGTTAGACTGGATGACTGCCAAAATGTCTTCCAAATCTAGGATTCTATGAAAGGAAGGAAGGATATGAGCATTTATATAGCATCTGCTTTATGCCAGGCAATGTGGTAAGCACTTTATAAATATATCTCATTTGATCCTCCTAACAACTGTGGGAGGTAAATGCCATTATTATCCCCATTTTACAATTGAGAAAATTGAGGCAGACAGTGGTTGAGTGAAGTTGACCAAGGTCCCTGAATTACTAATTTTTTCAGGTTGAATTTGAATTCAGGTCTTCCTGTCTAGAGGCCTAGCATTCTTTGTATTTCACCATCTCAATACTTCCGAAAGCTAAAAGAAATGAGAAGAGATTGTTGAATTTCATTTTCACTGTTTTCACCTGCTACAAGTAGTTCCCCAAGGATTTCCTTTCTGTGGCATCAAAAACATTATCAAAAGTTTTTGCAAGGATTAAGTACTCATTCATGCGAGGTGTTATATACTAAGTGCTACACACAAAAATGTGACCTCTTGGACACAATTTAAATTGTGTTTAAATTGGACTGCAGTTTAAAACTGAGGCTGATGAATCTAAATATTATGATCAATGAATGAACCACAACATACAATAGATAACAAACAACAAACAGAAAAAATTCTGTCCTTTTCAAAATGTTTATGAACATGTCTCATTTTAGCATAGAAGTGATCCTGGGTCCTCTAAGGTACTGCTAGAGGAATAAAAATTCTTACAGGTTCTGCAAAGTTGGAAAAGGCAATGAGGTCAACTCTAACCACAGACTGTGTCTGTCATCCAAAGATCAAGGTATCTAAATGCAATTTTATGCTCACCATCAGTTGCTGGTGATGAATTCTTTGGTCTTGGCAACCCTCAAATAAAAGGAACATTCAAACTGGTTCTCAGTTCTGTGTGCCCTCCCTTCTGTTTTTGCAGTGATGGTGGCAAAGAGGCAAAAGGGATGATTATTGATTTTTACCCTGGGACCACCATGGTGGGTAGGGTCCAAGTCATGCTTCCCCTTACTCATGCCTGGACTTTCTTTCTAGATTCCTGATCTTCCTACCTATCACATTAACACCCTTCTTCTCCTCCTCCCCTTGCCTTCTGGCCTTTATGAGTGACAGTTGGTTGGCATTTGGTGGGGATGACTGGCCTCCTCTACAGGAGCCCTCACAGATGATGGCTCTGAAGGCTGGATTAGATGCGTGACCAGAGATTTGCACTGGGGAGTGTTATTGGCACTCCCAGGACTCCTGTGTTTATCTTCCTGTTGATGGTAGTTGATAAGCAGATGTCACTGGTAATGTTGAGGAAAGTCAGTCCTGTATCGAACAATGATTATCTCCCCTCAATATCTTAGAGGACTAGACTAGAAATAAGCCTGGTGGGTGGAGGGACACTTGTTCCCATGGCTCTTGTTCTTGAATGCACAGTGAACTACCCAGAATTACCTAGAGCAGGGATTCTTAGAGTCTATGAACTTTTAAAAAAATATTTGGATAATTGTATATTGATATAATTGGTTTCTCTTATAATCTTTTATTTTTCCATTTAAAAACTTTATTCTGAGAGTGGATTTATAGTTTTCACTAGACTGCCAAAGAGGTCCATGGCACAAAAAAGGTTAAGAACCTGTAGCCTAAAGGTAGGAGAGTAGACTGAAGTGCATTACTGAGATTGCTTAGCATTTTCAATGATACCAGCTGTTTCCTGGCAGAAAAAAACCTCATCTTTTTAACATGAAATGTATTTTCCTGGTAATTATATGTGGTTTTGAATCATAGAACACCAGAATCTAAAGGGATGAAAATTAAGGTGGCGTAAAGGGCACGAGAGGGATGTATGGTGGGTATAAAAGGGCCGCAGCTCATCACCAATGGTGACTTAGACACAAGAAGTGGTGTCTTCCTTCGAAATTCTAGGGACAGCCTATAAGGCTCCCTTTCTAAGACTTGTTCTTACTGAACTTGAGACTAAGTTCACAAGATCCCACGATGTTTTCCATTAACAATTAGCCATTAGTCGAAATGAACATCAACTCAGTAAATACTTCTAAGCAGCACTGGTACAGTACTTTTATTGATATGCAAAAAAAAGTACTCATTCATGTGTAGTGTTCAAAAGATGTCCTCATAAAACAGTTCTTAGTCATTAACAATTCCTAAACTGTGCTGAAGTAGAAGATTTTATTTATATTTGCTAAACCCCCCCAATACCACAGAGTCTAGAAAAAACTAAAAGATGAAAAATAAGTCAAAGGTATAAAAAAATTATTTTTGCAAGATTCTCAGACACATGAATGATCATTAAAATATGTAAGAAACCTCTGTAAAACAGTACTGTATCCAATACATCTATCAAAAGTACGAAGAAAGAAAAAAGTACGAAACTGTAGCAAAGGGAATGTTTATACAATAAAATATATAGGATTGTAAAAGGAAAAAAAACCAATTACTTGTTAGAGCTAGCTCTTGGCAAAGTTATCCATTAAAGTTTCATAGTTAGAATACTCAAATAAAAAGGACTTCCCTCCACCCCGCCTGGACACACACAAGTGATTTTGTCTCAGAGGTTTGGTTCTCCTGCCTCTTCTGGCTTAGAATTCCTAGAATTAGCAAGTCAGACTTCTAGTGATCCTCATAGGCATGGCCAGTGTTCTATTTTTCCCAAGATATTGACTCTTCTAATTCACTCACGAGATTTGTTCATACCTCAGAAAGACACAGGCTTGCATTTTAAACACAGTGTTACCACATTAAAAACTCTCTATCTGTGACTACCACAACTGAGGATGTGTGTGTGTGTGTGTGCCTGTGAGGGCATATATATAGAGGAGAGAATCACATTCCCCTTCTTTGATATAAAGATAATAGATGGATAACCTGAGTACCCAACTAAGGGTTGACATTAAAAGACCTGGAGGAAGACCTATAGAGTATTGAACAGATCATCTGGAAGATTGATGAGAGAACATGGATAAAAATAACCCAGGATAAGAAGGCACTACTGCACTACTCTCACATTCTATGAGACCAAGTTTAAGTGTCAACCAAGGGTTAAATGCATTTAGTGGTCTGTCTAGTGGGGGACAGTCAAATGCATAAAATGAACATTAGGTTGGGGAAAAAAAATCTATCAGTAATGTTTTGAGAGAAAGCTTTATAGGGAGAGAAATCAGTTTCTAGTTTGAAAATATTTGAATGTACTCTGATTAGAGGAAAGGATTATGTACTAAGAGTATTCTTTGTTAGCATCTAACCAAGCTCATGTAGGGGCTTACTGACACAATAATAAAGAGGAGGAGGCACTAAAATGTGGGACAATCTCATGTATATAGGAACTGAGGCAGTCCATTCTTGTAGAAGATGGTATTTTAGAAGCTATTTGAATGAAGCATTGGAGAAGGCTTAGTGAGTTGAAACTGGGAGTAGGAGGAGGTGGAGAAAGGGAAGATTTGGAAACTTGAGAGAGGGAATCTTTTGTCTACTTTTAACTCACCTCCTGACCTACCTAGTATAAAGGAGGGCTCCCAGTTTTTTCCTGTTAGGAAATAATTTGCCAGTTTTCTTTTCCTTGAAAATTGCTTTATAGATATTTTTATATTTGCTTCTCTGTGTTCATGTTGATTTCCTCCAGTAGGATGTAAACTCCTTGATGGAAAGGTCATTTAGTTTTTACTTTTGGAACCCCAGTGTCTAGGGTCAGTAACCAGTAGTTGCTTAACTTGTTGAATGAATAAATGAATGATGCAAATGTGAGGACATAGGACAGAGAGAACCTTCAGGGGTTCTTTAAAAGAAAAAAAAGGGTGAGGTCAAAATCATCCCCACCCCATTTTAGACATGATAGGTAAGCATATATTAATCAAACATTCATTGGCCTTAGATTAAATGTTAAAAGGTATTTGAACTGTAATATATTGCACAAGAATTGTGTTTGGGTAGGGTGAGGAAAATTGGTTAATCCCCAAGAATCATATATTAATTATCAAGGAATTTAAGAAGGTATTGGATTTCAGAAACTGGAGCAAGTTTCCATTGTAAACCATCCAGGAGAAGCAAAGGTAAGTCTGATCTGCGGAAGAGGAGAGATATCAGAAAGGATCTTTGACTCCACAGGAATCTGAGGAGGAAACCCAGGCTGAGAGAAGTCCCAAGAAAAGGTAAGATTTCCCACGCAAGTGCCTGTCTATTCACAGACACTAAAATATGTAATACATTATATATTATACCATAGATGATATAAACTTGCCCATACATTTCCAATAAACTTAATTTTGCCCCAAAGAAGGCAGGGGCTAACTGAAGAAAGATATAAAGTTCAGTAGAAAGACTGAGCCACCGAATGTTAGTAATTTTCCTTCCTGGGGTCTCAAAAGTAATTGTAATTGAATTCATACCTTTTTATCTAAAATAAACTCTTTAAATTGAAAGAGGAGGGAACCTGTAGACCTAGGCAGCTAGGTGGCATAGTGGATAGAGCACTGTGCTTGGAGATCAGATATTGCCTCAGATACTTCCTCTCTGTGTGACCCAGGGCCAGTCAGTTAACCTCTCCCGGCTCTGTTTCTCCTAAAAGTAAAAATTGGGTATTAATAGCACCTACCTCACAAGGTGGTTGGGAGGACCAAATGAAATAACATGTCTAGTACATTGCAAATCTTAAAGGATGATATAACTACTCTCTATTGTTACTATTACCTTAGGGGCAATGATTACCTTATTATTTACTTGTTACCAATATTAATTCTTAATTATTACCTTATTACTAGCTATTGCTATTATTACATACAGGACCCTATGGAGGGCTAGCAGTGAGATCTCTGAGGCAGAGTATGGATATTTTAGTCCCTTTTTTAAAAACCGTAATTCTAAACTAGTGATCAGACTAAATCATAGCTTTGCTAATCGTGTATTGATGTGCCCATCTTTCTGTAACCCTGCTAGTCTTCTATTTTTTGCATCTTTTGACATCCTCCACAAATTTTTGATGTATTCCACAAAATCTAAGAGTTGTTTTTATTTGTATTTCTTTTATTATTGGCTATTTGGAGCAATTTTTATATGGTTAATGCTTTATAGAGTTGTTATTCTTCTTTTGAGAACTATTTGTTTGAATCCTTGGGTTACTTAATTCATTGGTTCTATATATTTGCGTGAATGACTGTTGTATACATTCATATTATTCTAAATACCTTGAATATTAGGACTTCATCAGAAGTATTTGATGCAAAGATTTTACCCAGTTAAAATTTCTCTTATTGCAGTTGCATTCATTTTGGTCTTGCAAAAGTTTTCCAACTTCAGGTAATTGAAATGATTTTTACTTTTTTGTTATCACCTCTATCAATTCTTTCGTTGAGAAATTGTCCCTTACTCATAGCTGTTAAAGGTATCTAAATTTGCTCTTTTCTAATTTTTTTTAGGTTATAACCTTTAATATTTGACTTAACTATCCAATTTTAGATTTTTTTGTGTTATATGGTTAAGATGTTGGCATAGATCAAATTTTGGTCAAATTTCACAGGAATTTTTGTCCAAAAGAAAGTACCTCTTCCAAATAATTTGTATTCTCAAATTTATTGAAAAGTAGATTACTGTTTTTATTGTTTCTGATTCTTTCTTATACAGTATGCTTCTCTGATTTTAGCCAATACCAAGAGAGTTTTGATTACTACTGCTTTGTAATAAAATTTGAGGCTTAGAAATGCTATCTCCTCTTAATTCCTACTTTTTTCATTATTTCACTTGAAATTCTAGACCCCTATCCTCCAAATGAATGGTGTTGTTATTTTGTCTAATTCTCTAGAGTACTCCTTGGTAGTTTGATTCATATAGCAATAAATCCTTTAAACTTTCTTTCTAGAGAACTTACTCTCCCTTCTCCACCTATATGAATAAAACTATGAAAACTTTTTACAGAAGGTACAATGTTAGGCACAAAGGGACCTCTTCTGCCTTCCCTCTTACTTTCCCTTATTTAATAATATCCTCTCAGCCCCCTCTCCCAATATTTTCTAGTTGCTTTCCTTCCAATTATTTTTTCCTAATGGCCATTAGGATAAATTTTAAGTAATGTGCTCATCTCAAAGGATATAATTTGTTTGAGGAGACTTTTATTCCCCAATACACATATGTACACACACATGTGCAATGCTGTCTATAAATTCTTTGCTTTTTTCATTAAACTTAAGCATTTCTTTCTCTTGAATGGAATAGTCAATAGATGTGAACATAACAGTTGTCTCTTGCCATCCTAAGCTCCTGGGGAATTCATCTTTCATTTATTATTGTCAGCTATATTTAAGGGTGGAAACAGAGAAACAAGAGAGGAAACATATGTAATTTATTACACAAACCATTATAAGCAGTTCATTCATTCACTCTTGTATTCAATGAGGAGTCCACCATGAGGGGAAAAAACCATCTGTCAACAATATTGTCTTTTAATGTTAAATACTGTACCATAAAGGTAAAGAATAAAAATGGAGTAGAGTATTTTCTGTCAAAGAAGAAATCATAGTAAAAATGATTTATCCAGTATACCACCAACTGAAACTCTCTATCAGCTAGCACTTCCTAGTATCTAAGATACAATAATTAGTGTCACGGATGACTGAAGACACTGCAAAATCCTGAAGTGCCTTTTAAATCAGCAAATAGAAATCAAGTTATATTCGCTATAGTTTTAGCATTAAATTATATCCTTTTATTTTCTGAATTCTTAAATGTTGATATTCCATAAGTATATTACAAACAACAGAGAGAGAAGGAACCAAGACTGAAGGTAGCTGGGTCAGCAGCTATCTAGTGATGCAGGAAGGGATAGTAATAAGAACTGGACCTATGAGTTCATTGATGTGAAGGAAACTCCCTTCTCCAATACAAGCCACTACTTTCCATGAAAAGTAGTCTTAGAGAGTAGCTTAGAGCACTGAGAGGTTCTATGACTCATCAAGGGTCATGTAGCTAGTGAACGCACACACTTTTAATCTTGTAAAATTACATTCTCTGTGGCACATAGTTCTTTATTCCATCATTAAGTCAAGCCTCCTATATTACAGTTAGATCCTAATCCTCTGGTGGACAAGAACACTTAGGGACCACAATTTTCAAATCATTTTTAGAATAAATGCCTTTTCCCAGATCTGCAAAAGATGTCATGTTCTGCTAAATTGTGTCAAGGGATAAAAAAAAACAAAACCAAACCTAACAGCCGGGCTGAGCCTAAGAGATGCCAGAAGTCAGACCTCGCAATCTCTAGCTAGGGATTCAGAGATAGATGTAGAGAAGGGATACAAAATGGAGAAAGAGACCAGAATGCTAAAACCTCTGGAGTGGTCAGCAATACGTACCACAGCATAGCCAAGGAAAATGTGAGATGAGCAAATAGCAAGTAGTGTGAATTAGAGAGTCAAAATGATAACTAATAATTAGGAAGTGGGAGCCGGTCGAGTGTGATTAATTCTCAAATAGACTCAGGAAAAGATACACAATGGGAATGTATCTCACACAGCTTCCTTTTAACGGTAAGTCAGGGTGGGCCAAACATACTCCCCCTTGTTTTCTAAGAGGACTGGATTTGAGTGGTTCGTAACAGGCCAGCAAAACTAGAAAGGATGCTCTATTTCCACAATCAACAAGTTACTGAAATACTGAAGAGCTGTCATCGGCTCAATGACCAATCATGACTGCAGAGAGCTGATGATAAAGCACAACTACCTAGCGTTTGGCAGAGGAAAGAGAGAATCAAGGTGCAGGATGAGACATATTTTTTCTTTACATTAACAATATGAAGTGTATTTTGCCTGACTAAGCATATTTGTTATGAGAGTTTTGTTTTTTCTTCCTTTTGGAGGGGAAAAAGGTGGTAGGAGAATTAAAACTTTGTTAGAAAAAATTAAAATTAAAATCAACAGGCTAAAAGGCAAAGTACTGTCACAATAGCAACTACTTCTGGCATTCACATAGCACTTTAACATTCTTCTAGGAGAAATTTTGAAATAATTCATTAGCTCTAAGCTGTGGGGAAATTTAAATTCAATGGACATATACAATGGAATACAGATCAAAATCCTGATCTGATTATTAACATTTCCTTTGGTGCAATTATGATCTATCATGTCAATGAATATCTAGGTACCTTTCAAACCCTGTACTAACGGTTCATCAGTTTCAGAATAATTCTCCCTTGTGTACAGTCAGAACTACTCGTTGCCATGATTATGCATTCTTATCTTTCCCATATGTCTTACAGAAATTAGATGTAATTTCTCATTTTAAGTGATGTGGCATCAGTACATTGTCATTCACATAAACACACTTTTGGGGATCTGCCCAGCAGCATCGTTAAAGGGGGACTAGTGTACTGTAGAAGGGAAGAGAAACAGAGGGACAATTAAAATTAAAGGAAATGTAGTGACAGTAAAATGCCATGTATTTGTGCAAAAGATAATGACATTGAAAGTAGCCTGGAGGAATTAATAAAACTGCCCACTTTTATAACTATGTATCACTTTTTCTGAAATGAAAAACATCAAAATGAAATACAAAGGATGTTCTTATATCAGGAAATCCCAGATGCAGGTGAAAGATTAGAGTAGTCAATGACACTTCTAGGACAGTATCATATGATAGGCAGAAAGATCCAGTGAAATCTTTAGCAAAGGAATTATTTAGAGAAACCTTCCTCTTGTACATAGGTTCTCAAAGTAAGGAGGTGGAAATCATCTTGTCCAGCTTCCAGTTCAACAAAAGAATTCCTCCTGGATTTAATGAAATAAATTCCTAATAGGGCAGTTATGTATAGGTTTATGCAATCTGTGGTCTAGAACCTGAAACTTATATGTATACAGACAAGGTTCAATATTGAAGGACTTCTTACTCAGAATTTTGCCTAGGAACCAGCGAAGTTATCTCATTTTGCCTCCAGCCAGGCTTTTTTCTAAGAATTTCAGGATATATCTTGTATCTACCCATAGATGTGGGCATGAGGGCTGTAATTTCTTTATAAGCATTCAAGGTAATAGTAGGTAGAGGAGAACCTTTCTTCCACCCCACAAAAAATGTACAATGATGTAAAGGATTCACAATAGGCCATCAATATTTGATATAATTCTGCTTTTCCCTCCCCTGAGTCATACCCTATTCTTAATCGACCGATACAGTCTCATAGCATCATAGCTATCTCAGAGCGAGGCCCTATGGTCTAAACTCTTCAAGGAAGGAAAACAAATCTGGAGATCCTAGATAGAGAATTACTTCTTCACCACCTGTTCAGTCCTCTAACTCCCCTAGGAATATATAAACTCCTTTAGACAACTAGAAAGGAATTTTGCACATGGTGTTGCTAGAAAATTGACCCAGAACTTCTGATAAGCCACTCACCGGCATGGTATAGCAGAAAAAGCACTGACCTTGGAGTCATAAACCCCGAGTCCAGATCCTGGACTTGTATGACCTGGTACACAATTGGATTAGATGTTTTCAGAGGTCCCTTTTAGCTCCAGAGTTTGATCCCTTATGAGATTTTAACCTAGAACTCAAAGATTTTTCACGAGGTATGTGAATAGATTGCAGGGGGCTTGTGAACTTTGATGGGAAAAAATACATCTTAATTTTCACTAACTTCTAACTGAAATTTAGCTTTTCTGTTAATTATGAATATAGGCAATAACCCACAGTAGTAGTCACATTTTTGAGACTTTGTCAATAGAGATTATAGATATATTCATATAACATTACAGTTGTTATTGACATCTCAAAATATCATTTATCATCATTACTACTTCAAAATTACTATATTTATTAGACTCAAATTTACCATAGACCAAAATGACTATAGCTGTTAGAGCTATGTTTGGACATTGTGTTGATGAGAGTTAAAATTCTAGACTTGAAATGTGAATACAGATTTCCTATCTATTTACCATATTTCAGTATAATTGGTTTCCTTTGTAATCCTATGAATTTTATTTTATGCATTTAAAAACAGTATACTAAAGAGGGGGTCCATGAACTTCATCCAAACACCAAAGGGGTCCACGACATATAAAAAGTTAACCCCTGATTAGGGAATTATATAGTCCTCTAGGTTTATAATGCTATCTTAAGGGTTTGAACTTCCCTTGAAAGGCATTTCCCATTTGCGCACTTAGTGAGGCAACCTCTTTTTTTATTGTACCATGACTGAATCTTGATGGTAGATTCAGGTTTGTTCCCCTACTCACATAGTGGCTCAGAGCCTTGTTGCTCCTCCAGTCCCAGGACACACATACTTTCTTCTCTTCTCTCTAAAATTCTAGCCCCTTGAAAGAACGCTTGTTCTTCATGAGCAGTGGCAACCTTCTTTCTCTCTTACAAGGCTTGGTACAGGAGTCCTCAATGCTTCTCCAGAAGATGGGTCCAGAATCCTTGGTAATTCTTTCACAGACTTGTAGTTCTGGAATTAATTATCCCCACCACTGTCCCCTACTACTTCCACCTCTCCAGATATGTGGTTGCTTCCTCTCCTAGGGCCATGTGGTTCCCTTGTCCACAGCTGCCACCTCTGTGGCTAAGGCTACACCACTAATTACCTCTACCTAGCTCAATCCAAGAACTCCTAGTACAGGAGCTCTCAATACCCAGTCATGTGTCCTAGTTTTTGTCATCTCTCAAGGTGGGATTTTCTGTCACCCTCTCTCTATAACTGCCTTCTCTGGGACTAAGTTGAGTCTATGGTGCTTAGGGGACTGTGATACCATAGGCTTTACTCCTGTAAAGACCAAAGTTTAATCTTAGATCCCTTGTCTCCAATCTGTAGTCTCTTTATAGGCTAAGTATCAGGGTGAAACTCAGACGCATGATATCCCAACGCAATCTATCCCTTGATGCAAGAATTCATTTGATCAATGGAATTTTCCAATCTGTCAAGGATGCATAATCAAAGTCCCAAAAAAAAGATCTCATCCTTTAACTTTGTTAAGGTACCCAGGTAGCCCAAGTTTACTCCTGGTTACCACCATGTATTTACAAAGCAAGAGTCAAATTTTCTAATTTTATGGGCATTTTGCTATTTTAGAAACCATTACACTGATTGTCACTTATACCCATGGTAGTCTGTTCTGTGTAGACACAGCCTAAAGAGAATTTTCTTTGGAATGTACCAATGTACCAAACAAAGTGGAAAGCAATGAAAATCTGCCCTTTTCTTTATGAATACAGGACAAGAAAATCTCTTGCTAATTATACCTCTTTGATGGAAAGACAGAATATCAAACTGAACCAGCAAGCCTGTCTAGTGAGCTACAGAAATGATTCTGGGGCTTTGTTAGTTGTAATGCAAAATGGCCTTAACCATCCATTCAAATAAGCTGTAGACACTTCGCATTAGCAACTGATACGAACAGCATATAGATAGAGTGTCTTCATCAAACCAATACAGTTCTACTGCTGCACAGCAATGTGTGTAGAATTCAAGCTGGCAGCCAACTATGTCAGACCTTGTTCAACTAGAGGAAAATTCTAATATAACACCTTTCCTAAGGCTCAAAACAATGAAATAGTTTCCTTTTTATTTCATGATTCCAAATTGCCACCCTTGCCTCAATTTATACTTTTTGTTTGTAATCCAGACACTTCACTTTCTTCTGTGGTTCACCTATACATGTGTGCACCCATCCCCCCACCCCCACAATTCAACACTCAAACCCATTCACTTTTAATTAGATTCTTCAAACTTAGTTTGAAGTTATAATTGCTTTTATTTTTTAATTCAATTTTATTTTGTTTTCAATTCTGAATTCTCTCCCTCTTCTGATCCCTCTTCAAAAGGCAAGAAAAACAAAACCCATTAAAAATATGTATTGTAACGCAAAACAAATTTCCTTATTAGTCATGTCAAAAAGAAAAAAAAGAGAAAATAAAATTTGCTTCATCCGCATTCTGAGTCCAACAGCTCTCAAGTGAGGCTGGTGACCTGCACAGATCTCCCTCACTCAGAACAGGGTCAAGTGCAAGTCATGTCATTATTTCTCTGATGGCATGGTCTTCTTCGGCAACGAAGGATGAACACACATGTTTCATCATGAGTCCTTTGGAGTTGTGGTCGATCATGCTGTTCATCAGGGTAACTACGTCTTTCAAAGGTGACAATCTTTACAATATTGTTAATTTTGTGCACGTAATAGTATTTTTCCCAATTATATGTAAAAATAGTTTTCAACGTTCATTTTGGTAAGATTTTGAGTTCTGTGTTTTTCTCCCTCCCTCCTTTCCCTCCCCTCTCCCCAAGATAGCAAGCAAACTAATGTAGGTAATACATGTACCATCATGTTAAGCACATTTCCACATTAATCACGTTGTGAAAGAAGAATCAGAAAAAAGAGGAAAACCATGAGAAAGAGGAAAAAAAGTAAAAATAGTATGCTTCAATCTGCATTCAGACTCCCTGCTTGTTTTTCTGGATGTGGACAGCATTTTCCATCACAAGTCTTTTGCAACTGTATTGTATCATTGTATTCCTGTAAAGAGCTAAGTCTATCATAGTTGATCATTGCACAATGTTGCTGTTACTGTGTACAATGTTCCCCTGGTTCTGCTTACTTTACTCAGGTTCAGTTCCTGGAACTCTTTCCAGGTTTTTCCGAAATCTGCCTGATCATTTCTTATAGAAAATGTATTCTGTTACATTCATATACCACAACTTGTTCAGCCATTCCCCAATTGATGGGCATCCCCTCAATTTCCAATTCTTTGCCACCACAAAAAGAGCTGCTATAAATATGTTTGTATATGTGGCTCCTTGCCCCTTTTTATGACCTCTTTGGGACACAGACCTAGTAGTGGTATTGCTTAATCAAAAGGTATGCACAGTTTTTATAGTTCTTTGGGCGTAATTCCAAATTGCTCTCCAAATGGTTGGATCAATTCACAACTCCACCACCGATGCCTTAGTGTTCCTTTAAAAGGTTAATGTGTGTGTATGTATGTGTGCACACACAAACATGGGAAGTAGGGCAAATGGGGTTAAGTGATTTGTCCGGAGTCATATAGTTGGTGTCTGAGGGCACATTTGAACTCAGGTCTTCCTGACTTCAAGGCCAGTGCTCTCTCTACTGCACCACCTAGCTGCCAATATTGCTATTACTGTATAAATTGTTCTGCTGGTTCTGTTTACTTCATTTTGTATCAGTTCATAAATCTTTCCAGGCTTATCTGAAATCACCCCTTTCATCATTTCTTACAGAGTAATAGTATTCCATCACATTCATATACTATGACTTGTTCAGTCATTCCCCAATTGATGGGTATCCTCTCAGTTTCCAATTCTTTGCCCTCATAAAAAGAATTATAATTATTTTTGTACTTTTGTCCTTTACCTCTTTCTTTGAATTCTTTCAGTTATAGACCTTTAGAGTTTCTTAAAAATCTCTAACAGGATATGTTTTCTAAGGGCCATTAGAAGTGTTCCTGAGCACCTGTGTGGTATCAGTTCTGTGATCATTTTTGTTTGTTGGTATTCATTGAGAGTGTCCCATTTTTCTGTTTCTTGATGAGGCTTTCTGCATCTGCAGGATCTGCAGCATGAAAATATTATTAGCTTTCCCCTTAAATGAGAATAAGAAGTAATTGACCTTCTGAGCTTCTGAACAACTAGCTCCATGCACACTTAACTGTGCAAACATTATGTGCAATGGCTTGATGGTGACAATATGGGCTGCCAGGGATGAATCTACAACCCAATTTTTTGTAACAGGATCTGTGATCATAACTCAAAAAAAACTTGGTTTTTACATCATGAATTGAATAAGCAACTCAGAGCTGTGTCTCTTTCATTTTGAAATTAAACTGAGTTAGTGCTTGGCTGTATTGTTCCTAGGATGATGCTCTTTTGTGAATAATACATTATCAGAAGATCTCATGCTCATGATGGATTGTAGTAATACCTCATCAGAGTGACCTGTTGCTCTGATGATGTATTACACTAACACATCATCAAAGGGCTGTTATTTTATTGATGGTTGAGCAGAATACATTGTCTGAGTGAGTTCTATTGCTGATGGATTACACAAAAGATGGTCCCTAGTGGAAAAAAAATTCTAAGAGAAAATTCTGTAATCATTACTGGAGAAGAGCCAGCTAACTTGCAAGGTATATAAAACAGTTTCTTCTGTCAACTAAGAAAGAATATGGATGCACATTTAACTTCTCCAGGATTATTTCTCCTGCCTTAGCATAATGTGTCAAACAGTGTTCCAAGTAATTCTTGAACTATGACCCTCACAAAAGAAATCCTTGAACCTGGAGTAATTCTGTACTAGCATGGACCATTTATCTAAAATTCTCTGTGAGCAACATAGATGGTAACTGTCAAAATGCTCTGAACTTGTGTGGATTAAAAGAAGTATTATTCTTCACTTTATCATCAGGATTTCAAGTGTGGAAATATATTTGGGGTCAAACTGTGCAAATCTGCGGAAGAACCTATACTAGAACTTTGTCTTCATATTTCAGATGGCCGAAACTTGGACTGTAGATCTTAACCCATTTTCAACTTTTTCACTTGTAATTATAATAATCACAATACTTAACCTTTCTGTACCACCTTATGGTTTCCAGAAGTGTGTCTGGGGTAAGCAAGAAGAACTAGCACCTTTGGTATGAGGGCTTGCCCAGCCCTTTTCAGGGCTGCTCATCCACCTTCAGTGTCCACCTGATTCACTCAACTCGCTCCTGTGGCTCTAAGAAGCTACAATATGTGCAGAGATCATACCCCAGTAAACTGATGGGCTAAACCATGTTAAGGGTAGAGTTAATGGGTCTCAAAACTTTTGGTGAGGTAGGGGATGTCTACCCTGAGCACGTGAAGATTTTTTCCCAGCAGAGTGGGTAGATGAGAACAGTTTGTTCCCTCAGCTATGATAGTGACTGAAGCAGGCACTGTGGAGCATGTAAAAAATGCCACGGCTGCATCCCATGCCATTACAAGTCATCTTGGCTTTTGTCCTGCTACGGACTTCAGTGACTCTGGAGGAGTTATTTTCTCTGTCTTGAAAATAAATAAATTGAAGTTCGGTGGTTGGGTGATTTGAACAACCATGCAGTTGATAATTGTTGCCACTGAGACTCCAACCCAGGTCTTCTGCCTCCAAGATCAGTACCTTTTCTGCTACTACACTCTCTGCCTATGGCTTTTTGATGAGATCTAATTTTCGTACTAGAATATTATAAGACACTAGAGGTGACATGGCATAATTTGCATCATCTGCTGATCATTTAATGCCTATCCCTACCCTAGAGGTGTCAAACAGGTGTTCTGACATTCCAAGTGGCTGGAACCAGATTAAAATATAATTGGGAAATATTGAGCAAAATAAAAATACAATAAAACAGAGATAACATTACATTTTAAAGCTAAGTCAATATGTGGAACACAGGGATCCTTATTTACAGTTATGTGGCTTAATTTTTATTTGAGTTTGGCACTACTGCCCTGTACCATCCCTCTAACCTTTCAATTTTCCATTACATACTCAAAGCTAACTAGATCATTCTGAAAATTATGAACTTCCATCCAAACTTGTCACCTAAAGAGGACTCATAGACCTTTGCAATTTCCCAGAGGTACAAGGACAAAAGCAAGATTCTATGTGGGCCACCTTGATCCATTAGGGTGGATGTTTGATTTTAGGACACATCACTACCCACACCTATATAGCACATGGCTATTGGACTGTATGTCAGGATGCTGAATGTTCCCTGAGGGGCATTATTACTGTTAATACATACCAAAAAAACCCATAATTTGCAACTCAACTAATAATGTACAAGTGCCCAGTGCTTAGCACAGTACCTGGATAAGTGCTGGTAAGTGCTTAATAAATATTTATTGTTGACTGACTGAAAAGTGGAGCACCCCTGAAAGGAAATTATTCTCTCAAGGGAAAATATGTGCCACCTCTACACTGTCACCATTTTGTCTTTAAGCAATTCATAGGGATTTCAAAAGCAAGTCACTGAAATTTGACTGTTCAATTTTAGATATAGCAGTTCTAGAGAAATATGGTCCCCAGTGACAGGGGGAAAATACCTTACTTTCAGCATACAAAATCTTAACATAATAGCTAGTACAAGCATTTCCTGGTAAATAGCACCAAGTCAACATTGATGTCCTTGCCTCTGCGATATTTGAAATATTTTTTCTAGACCAAGTACAAACCATTATTATCATTAATATTAAGTTTATTCTTCTTGGAATAGTGTCCACACTCCAGTTCTATGAGAAGGTACAGAAGGTAGTAAGGGAATGAAAGTTTATCATGGCAGCTACCTGGTTTTAAGTCCCATCACATAAATGTTGCAAAGAAGTAGATGGATGTCAGGATTATTGAACGTCATGATGTGTAAGCCTATCATGGAGGCAATAATAACTATTTAAAAGTACCATAAACACAGAAATGCCCAAGTATTAAACCTAAAAAACTCAGATCAAATTAAAAATTGCAACAAGTATGGCAATGCCAAGGCAAAGCCTATAGGAAAGGTGTATTCCTATGCCCAAAACCTTGTCTTAAATGCCATTTAAAAAAAAACAGGTTTGACAGGAATATATGTACATTACTATAATAATACTTGAAAAACTGCCAGAACTTCTAAATCAAAAGAAGAGTGTTAATTTGCATATCAGTCTACATATACTTTATATACAAAAGGAAAGTATTATTTACATGACAATATTGGAACTATAAGGCCAAAAAAAATTAAACACAGTCCAACCTATGCATCTCTACTTGAATCTAATAACTGGGGTATAGCACCATCTTCCCCATCATGAGGACTAAACATACATGTTCTCTTAATGAATCGTTAAGTCAATCAATGTGATCACATTCCTAAAATATAGAGAAAAGAAAACAAGATTGAAGGGTGATTATCAAAGGGGAAATGGGGGAAATTGAACAAATGCAAAAGTTTAAGGAGGAAAAGGGCATAGAGACCAGAAGAGGACTGGTTTAAAAGGATAATCAGCAGGGTAGAATATTTACTGGAGTGGATTTTTTGGAAAGGCAAGGAAAAAGTATCCTTGCTGAAGTTTTAAATATGTGAAAAGTACTAGAGGGAATTCTTTCTCTTTTCCTCACCATAAAGTCATTCAAGAGAGAAGAGATGTTAGAAGCTCCAAGAGTAAAAAAACTGTGTTCTAATCAGCCAACATAGGTAGGAACCAGGGATGGTAGGGCTAAGTGTCAATAAAGGAAGGTTGGGAGAAAATGAGAAGAGTGAATTTGTTTTTATTCTCCAAACCCTCCTATTGTGATGGGGCCCAAGGAATCCAGTTTCAAGGGTTCTTAAACTGGGGTCTATGAACTTGTCTTTGTAATATCTGATAACTACATCAATATAACCAGTTTCCTTTGTAATTTTGTGTGTTTTATCTTGTACATTTAAAAACATTTTTCTGAAAAGGAGTCCATTAGCTTTGCCAGAGTTCCAAAGGGATCTATGATACAAAAAAGGATAAGAACTGTTGTTTTAGCTTGAATAGTCCCCAGGGAAAAATTACTTAAGTTGAAGAAAGCCTTTTTTCTAGGTAGCTCTGTTCTCCAGACTTTGGGTCCCTGTTTCCGAGAAATAATCTTCAAACGCCTGAGAATAATTTTATGAAGTACCATATAAGCAGATGTACATATGTTTGTTTTAAGTTCAACTATGGTAATTCAGGGTAGCAAGGTGACTCAGTGGATGGAGCACCAGGCCTGGAGTCAAGAAGACCTAAATTCAAATCTAGTCTCAGACACTTGCTAGCTATGTGACCTTGGGCAAGTCACTTAAACCTATTTGCTTCATTTTCCTCATCTGTAAAAGGAACTGGAGAAGAAAATGGCAAACCACTCTGGTATCTTTGCCAAGAAAACCCAAATGGGATCACAAAGAGTCAGACATGACTGAAATAACTGAACAACTAGAAATGGCAATTCACAAAATAACTTAAAGCACTTCACAGTCTGTTGGTATTTTTATCAGGGGCCAAGGGCACAAAAGAAGAAAACTTGCCAGGGACATTTCCTGGGGAGCTTATTCATCCAGGACAGGTTGACAAAAACTAAGACCATCCCAAACAAACCAGTAAATCTAGTCAACCTAACATGTGAGTGTAGAAAAGGGGTCAGTACAGCCAAGAAGGAAGGGTTGTGGGGATGGGAAAGAAGCAACTATTTGGGAGTTGCTTCATATATCTGAGCCCCTCCCCTTGGTTTCACTGCTAGAGGTGGTGTCTGGGAACAAGACAGGCAGTCAGGTAGGTTGCCTTGTGAAACACAGGCCTATTTCCCAGGAAATGGAACTCCTTATTGAGCCGGAGTAAATCCACCTGGAAGAACTATTGTTGAGAAATAGCCCTGCCATACCTAGTCCCACTTATAGCATTGAATATAACAGCCTGGTTCCCTGGTATATTCAGAAGAAACATGTATCCTTTAAAATTTCTACCAGTTTCAGCTCCATCCTCATCAAATGAGTACCAAGAATATCTCACCCTTGAACTAGATTAACCTCCTACAAACGTTTAGTGAGATTGAGCACATTGATACTCTTTATAAAATAAAAAAAGTCATGTGATAGGGATACAGCATGTTCTACTGGAAAACATGGTAGATTTTGAGTTATAATACGTGGGTTCACACTCCAGCTCCTCCATTTAAGTGACTTGGGCAAGTCACTTTCTCTCTCTGAGTCCCAGTTTTCCATAAGACTGGATGGTCTCTCCTAGCCCTAAATCTATGATCCTATTAGTTTAATTTTAGCATCATTTTAAGCGGCACTAGACACATTTTAGGCCTGCTTGTTTTCAGTGTTTCTTTCTCGTTGTTCAGTCGTTTTTCAGTTGTGGCCAACTCTTCATAACCCCATTTGTAGCTTTCTTGGCAAAGGTACTGAAATGGTTTTCCATTTCCTTCTCCAGCTCATTTTATAGATGAGGAAACTGAGACAAGCAGGATTAAGTGACTTGTCCAGGGCCACACAGTTAGTAAGTGTCAGAGGCCAGAGTTGAACTCTGAAAGAGGTCTTCCTGATTCAAGGACACCTAGCTGCTCAGTAGTTCTATATACTTCCATGTTTGGGCTCAAAACTATTCAGATGGGAGTGGAACAAATGTTTATTTTCATCCACTTAGAATTCTTAGCAATATATTAGGCACTGATGTGACTGGCCATCACCATGGTATTTTACAGATTAGGAAATGGAGGCCCAGAGAAATTAAGTGGCTTGACAAGATCACACAGTTAGTAACCATAGGAGGTAGGATTTGAATCCAAAAGCAGTGTAGGGTACAAATAAAACAAGGATCTCTAGATGATGGGGTATTCTAGATGCTTCCACTCATAGATGATGGTGATGATGATAATTAACTAGACTTTATATAGTCCTTTAGGTTTACCAAGTGCTTTAAAAACTTCATCTCATTTTATTCTCCCAACAATCCTGGGAAGTAGGTACTATTATTATCCCCATTTTTCAGATGAGGAACCTGAGGCAGACAGAAGTTAAGTGACTTGCCCAGGGTCATACCACTAATTAATGCCTGACTCCAAGTCTATCGCTATAGCCACTGTGCTACCTAGATGTCTCAAAAGATGATACGGCATTGACTACATCAAGCTCTAGGATGCTACAGAGCCTCCTGAACAAAATCCATCATCACTTAAAAGTTGTGGTTCAGTCATTTCAGTTGTGCTATATTCCATGTGACCTTGGGCTTTTCTTGGCAACGACATTGGAGGGGTTTGCCGTGTTCTTCTCCAGCTCATTTTATACATGAGGAAATTGAGATAAAAAGGGTTAAGTGACTTATCCAGGGTCGCACAGCTAATAAAGTATCTGAGGCCAATTTGAACTCAGATCTTGGGGTTCAATCAAATTATCCTTATAGGAAAAGACAAAAGAATGTCTATGATGTAGAATGTGAGAAGAAGCGGTATGGACAGCACATAAATCTGGTCCTTCATTATTATGTGATGGACAGAAGCCACGAATGGACAAGAACTGAAGAGGAGGGGGAGGATCCTAAGTAGCCTTGCCTTTGGAAAATCGTACTGGTCTTCTAGTAACTTCTCCCTAAAACAATGGCTCATCTTTTGAAGATCATTTCTCCAGTGTTGCTGTATGGTTATGAATTGTGAAATATCACAGTTTCCAAAAAGCTAAAGTTGAAGTTCACCTAAAAGGCAGTGGAGAGGCATGCGGCAGGTATGATGAGGCTGTAACATGTTAAAAACGAGGAATTACATGGGGAAGATGGCCTAAGGAATGTTATTAATATGCGAAGAAGCTATCAAAATCCTGTGGTGACAGAATGAATTACATATCATCTTGCTACTGAAGCTGTCCTCGAGGTGATTTCAATGAACCTACGAAAGATGAACTTATGTCCCAATGCTTTTATTTAAACAGTTATTTTATCTGTTTGTGCACTAGCCTGCAGAATATTCAATATAAAAGAATAAGAGCCAGATAGAGATTTGTCCCAGGATCATTTCTAACCAAACTGTGCTTGAAAAGATGAGATAGACAATGATGCTGTGGAGGCTGCTGCCGTTCTTGCTGAAATCACAAAGTAACCTCAAAGTCCAGAGTGTGTTCATGCCATGGGGTGGGGACGACAACAAAGAGAGAGAATGCCATTCAGAGTGATGACACCTAGTTAAAATTTTGTGTGCCCTATGGTAGCCTTGAAGGCCTGGCAGCAACGTTGTAATGCTGGTTAATTGGACTCTGGCTTTACCACTGATTGGTAAAGCTCCCTGCTCGGTGTGATACTACTGCTCCTAAGAATCAAAGAAATTCATGGAGCACCGTAATGCTGTACAGGTTGGTCCTGCTTAAAACCATCCTGATGATCAACTTGACACAGGATTCTGCTATTGCTGTTAAGACATTTTCAGTTGTGTCTGACTCTATATGACCCCATTGGGGGTTTACTTGGCAAGGATATTGGAGTGGTGTGCCATTTCCTTCTCCAGCTCATTTTGCTGATAAGGGAACTGAGGCAGATAGGCTGGCACAGCTAGAAAGTGTCTGAAGCTAGATTTTAACTCACCAGGCCTGGCACTCTATTGTCAATGCCACTCAGTTAACCAGTTGGCACAGTATGTCAAACTTGGAGTCAAGAAGACCTGAGTTCCAAATATGCCTCAAACACTAGCTGTATGACTGTTCTCTGTCTCAGTTTCCTCATCTCTAAAATGAGGTGAGTACCTACCTCACAGGGTTGTGAGGATCCAATGACATATTATATGAAAAAGGGCTATGCTCACTAGTAAAGTGATTGCTTTACTCACAGGCAGTTTCCTTCCCTAGGTGAAATTCTCAGACATCTGATAACTTGGGAATGTCTCAGCAGTCCTGACAGAGTAAAGGGGATAAGGCAAATGTGTTTTCATCCAGAAGCATAAATTTGAGGAGTTAAATAAATAGAAGTCAACTTGGGAAGACACACACAAGGCTGTGTTACTTTCATGGAGACAAACAGGCCCAGAAAATCCCAGGAAACTTCTTATAATTCTAGGAAAAGTGTGTTAAATGCCTTCAGGAATCAGTGACGTAGAACAAAAACATGAAATACAGAACGCTTCCACAGCTGATGAAACAGCTGACCCCTCATGGGAAACTGATGAAATGCCCTTTAGGGAGTCTGCTGCTGTGTTCTCTATTTCTTGGACTTGTCTTTATTCATTCTTTGTTATTATTGACCCTTGGCTCGGCCTCTGCGTATTCTGACCCTCCTCAGACCTGTTTTCTAACCATGGAGTATAATCTCTGTAATTATGCCCTATAAGGCACCATCAATAAGCATGTTAGAGGGATCTTTTTTTTAATGTAATCCTTTTGGGGGAGGAATCCTGGGATTCCCAGTCTTTTTGTAATTCACTAGTTATACCTTTGTTAATTTGATTTCCTGATACCTACTTCCTTTCCTACTCCCTGTCTCACAAAACTATTATGTAAAACAAAAATATTTCTTAATAAAGTAAAAGCAAATTAAAGAGAATTTTGGGTTTTTGTCACGAATCCTTGGTCTAAGTAAAATTAAGTCAAAATTATCTTTGCCTTTGAGGATTGCTTATTTGTTTTTAAAGAATATTGTAGTAGTCTCACCTTTAACCTTTCCAGTCCTCAGTTTCCTCATCTGTAAAATAAAGGAGTTGGATTAGATGGTTTCTGGAGTCCCTTCCTGATTTAGATCAATATGTATGATGATTTTATAGTGAAGTCTTTAAGATATTTGGGGATGCTTTGGGTTACAGCAAAACCCTGTATTGGAGATACTTATACTATACAATTTGGAAACTCAACCTCCCATTCTGGGAGCTGAAAAGGCAGAGGAAGAGAATCCAGAAATGATAAGTGTCAGAGACCATAGTAGATAGAAAGCCAGTCTCAGAATCAGGAAGATATGAGTTCAAATACTTCTGATGATTGGCTGTTTGACCCAAGGCAATCTCTCAGTGCTCTAGGCAACTTTCTAAGACTATAAGTTGCCAAATAGATCTGAACCTGCTTAGATAGAGGGACTTCCCTACACCAATTAAATCACAAGTCCAATCCATATTTCCTAATGTCTCACCACACTGGAGTTTGAAGGGGGAGAAGTAGATGCACCTGTTCCATTTCTCCTTGGTAAGTGGAGGTCAAATGAACTGGCTGCCCACTTTTATGGGATTTAGTGAGTTGCAAGATAATTTCATCCACACACCACAAACCAAGGAAGCAGAAATCCAAACAAATTCATACACATTATGGCTTTCTCCTGCAACCTCAATCTGGGACCACCAAAGTTTTTGCAGCTGAATTTGGGTGAGACCCGTGGCTTCTAGCAGTATGTCACAAAATTCTGTGGTTGCAATGAATTTTTTGGCAGACCCCAGAATCCTGTAGTATAGTTCGGCACATCTGAGAACCCAAGCCCCTCCACTCAAGCATTGCCCTCCTGGCTGGCTGTGATCCCTTTTCTCCCTCTCCCCCTTATGAAGCACATCATTGTTCCCTACATCTGCGATACTATGTGCATGTGCTCCTGCCATTTAGTCTTTACCTGAGATTGTAATCTTCTCTTCTGTGCATCAAAACCATGCCTGCAGCAGATAACTGTCATTGTAGAAACATAAAATCCTGATGAGAGCAGCAGGAGCAGATCTGATGTCTTAGGGCCAAATGTGTATGCTCAGCTCCCACATTTCCACAAGTCACTGGATGTTTACACCCCATCCCATTCCCTCTCCCTCCCCCATACCCACATAACACAATGGGCTGGGTACTAGCAACATCTGTATCTGACTGAGTTTAAAGGCAATGTGTGATAGCAATCCTTTGGAATAAAGATGAAACAGGAGGAAGAAGTCACAGGGCATCCACCACACAACCTCTAGGCGGATTTGCTTTGGAGCAAAATGTTTTCCTAAGATTTTCATGAGGTGTAAAAAGCAATTCTTTAAAATTTAAAATCATTCAGACCGAAAGGATAATAATAATAACTAAAAAAAAAACCCAAAATAAATGTTTGACATTTACTGCAATTTAATAACCAGACAAAACGAGTTATAAAACCATTTGAGTCAAGCAGTCACTCGGGGACATAAAAAGCAATTATTTAAATATTTAAGGCAGAAAGCTTTCCAAGCAGCTGGGGAGGCAGCTTTTTGTTAATATTTAACACTGAGACATGGTCAGTCACTGGGAAAAACAACTATTTATATGAGGGATTTAACAAACACCCCAGACTGTCTCCTGGTGGTGGGAAGACTTTGAAGGAGACGCAATGATTGTCCAACATCAATTCCAGGTAAATAGAGATCATAGAAAAAACTTAAGCCATGGAAGGTAGCACCCACTACAGTGGCCTCAGGGGAAGAGTGAGATCTATTAGTGTTACAGAGTGGTGCTTCTGCCCCTCTGGCTTCCAGCTCAATGTGGTTGGCATAAAAAACACAGCCTTATTCTGGAAGGACCCCAAGTGACACTTAGGTTTGGCTCTTAGTTAACCTGTAAACCCACAACTGGAACAACCTTTTCTTTCTGCAGGTGAATTTTACTCATGCAGTAAAGATGACTCCCCCCATCTCCTTCCACCATTTGATAGCTCTCTACAGATATGAGAAAGGACACTCTACCAGTTAACTGCCAGACTTGGCAAATAAATTAGAGATATTGATCTCTAATTTAAGTACAAGTACTATAGCTGTAAATGGTAAGAAAAGTCATCTACTAATAACTTGCATTGATATAGCATTTTATGGGTTTGCAAAGGATTTTACCCTCACAACAACCCAGGGAGGGGAAGTAGGTGTTATCATTATCCCTGTTTTATAGATGGGGAAACTGAAGCAGACTGAGGTTAAGTGACTTGCCTAAGGTCACACAAATGGTAAGTGTCTGAAGCTGAATTGGAATCCGGTCTTCCTGATACAGGTCTACTGCCCTATCCATTATGCCACCTAGCTGTCATTTGATGCTAAAGAATAAATCACAGCAGTACAGGCCTGGAAAGGATCCTGAATGGATATCTAGTTTTCTCCATTGACTTTAGCTACTACTACACTTAATCATTCATAAGAAATGGAGTTGGTATGGTGCAAGAAGTGCTGGATATGGAGTCAGAGGACTTGGGTTTCAATCCCATATCTTCCATTTATTACCCATGTCAGCAAGGGACTTAACTCCTTTGGACCTCACCTGTGAAATGGGAGAGTTGGACCAGATGACCTCTAAAATCTCTGCCAGCTTTGATTTCAACTCAACTTCTTGCTACCCGTGTAACTTTGGCAAGCCATTTAATCTCTCCAGGCCTCAGTTTCTCCATCTGTAAAATGAGGAGGTTGTATTCAATGACCTCTAATTACCATGACATCTCTAAACTTATACTTCTTTGGCCAGGGTGCCACCAAGTCAAGGGCAAGAGCAAGATAGAGGATTCATGAAGTTGAAAGGGCTTAGAGAAAATGAGGAAGCAACAGCAAAGTTAAAGAGCAAGAAAACATCTCCATTACTTGGTAGCAGACAAATAAGTGACAGGGCACTGAACTACATGAAGCATTATCCTTTACCACTCTGTGAGTCCAAGAGTATCATGATGCTTGGTTGAGTGTCGCTGGTCTGCCCTTCAGTTTCTTCTCAAGGGCTTTCGGGGGGAAAGACTCCCTTCCTCCCTCCTTCCCATTGTAGATGAGTCTACAAAGAGTCATGTGCTTTATTGATAATGGCCTTCATTCCTTAGACATTCTTCCTAGACTTTTCTTGGCTGAACTAGAAATGACACAAAGAACACATCAGCCTTCTTAAACGACTGACTATAAGTTTTTATTTTGCCATCATTGAATCATCTTAATGGATCTCTGACATTGCCTCATTTATGAATCTTCTACAAGTCATTCTTTAGTTGTCGATGTACCCTTATTAGGGTCTAACTTTGAATTCTAATCCTATTCCACTCCCATTCTCCTACGTGCTATCATCCACCCCCATTCCACCCCAAGATTGCTATTATCTGCAAGCCAATAAGAATGTCCTCTGTTTTGTCATCATCCAGGTCACTGATTAAAATATTGCATAATATGGGACCTATGGCTGACTCCTGTGGGACATCAGTATAAGTCACTGTCCTTCCAACCCTTGAAATTCAGATTGATCCTGAGGTACTGATAATAGCTGTCTGAATCTGACATTCCTAAGAACGCTAGTACATGTGCTTAACTGGGATCATGTTTTGGCCCAGTTTATTGATAGATATGCCATGATGGACAGAGTAAAACACTGTGGTCAAGCCTATGATTGTTATCATATTTATATAAGGTTTTAGGGCTCTGTATGAGGTTATTGCCATTATTTTTGCTAGGAAGAAAATGATCATTGTATCTAACAGTGCTTAAATCTTTGGCTGTTCATTGCAAATATAAATACCCTACAGAACTTGTTCCCAAAGTTGTGTGTAAGTTGAAATTCAAGGACATGAGAATACAGAAGTGCAAACCTAGTTATTCTCTTTTCCCCCAAGTCACTGCACACCGACCAAGTACAAATAGTTTTTATCTATTTTAAATATTTGTTTGGCTTTTTTTTCTTTATAAAAACAGGTAGAGGCCAGGTTATTAGCCCAAAACTCTCTAGAATTATGTAACTTGGGAACCATATTGGCAATCACCATTAAGTAAAGGAGTCCCATGGCTCTTGAAAGCCTTGTAGAAACTAATGTAAGAAAAAAAAAGAAACCAATGTAAGCTAATATAAAAATGTAAAATTAGATGCTTAAAAGAGACAGAAATCAAACATGAAAGAACCACATAGAGTTTGAGAGCCAAGGTAAGAATATCTCCACTCTAAAAGTAATGCTCTGCAATTATGCAGCAAGAACCAGAAGGTGTTTTATTTAGAAGTAATGGGAGGCAGAAAAAGGCCCATGCAGGAAATTTGTTTCATCAGGCTAATAGAACTACTCCTGTTGGTCAGATGTAGCCCTTAAGGATTGACTTGAAAAGAGTTTGCTGAAGAATCTAAGACAGGGATGGGGAACTTGGTAAGTACTTTGCTACTAACATTTCTCCATTAATAAACTAATTCCCTCTGAATTATGTCCAATGACCTTTCAGTTGGTTTACCTGAAATAATAATATGTTGTCACTCTATATTCTATTTGGAAGAGATTTTTGGAGGACTGAAACTATGAAGGAGAATTTGATCATTTATTCTTATGTAAAACCTTTACAGACTTTCTTTCACCCTTTTATAGTTTTTAAAAATTCTTTGATGTTCTCCTTTCCAAACCTGATCCCTCCATAAATACCTTTGATCCCATCCCCTTCCATCTGCAAATAGCAAGTCAAGTTTTTACAACTTTGCTAAACTCTGGGAAGGGCAGCTAAGTGGAACAGGGGATAGAGTGCCTAGTCTGGAGTCAAGAAAACTCATCTTCCTGAGTTCAAATCTGGCCTCAGATACTTCCAAGCTGTGCGACCCTGGAGAAGGCCCTTTACCGTGTTTACCTCAGTTTCTTCATCTGTAAAATGAGCTGAAGAAAGAAATGGCAAACCATCCAGTATCTTTGCCAAGAAAAACCCAAATGGGGTCATGAGGAATTAGACACGATTGAAAAATGACTGAACTGAAAATACTGGGAAGTAAAGTTAACAAGCATTTACTATGAGCCTATTTTGTACCAGACATTGTATTAAGTTCTGGAGATACACAGCAAAGCAACAAATAGTCCCTATACTTGTGGAACTCACAGTCTAATGGAGGAAGCCACATGCAAACAACTCTACAAACAAGATAGACACAGGATAAATTGGAGATAATCTTAGCGGCAAGAGGGGTTGGGAAAGGCTTCTGGCAGACAGTAGATTTCTGATGAAACTTATCAAGAAACAGAGATTGAGCAGGTAGAGTCTTCCAGACAAGGGGACAATCAGAGAAAGTCCAGCACCAGGAGATGACTTGTTGACAAGAGTCACTGGACTAGAGAGTACACAGAAAGGTGTAAGGTGAAAAAAGACTAGAGAGTGGAGGGGGCAGGGAGGAATGGAAAAGAAAGCCTTTTATGAAGCATTTTAAAAGTCAAGCAGGATTTTATATTTAATCCTGAAGATAATAGGTAGCCACTGGAATTTATTGAATGGGGAGGTAACATGGTCAGACTTGGGCTTTATGAAATACAATCTCTAGGAGATTGCCCCCACTTTAATCCCTACTGTCTCAATCTCTCCCTCTCTCCTGGCTCCTTCCCTGCTGTGTACAAACATTCTTACACATCTCCCATTCTTAGAAAAAAATCCCTCATTGTATTATCTCCCCCTGCCCCTTCTTGGCTAAACTCCTTTAAAAAGCCATCTACACTAGAGGCCTCCACTTCTCCCTCGATTCTTAACACTCTGTGGTCCGACTTCCAACTTCCTCATTCAACGGATGCTACTTTTTCCAAAGTCTCATCATCCTAGTGGCTGAGGTTCACAACTTTGCTCTCACTCCCCTTGCCACTCTCACTCACTCCACCAAGTCATTAAATTGCCAAATTTTGGACTTTCTTTCTCCCCATCTCTCAAATATATCCTCTTCTCTCCACTCACAAAACCACCACTCTAGTTTAAGTCCTTGTCACCTCTGTCCTGGGCTGTTGAAATAGTATTTTAATTGGTCGCTACTTAAAGTCTCTCCCTAACCCAGTCTATTCCCTGCAGAGCTATCGAAGTGATTTCCCCAATGTGGTCTGACCATGTCATGCCCAGGGTCACACAGGGTCAGAGGAAGAACTTGAACTCAAGTCTTTTTGGCTTCAGGATCAATTCTCTATCCATTTTCTACACTGCGCCTCCCAAAAACAGAAAATGGAGAAGCAATTGGACAGGTTAGTAAAGGAGAGCCTGCATACAAAAGCAATTGGACAGGTTAGTAAAGGAGAGCCTGCATCCCAGTTCCTTTGCACATTATGAAGGAAGCAACCCTTTGTTGGTAAACATAGTGTATTATTATTACATGCTCAAAATGTTTTTCATGTTTTAGAGTTGTAATGATGCCACTTCCCAGGATATGTGTTACTAGATCACCATGTTGATGCTGGGTCTCCAAGGCAACCTGAGTAAGTGAGTGGAGATGGTAACAACCTAGGAAGGGTATGATAGGATTTAGAGGATGCTAGTCATCTTGGCTCTGCAGTAAGCTGAGAACTGAAGTTATCCTGCATGCCCAAAACAGGACCTTATTGGGAAGTTCAATGGGGTCAGAAAAGGTTTGATATAGGAGGAGAAAATGATCCAATGCTTCCCATGAAATAGGGAATTGACAGGAAACAAATATTTTTCTTCAGAGATGGTTCTGTTGATCCAAACCACACAGCCTTAGAAAAGGTCAGAGTGAAGGAGTTTTTCTGTGGATTGATAAAGGGAGCAAAAGAGAGGAATGTCTTTACAACAGAGAAACTGACTCACTCAAAGAGAAAGGGATTAAGCACAAGGGTAAGACATCTAGAAATCCAAGACTTCAGAGCTCATGGAAAGGTTGTGAAAGCAACCCCCAATAACACTTAATGGAAGGGAGGAGAAGCAACCCCCAATGAGATTCACAAGGAAAGGTGGGGGAAGCAACCACAGATCTGAAACTCAAAGAAGAAAGTTTAGGACCAGGAATCTAGTTGGGAAAGTAGATAAAGCATCATCCCTGAAGTCAGGAAGACCTGAAATCCAGCCTCAGAAGCTTACTGGTTCTGTGATTCTGAGCAAGTCACTTAATTGCTGACTGCCTCAGTTTTCCTCTCTGTAAAATGAAGATAATAATAAACACCTACCTCTCTGGATTGTAGTGAGGATCAAATGAGATATTTAAAGCACTTAGTATAGCACCTGGCATGTAGTAGGCATTGAAAAAGTTCTTTTTTTCCTTCCTTCCCTCCAAGATATTTGAGGCAAGAAATAGGATTGAGGACTGAGTTCTCTAGACACTGTGTCAACCAAGCAAATCTTCAAACTCTTCTTTGCTTTTGTGATTTCTATTGCTTCATTTTCTATTTATCTTAGTTGTTAAGGAAAGCTCCTCTTGAAAATTCCTACCTTATCTCTTCCAAATTAAGGGAAAGTATCCTTATCTAGGCCAAGAAAGTTAGGCCATCAGAGAACTCCTAGAGAACAAGTATGGTGGCAGCTATTTTCCCAAATTTCCAGGATAGAAACTTTCTCCAGCAAATTCACAGCACTTACTGTCTGTACCAGTCATCTGATCTGGCACTTACCTATTTATAGCTTTGTGATAAGAAGCTTGCCATTTCCTATTAGCTTCACTGCTTCAGGACTTTTCTAGATCTCTCCATCATACTTTCCTTCCCCGGGAAACTCATCATTCGGAAATCTCATGATTCTACAAGATTTAATCTGTCTGGACTCCTGTCTAGTGAATCCCCTCTGCCCTTCCAACTGGAAGAACCCTTTGACTGAAGGGCAGAACCTCAGCACATTTTTTTCTCCCCATTTTCCATCAGCTTTAGGGTTTGGGTACTTCTTTAGAGCTCTGTCATTCCTCTCCTGTCCCTCCCCACCCCTGAACAGGTACCATTTCCTTTGTCATTTCCTTTCCCCACATTTCAGCTTCCTTTTATATGTTGTTCTGCCCTATTAGACTGTAAGCTCCTTGAGGTAGGGACTGCTGTTTTTATTTGTAGTTTATCCCCAGTGTAGCACAAGTAACACAAGTGCCTGGTACTTAGTGGGCACTTAATAAATATTTATTGACGGACTAAACACAAGGAATATGTATAAATTTTAAAAAGTAATTTTACAATGCCTACCACAATCCTGAGCAGATCATAGGGATTTAATGAATAATTATTGAATGAATAAGTAGATTAATGGAGTGAATGACATGCTGCACATCTCTGGTGATTTTGAGGCAACTAAGTAACCATTTATTAAGTGCTTACTATATGCCAGACACGGGGTGAAATGATGAGAATACAAAGAAAAAGCAAAAATAAGTACCTATTTTCAAGGAACTTATATTCTAACAAGGAGTTTTGATGAGGAGATGATAATTGGATGGTGTGACACTACCTAATGAAGGTTTTGGGGGCTTTTTTGAAGAATGGAGGGATTCAGGTATTGAGGTTTGTAGGCAGAAGGGGAAAACCCAATAAAAATGTAGAGATTGAAATCAGTGAGAGTCCATCAACTAGTGATTCCTTCAAAGATGCAAAACTTTTCTTCCACCTGATTCTTGCAGTCAAGTTACAAATGTAAAAGCCCTAGGGACAACTTCAATTAAAACTAACTTTTAAATAATGCTTTACAAAGAACTTTACATATTTTATTTTCATTTGATTTGCACAGGGACACTTTGAGGTAAGTGCTATTACTACCCCATTTTACAGATGAAGAAATAGAACTTGAGAGAGGTAGTGACTTGCCCAGGGACATACAGTTAACAAGTATTTAAAGCAGGAATTCAAGAGAACTTGAACTCAGGTCTTCCTGAGCTAATTTGACTAATCCATCCACTACTTGCCATCCAGTTGGGTTTTCACAGTCTTGTTCATTACAGTTCTTGAGGAGAGTTGCAATAGCAAACACATACTTGTGGCCTAAAAGAAATAAAAAATGATGACTCAAAGGAAATCAGGCAGAGGATCAGATGACTACTTGAGGGTCTCGATGAACCATACATAACCAGTGGTGAGTAAAGAGGTGATCTCTATAGTTTATCTGTGTTCTGTATGCAGGATATCACATAATTAGCACAAGGCCTGATGCAGGTGATGACAGCCTAGGGTCAGTGGCTATTGGTTATTACTAGTACAGGCTACTGGCAGTTAGGGAATGCTGGGAAAAATAGTCTTAATTTGAGTCAAGGTCTGAGTATAGTTATGCCAGACAAGGGCAGGATAGGAATGATGAGGGTAACTAGGGAATAGGCTGGAGAGTGGAAGACCCTAGGGAGGGTCTGAGGATAAGGAGGATGACCAGTGGGAGTAAGACGAGAAACTGGACCAAAATCTGGGTCAGTTAATACTAAGCCTGAAAAGGTGGATTATTAACCCGCTGTCCAAACAGCTGGATTTGGCTTTTATAGGGATGCCAACCTTGTCAATCCTCTCATTTTACGATGGAGAAAACTGAGTCCCGGAGAGGTTATGTGATTTGCCCATGGTCACACAGCTCTTTGGTGACCCTACTGAGAGGAGAATCAAGGTCTTCTGCTTTTCGGTCCAGTCCTCTTTCAACCCATTTCCCTAAAACAGCTGCAAGCCCAACAGTAATTGTGCAATGGGGCCATGGGAAAGAATTCTGAAAGGAAAAATCACAAACTATAAACAAGTCTCTCTCTTATGTGAACATATGAGTGCATTGAGAAGGAAAGCTATTTTGAGGAGTCCTACCAGGAGACCTGATATTCAGGTGAGGAAACAGAGGCTAAGATTCCTGCAAAACTGCAGCTAATTGGCATCAGAATGTGGATCAGAAGCCACAGCTCTTACTTGTCCCAGTTCTAAAACAACAGTCAGTACTGCTTCCAATACAGAGTTCAGTGTTGATCAAGTGTTTACCATACAATGAGCATTTCTCTAAGTCCCAGAGGACCCAGCTGCAAGCCAATTTCTCCAATCTCTGGTTTCTAACAGTGCTATGTTCTTGCTGTCATTGTTGGGTAATTGGAAGGACTCTGCTTCTAAAAGAGCCTGCCTGCTAAAATACTTCTATTAATAAAATTTGCAAATTGGAGGCTGCACTCACTGGTCAAGATAAAAATCTAGCATGTGAAAAGAATTACCCCATAACTCCCCAGGAACATCCCAGTTCAGGGTGAGTCATCATAATTTGTGAGCTTGACTTTCACCTGGGGGCTTACTTCCTTTAATGCTGGCCTAACTGGTATTCACAATACCAGTATTCTATTGGATACTCCAAATGTCTCACTATAGCAAGTCAAAGAGCCTTGCTACTTAGCACCACTTTCGTGCCCTCAAACTACTGGGTGTGGAAGCCTCTAAGAATGGATATCTAAAAAAGAAAAGAAATTTACATGATAACTGTATTGTATATTTAATTTGTACGTAATAGATCTGCAGTTTCATGTGCAATCATCTTTTTTTATTATACTGTGTTATACAAATGCTTGTTTTACTCCATAAATTAAAAATGAAGTAAATTTTTTTTAAAAAAAGGAATATATATTTGTGGGATAAGCATTGCGGTATCGTTTGAAATTGGGTAGATTTTTCATAAAGGAGTTATCATTTTTCCCTTCTTTGGATTGCTTTTGCATTTGCAAGCAATTTTCTCTCAAAAGTTCATCTAAAAAAGTTCATCTTTAAACTCCAAAAGGAAAAAAAAAGATGAACAATTTTGACACCCAAGTCAGGAATGCAGCTAAAATTGGGGAGTTTCAACAGGAGCACTTTTTAAAGTAAGAGCAAATATTTTTAGAATTTCATTTTCCTTAGGAAAATTGACTTCCAGACTGAATGTCTACATTCTGTGTTTGAGTACTGAACAAAATCTGCTGTCTTTATTTGTAACTCCAACATGGTGATTGATATATGACTTTACACAGTCATCATTTCCCCACAAGTAACACTGTAATAATAATAGGTGGCAAGTTCTTTCTTAGACTCATAGAATCCGAATTCTTCCAAACTTTCCTTTCTTTCTTTTTTCCAGATCTTCCTTTCTCTCCTTTTCCTTTCTGAATTTTGTATGGACAAATCAAATGACAATGATATGAAGCACCTTAAGTTCTTTCAAATAAAAATAGTCTGTACGTGTGAAGCATTACTGTCATATTACTCTACATATTTCAGTATTCATATTTCAAAAAGTGACCTAGGACAGTAGAAGACTAGACTAAAGATGAACAAAAAATCAAAATAAGAAATAAGAACATAGAAGAGAAAGGACAGAATAGAATTAAAATTCACTAAGCTTCCTTCCTGGGTAACATTATCCTCATTATACAGATGTAGAAATCATGGCAAAGAAATGAAATACCCTGCTTAGCTATTCAGAAAATCCAATAGAAGGACAGGAGGGAGTCCAGGTCCCCTAATTTCTAAACCAATGCTCTAATCACCAGAAATGCCTGCTTTGTAGCTTTAACTGAATTCACCAAAAATGGGGGATGGGAGGAAAGAAAGGCAAAATCAAACCCCCAGCTATGTTCACATTGTTAGGTCCTTGCTAAGACTGCTTTCATATTCAGTCCTTTGGTAGAGAAAAAATAGTCTGTGAAAAGCAGCTAATTTTAAAATACCATTCCCATATGGAAATGAGTATTGGATAAAATATGGAGGAACATTTTGGCATTGCATTTCAGGCCATTTAGGGCCATTTGTAGCTTCCTCAAGGTCTAGTGTAGCAGTGTTTACATATTGTTTTGTGTTGAAAGGATGTAGCCAGGAGTGGAGTGGATGCTGACAATGTAACTTCATTCTCTAATAGGAATCATTCCTGCACCTGTGTTTACTGGAGGTTAGTCAAAATTGGGAAATTGGGGTTTGTCTGCACACGTGTGCATGTTTTAGTTCCTGTTGGATACAGTGATACTTTTCTGGCTGAACTTTTTGTGTTCGGACTCTGTCCAAGTTCATGCTAAGTAAGTGGCGTAGCCTCAAATGGCAGAGCCAAGGACTTCATTAAAGTATTTGTGCAAACTCCCACAGTTTGGTGTGATGAGTGCAAACTCTTAGGTGATGAGGACCGCAGATTTCAACATGAAGGAGAGAGGGTTCAACACGATGTTATCAATGGAATAACAAAGAATGAATAATGTTTTAGGAACAATGCCATGGCCTCCACATTCCATTAAGTAGAAAGGAAAAAAATATTTCATGCTCCGTCTTGTTTTTGTTTTTTACTTAAATATGGAAAGCATCAAATACTGTTTCTCTCTGTTATGTCAAAACTTTATTTTGCTGGCTAATGTAAGACACAGTAGCAGTTCAATAAATATTTGTTTAACTGAACTTAACTCTTTCTTTAGAACTTTAGAAATTTTATGAAAGTTAAAAATTGAATCCTTGATTTGTGCCCATCTGATTTTACACTTCCCTAGTACTTGTATGTCTTATATTTTCAAGGTTCCTGAAACAAGCAAAGCAGATTTTGTTTCCACATTCAACAAGCAATATCCTCACCTAGAATATCGGTGTGTATTGGTTTCTGTGATGGTTTCCAACTCAGTGAGAAAAAAAAATTATGGAGAATGATAAAAAACACATTAGGTCTTTATGTGGCTACTGTATTCCCAAGATGTGGGAGACAATGAATAAATCATCAGATATAGATGGGTATATATCAAGCTTATTCCCTAAGCCATTCTGAGAAGGAAATTTCACGGACTCCCTGAATAACTCATTGTTGTGTTTAAAAATCCTAACAAGGAAATGAGTCCTTATACAATTTAGCATCCTCCAAAAGCAACTGTAGTCCATATTTCTTATTGTTAAGTCAATAGCGCTGGAGGATCACTGACCATAATCCAAGTCCACATAACTTATTTCGATAGCACTTTTGTTGTTTAGTCATTTCAGTCATGTCCAACTTTTCCTGATCCCTTCGGGGTTTTCTTGGCAAAGAAACTGGAGTGGTTTGCCATTTTCCTCTCCAGTTCATTTTACAGATGAGGAAACTGAGGCAAACAGAATAAAGTGACTTGCCCAGGGTCATATAGGTTAGTAAGTGTCCAAGGTCACATTTGAACTCAGGAAGATGAGTCTACCTGGCCAGGCACTCTATCCACTGTGTCACCTGGCTGTCCCAATAGTACTTTAGGGTTTACAAAGCATTTCCTTTGAAATAACTCTGTAAGGTAGGTAGAACAAGTATCTTATGCTCATCTTATAAAAAAAAGGCAACAGGCCAGATAGGTTAAGTCTCCATGGACCTGTAGTTATTATGTCAGGCTCAGGACTAGAAATCAGATCACATAAGCAAACTTAAAAGGGATCATCAAACATATCTGATAAGTGATGATCCAACCTTCATTTCAAAAGCTCAATTAAGGGGAAACTGATTACTTCCCAAGGCAGCCCACTGCATTTTTGGATGACTCCATTAGAAAGCCCATATTTGCCCTCTGCAATTTCTACCATTCACTGCCCTTAGTTCTTTCCTCTGGAACTAATGTATATATAATCTCAGTGTATATTCATATATATGCTGCTACACCATGCTGCTCACCATCAAATACTTTTCGACAGCTAACATGTACCCTTGAAGTCTTTTCATCTTCACTTTAAGTATTTCTGGTTCCTTCAGTCTCCTCATCTCTCTTTCTATCCACATAGGGTATAATACCTTTTTACTTGTGAGTGCTCTGCCCAAAAGAATGCAAATTTTGATCCATGAAACTTCACAAGATATCTTGGGGTTTCTTGAATAGATTTCTTTTTTAAGGACTATGCTTTAAGCTCAAATCACTCTGGCTAATTGTCCAACAACAGGTCCCAGCCCAAGCCCCACCTGGTCATGATGTGAGTGTAAATAGCAACTATTTCTGTTTTGGCCAGAAACCCAGAGGGACTTCTCCTCCCAGAATTTTTTTTTGGACTAGGTAAAAGTGGCCTTTCTTTGCCTCATTTCTTACTTACCCTCAGTCACTGAATGGGCATTATCTTAGTCAAACTGAGACCCGGTAAAGACTAGTTTAGAAAGGTCAGTCTTCCAGTGTATACAGGGCCATCTACAGTGGTCCTAATGTGTATCTTGCCACTGGGCCCAGATATCCTGGGAGGAGAAAGTGAGACTGGTGACTTTACATAGCCCTCCCTCACTTAAATCCAATTCATCTGTATGTCATGCATCACCTTCCAGATGTCACAGTCCTCTTCATGAATGAAAAACAAATAATTCCTGGTTCCTTGCACTGATTTCCTGTTGTTTCACCATCCTGATTTCTCTGGGTGGCCTTGGATTTGTCAATATCATTACTGAAATGTTGTGTATGGAATTAATAAAGTACTCCAAGTATGGACTGACTATGGCAGATAAGTATGGCTCTCACCTGCCTGGTCCTAGACATTCTATCTCTCATAATATTGTCTAATATCACATTAGTCTTTTGGGATGCCATATTGTATTGCTGGCTTTGCTGTTTGTCCAGCCTACTAAAATCCCTAGACCTTTTTCAGAAAAATGACTCTCTAAATACGAATTTCTAGCTCAGCGGTGTTAAACTCAAATAGAAAGGGGGACCATTAGTCCCTGCATAAGGATTTCTGCGGGTCACATATTGATTTAGTTCTAACTGTAATGCTATCTTTATTTTATTGCATTTTTATTTATTTTGTTACGTATTTTCCAATTACATTTTAATCTGCTTCAGGCCCACTTGGGAGTGTTGCCAACCAGCCAAATGTGTGATCCCTTTTAGATTCTAACTGTAATCTAGTATATTATGGTACAGGATCAAGAACCCTGACTCTGCAGATAGAAGATTCTGGGTGGTCTTAGACAAGACTTGATGGTCTCTGAGTCACCTTCTACTCTAGATCTATTGTCCTACGATCTTGTCGTAGCAAACCCTTCTAGCCTTCTGTCACCTGTAAATTCAATAAGCACATCATCTATGCATCTACCCAAGTTACTGATAAAAAATATTAAACAACATAGGACCAAATAGATTTCTGGGGCATTCCACTAATGATGGCCTTTCACGTTGATGTCAATTCATTAATGACTTCTCATTAGATGCAGTAATTAAACCAGTTCTGAATACATTTAATCAAACTATCTTCTAGCTCACATCTCTCCATCTTGAAAATAACATGAGAGGCTTTGTCAAAAATATTTTTTAAATATTATGTACATCATTCCTCTGTTGTATCAGTTTAGTAATTCTGACAAAAAGAAATATATTTAGTCTAGAACAACTAATTCATTGTTTTTTCTTCTAGATTTTACTTAACTGCTTCTTTAGTAATTATGTTCTAGAACTTTGTCCCATACTCACTGTCATACAGTTTGGAGATTCAACTCTCTTTCATTTTGAAATTTTAGACAGAACCTGCTTTTCTTTAGTCTTCTCATACTTTTCTCATTCTCCATGATCTTTCAGTGATCACTGATGTGGCTTAGTAATCTTGTTTGCCAATCTTTTAACACCCTGAGATACAGCTCACCTGAATCTAGTGACCAGTACTTATCGAAGGCAGGTGGGTATTCTACAGTCTCTTCATATTAGATTGGACTTTAATTCCCTAATAGCCATTTTTTTGTTCTCTCCTTTTTAGTTCAAGGACAGTTTTCCTGGCCAGAGAAAACAATTTCTACAACTTATCTTCTTCAGGATAAAATACCAGTTCTTTTGACATTTCCTCTCAGTTCTTATTTCTCTTGCCTTACATTTGTTTGATTGCTACCCCATTCACTACTGGAGTTCTCCCTAGGGCATGTGGAAAAATAAGATGTTTGCTTCAGTCCCATGCTCCCTGGTGGCTGGGTAGTCACTCAAGGAAGTATCAAGGCTCCAGAAAAAGGCTTGATGCTAAACAAATCTGAGACTCATATATGGAATCAGCCCATTCTATCTCTACTCCAATTATCAAGGCAAGGTGAATGAGATTGTCCTTACCCCCTCCCCACATAACCTTCAAGTTGCCCTTGATGCTCATTTGACCTGATTTCATGTGCTATAAATATGTTGGTAAAAGCGGGGAAGGAGGGAGCATTAGGGTGATTGCCCTCACATACAACACTTTGGGATGACCTGCTATATATATCACTTTTTTAAGAGCTTGAATTCAGATGGACTTTGTGGTGCCATCATATTACTGCTGCCACCATGGCCATAAAGTTAGCTGAGGCATTCAGAAACCCCCAGTTTTGTTTTCTGAGAGCATCCAGATATCTGTCAATGAGGCTCATTCAATGACATCATTGTTCCTAACACCTTCTTTGACTCCAGTGATTCTTCCCACAACCTTCTTTCTTTTCCTACCTTCCTTACCCCACATGTATATGTGACTAACATCCTAGTGCTTTGGAAGGATAGGCATCTACTGTTCCTGTCTCTGATTCTGGGAATATCTCTATACTCTTGAAATCTTTGGAGGGTCTATATGTGCCAGAGACAAGGTAATCTCAGGTCTGATTCTCTAGCAATAACTGACTTGTATATGGTATTGTGTTAGGAGATCTTTGCACTGTCCTCGCCTTGAATCACATACTTCCTACTTCCCCTTATCCTGGAAGCCCTGTTGTGGGTGGATATCTATGTCCAAATGCAGTTGATATTGCTCACTGACATGTAGGCAATAACCCAACTACAAAGCAATTTTTTCTAAAGAAAATAAAACAATTGTGATAGGTAGATAGAGAAATAGATAGACAGAGAGATAGATAGATAGATAGATAGATAGATAGATAGATAGATAGATAGATAGATAGATAGATAGATAGATAGATAGATGGATGGATGGATGGATGGATGGATGGATGGATAGATGTGTTCTGCAGTCAATATGCATTTCACATATTAGGGATGAAGAACCTCTGGCCCATGAGACAAGATTTACCACTCACTTTAAATACAATCATCCCAAAACAAAACTTCTAAAGTTTAAAGTCCATTGGCCACCCTCAACCTTGCTGACATCAATGTCAACCAACACAATAGTGGGTCTACCTGAGAACTTCTGCAGTAGGATACAGGTGCCAGTGTCCCATATTGGGGCATCTTTACCTTTCTGATGAACTCAGAAGTCTTAGTTGGTGACAGAGCTGGTAGTTAGTGACAGAGAAACTGACACTAGACAGATTTCTAAAGGTAAATTCTCTAAAACTCTTTTGGCAGAAAAGTAAGGAAGTAGGGAACTGGTGGAAGTGAGAGTAGCCATGATTCCCAGGCCCTATGAGCAGGTGAGAGGTCAAAGGGATTGGTACCTCAGATTCTGAGTCAATTATAAACTTGGCTCTAAGCTAGAGGAGGGAGATGTTAATGAGTTGGGATAGGAGAATTAGGAGGTAAGGTAAGGGAGAGGTAGTAGGTCAGGTATGGAAAACAGGAGCTACTGGAAAGGGTTGGGTTGGGGTGGGGTCTAGATGGACTGGTGGCTTCTCTTTCTGGCGCTGTCTCCTTCTGCCGCTAGAGAGAGTTCTTTCCACTACTTTTTGTTTCCTTATCATAAATCTTCTCTTTCCTCTCTCTCTCCCTCCTTCTCCCTTGTGTTCTTTTCCTCTTCTGCCTTCCCCTCCTTTCCTCTCTTCCCCTTTTTCTCCATTTCTTTACTCTTTTTCTCTTCATCTGTCTCTATCTCTCCCTGCATTTCCCCTCCCTAATTCTCTCTCCTTTTGATCTTTCTGTAGACACAGTAAAGAACTAAATTATGTTTTAGTGTGTATTCATCTTTTAAAGTTTCTTGCTCCCTGTTCTTAAAAACTGTATTAGTTTTCTCTTCTGTTTTATATTTCTCAAATAAAATAGCTCCAGGTAGTTATAAGTTTCTTTTTATTTGCAAACTTCATACATTTTTTCCCCTGTAAGGTAGTGGTTCCATTTCTTCTATAGAAATCATTCTAGCATTTTACAGAGGGAATATAAGTCTAGTAGATGACTCTGAAATGCAAAAAGTCTTTAGGAATCAAAGATTGAATGAAGTTCATCATATTGTACTCATGAAGATAGGAAAGCGTATGTGTTTCAAATTATTTTCAATAAGAATTCTGACAAAAAGGATTTTCTGGTGAAATCCTCAGTTAGCAGAAAGTTTCAATGATCATTAAAGTCTATAGGTTTAGAAATAAAAGGAATATTAAAGCTCATCTATTTGAATCTCTCATTTTGCTGATGAGAAAATTAGGTATAGAATATATACACTAGGTAAAATGACATGTCTAAGGTAACACAGGTACAGTTACAAAGCTAGGATTTGATACTACTCTGATAGTGGATGCAGTTTTCTTTCCACTATGTCATCCTTCCTCTCAGCTTTAAGCAGTGCAGAAGTAGGTGGGGTAATATATTTCTTAGCCCAAGACAGGACCTTCAGGAACCAACAAACAGCAACAAACCCTTCATATGAAACAAGTGTTACCTAGTTTGGCTGGGTTATCCACAACTTTATTCAAGATTGACATTCTTAGTATAAATGGAGCCAGACACAAAAACATTGCAGTTGCATGGAAGGATGTGCTGGAACACTGACTTACAGGGATAAACAAGAGAATGAAGTTCCCATCTAAATAAAAAACAACTTACAACTAACTTGAGCTATTTTATCGGAGAAATATAAAATGGAAAACTAATTAATTTTTAAGTAGAGGAAACATGAAACTTTAAAAGATGAATACTTAATAAAATATATTTTACTTCTCTATTGTATCTAGAGAAGAGTCAGTAAGAGAGAATTGAGGAGGGAAGGCACAGGGAGAAGTAATGGAAAATGAAGACAAAAAGTAGTGAAAAAGGGGAACAAGACATCTAGTAAGCACCTACTATGTGCCAAGTAATGTGCTAACCACCGTAAAAGCATCTAATTTGATCCTTAAAACAATCTTTTCTTATGAAAAAGTGCTTTGCAGTAGGGTGATTGCTTGGGTGTCAGTGAGAAATGTCAAATGTATTTGTCCCTCGACTTATAAAAGGTTCCCAAGGGCTGGAAGGACAAGGTAACCAAAAATAAGTACAAAATGAAATAGTATTTTCAGCCTGTGATCTCTTATCATCAGTCCCAGTGGACCTGCCATACAACAGTCTTGTTCCCTACATTTTATATCAGGATACTGGTGTTCATTTTTGTTTTTGAACAGGACCAGTGACATCCCAGGTGCTGTCTTGACTTTTGCATGAATTGGATTTAAGTGAGGCAGGGCTGCACAAAATCATCAGCCTCACTCCCTCTTCCAGAGTCATCAAAGTTCAGTGACAAGACAAGTGTCAAGATGATTGGCAATGACCCTGGATGCAGTGGATGCCTTTGGCGTCTGATGTCTGACCAAGCTCTAAATGCTCCACAACACCTGCTTCAGTTGACTTCATGTCTGTTGAAACAAATTGTTCTCGTCCACCCATTCCAATGAGGGTTAAGTTTCAGGCTTAGGATTTCAGATGTACTAATCTTCTAGGATTCAAAAGCATCATGGGGAGACATAGGCTACTATAATGTAAAAGGGAACAAAATATGGGTAACTGCAAAAACCTGGATCTACTTTACAGTGTTTCTATGATGTCTGACCAAGATCTAAGCATTCACAGATCCTGTTTCAGTCACCTTCATGTCCATTGGAACAAATTGTTCTCAACTGCCCATTCTATCAGGGGGAATGTTCACATGCTTGGGGAAGACATCTTTCTAACTTGCTGATAGATTTGTAACCTGTCAGTTACCCACAAGCTGGTTTAGCCTGAAGGCTGAAATGGTTTTACCAGGGTATGGCTGCTGCAAATGTTACAAGCAGGGGTGTGGAACCTGCTGCCTGGAGGCCACATGTGGCTCGTTAGATATTCAAGTGCAGCCCTTTGATTGAATCCAAATTTCACAGAACAAATCCCCTTAATAAAAGAATTTGTTCTGTAAAACTTGGACTTAGTCAAAAGACCACACCCAAGGACATAGAAGGTCATATGTGGCCTTGAGGCTACAGATTCCCCACTCCTATTACAATTTTTTGGAGCCACAGGTGAGAGTTGGGTGAAGGTGGACGCTAAAGGTGGATGAACAGTCCTGAAAAGGACTTGGCAAACACTGATACCAAAGGTGCTAATCCTCCCTGAACACCTCATACACCCCAAATCAGGAAGTATAAATGGCACTTAGGATGAAGTCAGAAAATATCCCCCTGATAAAATGGACAATCAAGAACAATTTGTTCCAGTGGACATGAAGGTGACTGAAACAGGATCTGTGAATGTTTAGATCTTGGTCAGACATCACAGAAACACTGTAAAGTAGACCCAGGTTTTTGCAGTTACCCATATTTTGTTCCCTTTTACATTATAGTAGCCTATGTCTCCCCATGATGCTTTTGAATCCTAGAAGATTAGTACATCTGAAACCCTAAGCCTGAAACCTAACCCAAAACTAACACAATTTTGAAAGCACTGAGACTTATTTTCAAAATATTAAACAGTTTTTAAAATCACATATGGAATAATTACCCCCAAAGTGATCAAAACATATCAGCATCCACCAACCCAGAATCATATGACCACTTTCTCATCTCTACAAAATTCTGTGAGAATGATCCCCCAAAACTGAGTCTAGCCTTCATGAAAATATGAGTAGAGGAAGGATTTCAGGGATGGTTTTCTACAATAAACCACAAATTTCAGTCATATAATTTACTGGAGTATAAAAAAATTTCAAATCCTATTGTATTTACTGTTGATTTATATATAAAATGTATATATACATATACACACATGTACATAATTTGATTGAGCTTATGTTAACACTAGAAGGATCAGGCATACCCACTGATATAAAAATTTGTATGATTCTTTGAAGTATTCTTAAATTCCAGTCCTTTTGGGCCATATAAGACTCATACAACCACGAGCTAAATTGAGTATTTGCAATACTGCAAATAGATGCAATCACAGAAATAAGTTTGTCCAACCCTCTTTTGACTATCATGAGGAACATTGGTTAAAGGTATTTATAATTGCCTCCTATTGGGAGGATTTGCCTTGTGTTTTACTCATAAACTCCAAATGGAAAAGGATTTCTTTAGCGTTGGGGAGGTCCTCTTTAGTCTCTTCTTTGCCAATGACATTAGGTTGATTGAATTAAGTTCCAAAATACTATAGACTTATTCAAAACAGATTAACTTAAGAATCCACATAGGAAAAATCAAATGGAAGAAAAATACCTATTGTCCAATTTATAATATGAAGCTCAAAAGATTATAGCTCATAGGATAGTAGACCTAGAGAAAGAAGGAAACTCAGAAGTCATCTTCATTATTTTACTGATAAGAAAACTGAGGCCTAGGATGGTTAAATGACTTGCCCAAAATTATACAGCTAGTAAGTTTCAGAAGTAATGTTTGAACCCAATTCCTCGAATGCCAGAGTCAACACTCTTTTGAGTGGGAAGTCCACTGAATTAGTACATTTGGTTAACTGAAAAAGGCTCTTAATTTTTCCAAGTTTCTCCCACTGTAACAACCCATCTTTTAACACTAATGCATCATGGTACAGGGAAAAGATCAATCAATCAATGAAAAAGGATTTATGAAACAGGAGTGCTATATGCCAGGGACTATGTTAAATGTTGAGATTACAAAGAAAAGCAAAAACAGTCTCTATTCTCAAGGAGCTCATATATCAAACAGGAGAAATAGCATGTAGATCCATAACAAGGACATAAAAGATACAACAAATACATAAAAGATATATACTATTTTTTTTGATAAATCATTATCTACAAATCTCAGCTGCTATTCTCCCAGTGATACTGTGCAGTTGGAAATCATGGAAAACAATCTCAAAAGAATCAAAGTTGGGGGTGAAAAAAGACAATATGACTGCACCATATGGCCAACAGTGAGCTTTACTCCTTGAAGCAGCAGAAAAGTTATCTAGGGAACAAATGATCAATAAATAAGGTGGCTGGTCACATAAAGAAACTGAGGGATGAGGTGGACAATTTTGGATGCTCCATTGAGCAAATGCTAAAAGGATCCAGGAAAGACCTCTAACACTTTGAGTAAATCCCATTGGGAGGATTTATCAAGGGACACAGATGAGTGGATGGGTTGTCATATGCATTGCTGGATGTGGTATCCATGTCAATGAGATCCAGGGAGATCCAGAAGTCCTTGAAACCCTTCTTGCAGATTGTTTTGTATTGCTGTAATGTGTGGTGCGTGAAGCATGAGGTGGAGAGGAACATCTGTTTTATTGCCTCCTTCTTTTGTTTTGCTGAATTGAAGTTAGGAAGAAGTTACAGTGGTCTGTGGAGCTGCAAAGGCCATTGTTACTACCTAGGGAGATGGAAGGCTCTCTTTCTCTTTATCCTGTGACAGATTTGACTCTACTTGGGCTTTTTATGTTGGCTATATACTCTTCCACAGAAACTTTGCCGTCCAGTGTCACAGACCTCCTTGCCAGCAAGTATTATTCTAACAGCCAAGTTCACAGCAATCCAGCACATGGGCGGAAAAGAGACTAGAGGAAAAGCAAGTCTCAGAATAACAATAATAGTGAAGGGGGAGGGGGGTGGAATGGGAATGGAAAGAGTGGTATTAACAGGGTAATTCTGGAACCTTCATTCATTAAAATTAAAAATAAGGAAAATTGGCATTGAAGTGAGGAAAATTACATGGTATTTCCTGCCAGGAATATATGGGACATCCTTGGGAATTTCTTCAGGCATAATGCATTTTCTGTTTCTCCCTTTAAAAAAAAATCCTTGCTGTGGCTCACCTGTCCCCAAAAAAGCAGCTATTTATGGATGTAAAATATTCCTTGTTTGGGGTAACTTAAGAGAACAAATACTGCTATTAGAATCTCCACCAGCAGCAAAGAATTTGGCAAGTCTTTCGGGATCTGAGGTTTAGGTATTTGCTTGCAGTTCATTAATTGCTGTATAAAGCCTTTGAAAAAAAGTACTGTATCTGTAAGCCTCGGCTATAAAAGCCTATTTAGGAACCAGTGGGAAACTGGTCTTTAAGGTCTTGTCAACAGAGGCACCAGTCTATGGGCAGGAGCTCCCAATTACACATTTAACTGGATAAACTTATGGCGGATACCTGGGGGGGTTATTAAATATTAAAATCCACCTTTGAACCTAACTTTGTGGGGACAGCCCCAGATTTGGCACCAGAGCCACCAAATTTGTGGCACTCGGGAGCCTAAAGAGAGAAGCTTGGGGCCGGGGAGAACAGAGGAAGGTTTCTTTTTCGTCTTTCCAAACTAAGGATTCTTTGACCCAGTCCCGCTTAAAAAAATGACTAATTAAATGCTGAAGTGCAGCTGCTTCAGTGCTTGCCAGGGAAATCATTTAGAAAATGAACACTCAAAATCAACCTAGAGACAAATGCATTCTGTTGCCCCCACTGAATTACAGGGGACATTTCCTACCGAACCATCTTAGGAAAAAGTCATGCTAGCAAATGGCATTATTAAGACAGGGTATCTGAGCTGCATCTCTCAGAGATATAGGACACAGAAAGGGTCAAGATAATTTTCTTTCAAAATCAACAGATTTCTTTGCCAGTTTCGATAGTGGCTTAGCTCACGGAAACAGAAGAGCATTGGAAACAAACTCTCTTTATACCAGTGGGCCTTTGTTTATTCGTTGTATCCCTCCATCCATTTCATAGTCTAATCTTTAATGAATTTTCTACACTGGGTTTCATTTTCTTGACCCTGCTCCATAAGGCTTTTTAGCTTTGCAAATAGCCTAGGTAAACTTCTAAGCCAAAGAAATTTCACTCCTAATTTAGTATTCCCATTTCATTTTAGGTGATGACAATTTGTAGTAGGATATCTTTTCCTTGATCTTTAAGAGAAGGGGCAACTAGGTGGAACAGTGTAAAAAAGAGCTGGGCCTGGAGTCAGGAAGATTCATTTTGCTGAATTCAAATATGACCTCAGACCCTTATTACCTGTGAGATCCTGGGCAAGTCACAACCCAGATTGCCTCAGCTCCTCATCTGTCAAAGAGGAAGAGGAAGGAAATGGCCAATCGCTCTAGTGTCTTTGCCAAGAAAACCTCGAATGAGGTCACAAAGAGTCAGACACAGATAAACAAGAACAAAACATCTGCTAGGAAGCTGAAGTACAACCTCAGTCAGGGAGTGAGCAGGACAAACTAATCGATCTCTCAGCTCAGGCTGAATCCCTTTAGAGGTCCATGAGAATGGGAGTTGGTAGTTTATATAGTTCTTTCACTTCTGTTTACTTTGATCTGTATTAGTTCATATAATCCTTCCCATGTTTTTCTAAAGTCCTCAAATTCACAATTTCTTACACTATAATAGTACAGTATTATATTTGTGTTATCACCATTTGCTCAGCAGTCTCCAGTCAGTGTTCACTCTTTTTTGCTACCACAAAAATTGTGATTTATAAAATGTGATTTTATATAATGTGTTATGTATAGGTCCCTTCTTTTTGTTCTTGATGTCCTGGGGTATACACCCAGTAGTAAGATCTTTGAATGAAAGAGTATAAACAATTCTTCTCCCTCTGTTGCTCATCTCATTAGCTGCCTTTCCTCCCTCCCTTCCTTCCTTCCTTCTTTCCTTCCTTCCTTCCTTCCTTCCTTCCTTCCTTCCTTCCTTCCTTCCTTCCTTCCTTCCTTCCTTCCTTCCTTTCTTCCTTCCTTCCTTCCTTCCTTTTTTCTTTCTTTCCTTCCTCACTTCCTTCCTTCCTTGTCATTCCCAAGACCTTAAACCCAGTGCACTCTGAAGCCTTAGAGTGATTATCAGTAGTAACAATTTCTGTTTCCCTCCCAGTTTGATTTAGTTTTTTTTTTTCTTTTCTCATTGAAAGGGCCATTCCATGACCACTTCTTAAAGAGGCCTATCCACTCAGTGGGCTTTACCTCTCCCTAAGTGAGTACGTAAAAAGGCCTAGCCTAAAAAGGCCAAGGTCTCCCATTGCATACTGGGCCATCTCCAGTCATCCTGATTATTATCTGGTCACTGGACCCAGATGGCTCAGGAGGAGAAAGTGAGGCTACTCTCAACCTAATCATGTATTACTAGGAAGAGTCCAGGAGGCAAAGAAGCCTGGTTCTAATCCAACCTTTGCTCCTTACAATTTCTGTTACACTGGGCAATGTCATACAATCTCTCTGTGCCAAAATATGCAAAACAAAAGAATTGGACAAGATATTCCCCAGGTCTGTTCCAGCTCAATATCCGAACACTCAAACCAAAATCTCATGAATCAATGAATAAACATTAAACATTAAATAGCCCTCCCTCCCTCAGAACAAAGTCAAGTGCAAGTCATGACATCATTTCTCTGATGTCTCTTCTTCAAAAACAAAGGTCAACACAAACACATAGCATCAACTGTTATCTCTGTGTAAATAATTCTCACATCTACAGGTCAAAGTCATTTCTCTCCTGAGTTCTAGTCCCACATTTCCAATTGCCTCCTAGACACCTCTATCTGATGTCCCATAGGTACCAAAACAGAACACGTTATCTTCTTCCTCAAATCCCATCCCTCTTCCTAGCTTCCCTGTTTCTGTGAGGAGCAACACCTTTTTTTTTTTTCAGTCACCCAATTTTTCAACCTAAGTCTCATCCTTGACTCTTCATTTTCACTTGTCCTGAATTTGCAATGAGTTGCTAAGTCTTGTTGATCAGATCTCCTTAATATCTCTTCTTCCTACTCCTAACACTGGTACTTTACCTAGCTCAGGTGTTTACATCCTCTTAATTGGACCTTCCCTGCATCCAACCATTTCCCTTTCTAATCCGTCTTCCACACAATTGATCAAATTGTTATTCTTAAAGCACAGGTCTTGCCATGTCACTCCCCTGATTAAGAAGTGTCACTTCCTCCTTATTATCTCTAGGATTGATCTCATTTTATAGATGAGGAAACTGTTTGGTATTTAATGGTCCTGGCTACAGCCCTAGGGTGATTACACATTAATCTCTATTATACATGCTGAATTCCAGCTAGATTGGCTTACTTGTTATTCCTTATTTATAAAGCGCATGCAATTTCACAATCATCCTCCCTGCCTGGAATGCTCTCTTTCCTCATGTTTGCCTCCGGGAACCCCTAGTCAATCAAGTCAGCATGCCAACAAGCCTTTGTTAAGTGTTTCCTACCCACCTGGCACTGTGCTCAATGCTGAGGCTAAAAAATGCAAGGAGAAAGAAAGATAACCCCTGTCCTCAAGGAGTTTATATTTTAATATAACATATGAAGTGTAAAAGAAGCTTTAAAAGGGGAGAGAGGAAAAAAAGAAGTGAAAGAACTTGGTATGGGGCATTATAGATAAAACCTGTGAGACTCAAGACAGCACCCTGAAGAGGCTGGTCTGAGCCTTCCCTTTAAAATGGAGATCCTGGGACAAACCAGCCAATCAAAGGGAGAGGCTGGAGGGGTGTAGGTACTTCCAGTGTGTGAAGTCCAGAGGTAGAGTAAGCTTAGAAGGTGAAGAAAGGAATTGTAAAGAAAGCATCGGAAAGTCAGGGGTGCAAACTGGAGGGGAAGGCTCCACTCGAGGGACACCTCCTTTCTTGATCCACCAGCTATTTATCTTATATTTACGCTTTTTTCCCCCTTATCTTGAACATGGGTCCCCTTGGGAGAATGTGAGCTCCTGGAGGGAAAAGACTATTTCCCTTTTGTATTTCTCTTCCCAGAAGTGAGCACAGTGGATGGCAGAGAGTAGACATTTAATGTTTGTTCATAGATTCATGAGATTTTGATTTGAGTGATCAGATTTTGAGCTGGAGCAGACCTGGGGAATATCTTGTCCAATCCTTTTGTTTTACATATTTTGGCAGAGAGAGATGGTGTGAATTACCCAGTGTAACAGAGAGAGTAAGGAGCAAAGGTAGGATTAGAACCAGGCTTCTTTGCCTCCTTCACCCTTCCTAGTAATACAGGATCAGGTTGAGAGTAGGCGCTAAGAAGAGAATAGGAGAATGCTGATGTCATGACAATACAGAGCCCAGAAATAGACTTGCCATGTTGTTTCACGGATTTCAGCCTCCCCTCAATCAGAGAAGTTCTCCTCCCTTTGGATCTCTGCTTTTTCTTCCCATTTCTTCACTTTATGAAGGGCCTGAAACTCATCACATTCAGGATCCCTGCTCATCTCGGTGTTGATGTTCAAGTCAAAACTGGAATTCCGGTGACACTTGTGTTCAGGCCCCTTCTTTCCAGCTTTCTATATCCCTCCCCTCCCATTAGCACCCAATACCTTCTTCTTACTGCCAACTTTCCTGATCCTAGGGTATGGTTTTTGGGGGCTGAAATTTTGGTCAGGGACTTTTTTCTGAAAACCTCTAAACCATGTCACGTTTAGCAATCCATACCTCTATCCATAGGTTCATAGATTCCGAAAATGTCACAACTGGAAAGCATCTTAAATACTATCTAATTCAAACCTCTCATTTTATAGGTGATAAAAACTGAAACTAAGAGAGTTAAAGTGACTTTTCCAAGGTCATGTATAAGGTCATCCCTGAATACGTCAGTAGGCAGTGAGGTACAGTGTGAAGTTGTGAATCAGTCCAACCATTCTGGAAAATAACTTGTCAATATGTAAGAAAAGCTACAAAATTGTTTATACCCTTCGACTCAGAGATTTCATCACTGAGTACATACCCCTATGTATGATATTATACAAGGCAGTTAGGTGGTACCAAGTCTGGAGTTAGGAAGACTCCTCTTTCTGAGTTCAAATCTGGCCTCAAACACTTATTAGCTGTGTGGCCCTAGGCAAATCACTTAACCCTGTTTGCCTTAGTTTCTCATTTGTAGAATGAGCTGGAGAAGGAAACAGCAAACCACTCCGGTGGTTTTTAAGTGTTTTTTTTTCTTTGCCAAGAAAACCTCAAATGGAGTAAAAAACGGAGACATGGACACAACTGAACTCAATTAACATCAACCACAAAATACTATTGTACTGTAAGAAATAATGACTACAAGGAATTCAGAAAAACATGGGAAGAATTATACGAACTAAGGCAGATCAAAGTACCCTGAAGCAAGAGAACAATATTTTCAACTGTAGCACAAAGGAAAACAATACTAAAACTCAGTCTAACGCAGCTTAAGCTCAAGAACCAATCTTGATCTCAGAGTCTCATATGCTAACGTACATTTCTTTCATCTCAGTAGAGAGGTGAGGCCCTATGAGAAGGAATGTTGCATATGCTATTAGATGAGGTCATATCCTTCAGTTTCACTTAATTGTTTTTCTTTATTATAAGAGAGGATCCAATGTGGAGTTGTGGGAGGTTGAGGACAGTGGTGTATGAGGAAATGGTTAGTGTAGGAAAAACAAAAGCAATCCATAAGACTTTTAAAAAATAGTAAATTGGCTAGAGATTAGCATGTTCAATGAATGAATGAAAAAGCATTGATTAAGTACATATTACATGCAAGGGTACATAGGTGATAAGACTATTTTTATGGAGAACTCACATGGGGCAGGCAATCACATGCTGGTCAAAAGAAGTGATCCAAGGACACGCTCAAGGTCTCTCTACAGAACTTTGGATTTGACTGTGCAACATGGGAGACACCAGCACAGGACCGCTCAGTATGGTGTGCCCACATCAGAAAGGGTGCTATGCTCTGTGAGCAAAGGAGAATTGAGACAGCGCAAAGTAAATGCAGGATGCTCAAATTTGGGATATCCACCCCACATATTCACATGGACTATCTGTGCCCAACCTGTGGTAGAGCATTCCAAGCTCCTATTGGTCTGATCAGCCATGGTCAGACACACTGAAACTTCACTTTATCATGTCATTTTGGTCCTCTTTGAAAAGGGACAACAACCAACCAATATGATAGGGACTGTGATCCATGTATATATTTAAGAGAGACAGTTCCTATCCTCAAGGAGCTTATATTCCTGTGGAGGAAGATGATACATATAGAGGACTGGTGATCAGTGTTTGATGGAGGTGGAAGAGTGAGGGAAGTGTGGGAGGCAGATTATGAGATCCTCTGGGTGGACAGATGGAGGGCCAGATAGCAAGCATTTATTAAGTGCTATTTGCCAGTTATGAAACTAAGCATTAGGAATAAAAACCCAATCAAAAAAGATAATCCCTGACCTCAAAAGGCTTACATTTTGTTGGAGAAAGATACCACACAAAAGAATTAAAAAGGGAGAGTGATGAAGGTAGCCAATGGAAAGAATGATGGTGAAGTCCAGAAAGTCAGAAGCACAGCAAGAAAGAGAACGATGACTGGTTAGCCTGGGCCCTTCCCCAAAATGGGGGCTCTTAGGGGAATTCACCAGTGGATGAAGGGGGCTAAGATGACAGAATGATGTTCCACTGTGAGAAAGCTACAGAGGTGGATGGATATTCCAGGGTGACACTCTAGTCTCTGCAGGAGGTTCCAGAGTGAGAGTGCAGCTTAGACAGAAAAATACAGAAAGTCAGAAGCACCGCTGGGAGGAAAATGTGAAACTTGAGCTCAGTCTGGTATCTAGAGCTAGTCAGTAGATAAAGTGGGCTAGGTGGGCTAGTTTGTCCACATGCAGTCACCATCAACTGAACTGGGCCCCATGATGTCCAAAGATAAGTGTATATTAATAGAGACTAAAGCCAGAATTCTGAAAGACATGAGAGAAGAAGTCCTTTCTTCAGGTCTGCTATGGAAAACGCTGATCTAGATGAGGAGGAGCAGATAGATAGCCTTAGGTATGTCTGAATGATAAGTGAATTTGTGGCATAGTCTAATAGAGCTGTTTGTTTGTTTTACAAAGGAGTGATACAACAGAATTTTGCATTTTCATTCTCTTGGTTTTAAATTGATAATGACAATAATACTAACTCCTATTTCCATAGTGTGTTAGGATTTGAAAGAGACGATATGACATAGTGGATAGAGAGTAGGCCTTGAAACCGGAAGAAAGACCTGGGTTCATGACCCATCTTGGACAAATGTTGGCATTGGGACTCTAAGCAAGTCACATGGACGCTCATTGCTTTAGGAAATATTCCTTTTGGAGGAGGTGCCAACCTGCATTGGTATAGAGAATGTTTGTTTCCCTCTCCATCCATGAGATCATAGCTTTCCTCTCTATCCCTTTAAAGTCTGAAAAGTGCTTAGCTTCCCACAATGCTAGGAAGCAGGTAGCGCTTATAACTACTTCACATCTTCATACCTCTTTATACTTTTTATTTCTCTTTCATCTCTAACCTCTTATATGATTAACAAAACAGATAACAAAACTTTATAAGGCATGGGAGACGATGGTTCTCCCCATTTTAAGATGAGAAAATTGAGATGTGGGAAAACTAAATGACAACCCTCAGAAATCCCTCCATATTTTGAGACTTTGTGTCCAGTTCACTCACTTCATATAATAGAGCCTGGGATAGTGTGATGGCAGGGCTCCTGGCTTCGGGGAGTTTGACAGGAGAACGGAAGCAGATATATGTAAGTTTTTCATGAAAGAAAACTAAAATAACAGAATTTAGGATTAGCCCTGAGTAAGCTTTTTGTCAACAAGATAAAGGAATGGTCTTGAACTTTTCTTGGCCTTTGCTTGTACACGTGATGGGCACTTTAACAGCCAGCATTTTGATTGTATTTCAGGGGTTCATGAAAGAACTGATAAATTCCTTCTAACTCCTATGCTCAGTTCTTCCTTATGATATGCAGAGTCCAGGCATATTTTCTTCTTTTTTAAATTTTTTTCTTATAAACTTAAATGTCAACAAACATGAACATTTCAGTATACAGCGAAGACAAGTGAATTATGGAATGGAATTATTTTATACAGGTTTATACTAATATAATAACAAAATTGTCCAGATTATCTGTGTCCCTCTCTGGGCCTCCTTTTGTTTTCTTCCCGTTACATTTTCTTGCTTTCTTGAGTCATAGCCAAGAAAACGGGTTCATAGCCCAGGAAAGCTGGAATAGTATTCGCATGCTTCCCTCATTATACAAGAATGGATCCTCAACACTGGATCATGCAGTTCACAATATTACACCACAGAGTTTTATCAACTGGAGGAAAATCCTTGACTGAACAATTAGTAGTGAAGGGATATAGGGTATTTCTTTTTCTTCTTCAAGTTAATAGAGATGTTCATTACTCCAAAGCATGGACTTTGGGGAAGTCAGTATATTTTTATAGTTTTCCAAACATTTGTTCCACCTATCACAAACATTCCCAATGTCTAATCCAATATCTTGGATATAGTGAGCACTTTTAAGACATGTTGTTGAATTGAATTGATTTGAATTGAATTGATGTCATCTCCCAGGTATAGGATGAGGACAATGAAACTCAGTCTCTCTGCTAGTTGCTCTATACTCTCTCACGGCTAGGCCCTACCTCTTCTTATCTTTGTTTCATCTTGTCCCTTCATTACCAGTCTTACTTATGTGTGATTTATCCTTTCCTAGTGACTTTCTCTTAATATTTTTTTATCAGTCCAGAAGGGTTTTACTATGGAAGGTCCTTACTTTTTAACATCTACAAAACTCATGTATCAAGGGCTCTCTCCCTACAAGAAAGGAGCAAGTAAAGACCTGTCACTTTTCTATCTTGTTATTCCAATACAAGGTGAAAACCAGGAATGCAAGCATCTCAGAATGAGAATTACAGGATTCCTGAGGTTAAATGGAGCTCAGAGGCCATTTAGTCCAAACTATGCCTGAAAAACAATTTTATCTATCACATACCCAACAACTTAACATTATGTCATTTGCTTTAGGACCTCTAGTCTGAGAGAACCTACTAACTCCTGTAGTGAGGAAGCAGTAGAATATAGTGGAAAAATCACTGGTTTTGGAGACAATCCTACCACTGACATGGCTTGTATAACCTTAAATTACACAGGTAGGCCCACTTAATTTCTGTGACCTCAGTTTCCTCACAAGTAAAATGAAGAAGTTGGATGAGATGACTTCTGAGGTCCCTTCTAGTCCTAGATCTATGACCCTTTGATAGGAGGAATTTGTTTTTTCAGTCATATTTTCATTACTCCATTTTGGGTTTTCTTGGCAAAGATACTGAAATGGCTTGCCATCTCCTTCTCCTTCAGATAAAGAAACTGAGGACAACAGTGATTTGCCCAGAGTTACACTGGGAGGAAGTGTCCGAGGTCACATTTGAACTAAGGAAGATGAGTCTTCCTGAACTCCAGGCCCAGCACTCCATGCACTGCACCACCTAGCTGCCCTAAGGGAAATTTGTAGAAGAGTTTATATGGAGAGACAGGTTAAACAAAAGTTCTCTCTTGGTTCCAAACATGTGGTTACCACTGCCTGTAGTAGGCAAATATAAATCCCTGTATTTGTCTTTTTATATTCTGTAACATGGAAGAATCCACTTACTGGCTGGTTCTTGGACAATGAGCTCAGACTTTTTAAAAAGGGATTGACTCCCCAGAGCTCACATTCAAGGAAGCATCCACCTAGATCCAATTTTTGATGCTGGGAGTTTCCTCATTTAGTCAGTCTACTTTGCAGGTATAATGTTGGAATCTCCCACACTTCTAGAAGTAAACACTCCCTTTTCTTTTTCTCCTTCTTTAAAAGTTTTCTTTTCTACTATGCTATAGTTTTTATTGTCTTCATGTTCCCATGCTCTCCATAGTCAATATCTCTCAAGCCAACCCATTTCACTTTGAGAGTGTTCCAGTTGTAAGTTCTGCTTTCATCAAGCCTGATTTGACTTCTTTACAAAGTTACACCCATGTTGTTTCAGAGAAATCTAGGAAGACTTGTATGAACTGATGCAGAGTACGGTAAGCAGAACCAGAATAATTTGTATAATAAAAATAAAATTATTGAGATGAAAACTTTTGAAAGACTTAAAAGAACTATATTCAATGCAATTCAATGTAATCACTAACTATGTTTCTAGAGGGCTGACATTGGAAGTATGCTACCCTGCCTCCAGATAGAGAGTTACAGAATAAGACATACATTTTCAGACACAGTCATTGTAGGAATTTATTTTGCTTTACTACATAGCTACACACATATGAACACACACACAGGCAAGCAAACAAAGCTGCCCTATGAAGATGAACATGATATAGTGAATAGAGGGGGCTGGCTTCTGCACTGGAAAGATCCAAACAGAAGTCCTGTCTGAAACACAAAATGCTAGTGTGACCCTAGGCAAGTAAATGTAACTCTCAATGCTCTCAAGCAGTTCTCTAACAGTGTAAGTTACAGAGAAGTTGCTGGTCTATATTATTAGAAGTGCTTTCAAAAATTAGCAACACTCACCTCCAAAAAGGAAAAAAAGGAGTTGAAGAAACTGTAGAATGAAGAAGTGGAAACTTGATCTGTCTTTAAATATTTAAAAGCCTTTCATGTGAAAGAAGAAGCAGGCTTATTTGGCTTGGACTTAAAGGGTAGGACTAGAAATACCTGGGGGTACAGGGGTTGATTTTTTAAATTGAATTAAATTTTTTTTACATTGAAAAAGATTGAAAATACATGTTGTGTTAGGTAAATCTATCCACAGTGCCTTTCTCCTTCCCACTTTTCCTTCCAACTGGAAAAAAAAGGAGAAAGCCTATGTACATGTATGTGTGTGTGTGTATATGTGAGATATATATATATATATATATATATATATATATATATATATATATATATATATACACATACATACATATATTATCCACCTAGGGTCACACAGTGGACTAGGAGTCAGGAAAACCTGAGTTTGAATCCAGCCTCAGATACTTCCTACTTATGTATCTCTGGGCAAATCTCTGAGTCACATAACAGGGTCATGCCACCTGACAATAAATGCGTCAATGGTTTGCCTCTGCTATTCCAGAGACTCTGAGCAGTTGGACAGTTCCCTAAAATAAGTTTTCAGGAGTATAACAGGCTAGATAACATTACGGGATTGAGTACAAAATGATTGATTACAAAGCTAAGATGCAGAAAACAACATAATTGGTGGGAAGTTTTGTGATGAAGGCTAGTAATGACCCAGCTTCTTTTCTCTTGAGACTCAGAAGTGTTCATTGTTTGAGGGCAGGTACAAGATAGGCCCAGACGTTTGGACAGCAACCTAGAAATCCTTGAAGGATAGCTTGGTGGAGGAAAGATATCAAACCTAGACTCCCTTTGGTTCACACGCATTCTCCAAGGCCATTGAAATTCCTTGAGGCAAGAACTGAATGTTGAAACTTAACCTGTTGCAGGCCAGCTAAACTCTGAACTTAGTTCAGAGACAAAGAACCATGACTTAAGTAGTTACAGGACAAAATCAATTACTTGTAATACAATCAATAAATACATGATACAGAATTGATCCTAATCTTCTCATGCATCTCGCTGGCTTAAAGTTTTCCTTTCTTTTTTTAAACTGACATTTGCCTTTCTCCAGTCCTAGGGCATCTTCCCCATTCTTCAAAAACTCTCAAATGGCTCAGCAACCTCATTCAACAAGCATTTATTAAGCATTTACTATATGCAAACATCCCCTGCCCCCAAGGTGTTCATGTTCTACAATGGAATCTTATTGCTCATTAGAAATGACAAAAGGGACGGTTTCAGGAATCTTGGGAAGATTTGGTGAATTGAAGTGGTATGAAGTAGAATTAGTAAAGAAAGACAACTTTGAAGGACAAAAATTTTTATCAATGAATTAACCAACCATGACTCCAGAGTCAATGAAACACGCTACTCATGTCATAACAGAGAGTGGTGGCCTTCAGGTGCAGAATGAGACATACATTTTTGGACATAATCAACATGTGGATTCTTCTTATTTGACAATCCTGATAAAGTTCTGGGCCTGGAATCTGGAAGACCTGACTTCAAATCTTGCCTCAGATACTTATTAGCTGTATTATCCTAGGTTATCACTTAGCTTCTTTCTGCCTCAGTTTCTTCACCTGTAAAATTGGAGTAATAATAGTACCTACCTCCCAGCATTGTTGTGAAGATAAAGAAGATATTATTTGTAAAGAACATTATGAACTTTAAAGTACTCTATGCTAACTAGTATTGTTTTTAGGGCACCTAGGTGGCACATTGGAAATAGTGCATGATTTGGAATCAGGGAGATTCATCTTCCCAGGTTCAAATCTGGCCTCAGGGACTTGCTAGCTGTGTGACCCTGGGCAACTCACTTAACCTCATTTGCTTCAGTTTTTGGTTTTTTTTTGTCTGTAAAATGAGCTGGAGAAGGAAATGGTAAACCACTTCAGTATCTTTGCCAAAAAAAACCCCAAATGGGGTCAGAAGAGTTGGACATGATTGAAAAATGACTGAACAATATTATTGTTATTTATCATTAAAAGGATTTTGTTTTTTTCTTTTCTTCCCCCAAGGAGGAATTGGAAGGGAAAGTGAGTTAACAATAATATTGTCAAAAAAACAAAAGGAAAGAAAAAAAGAGGGTCATTAAAGCATTTTAAATGCATTTTTGCAAACAAAAGGAAGTTCAGAAGGAAACATATACAAGTAGGACAACTTCGAAAGGAAGATAGAGTTTATTATCTACTTAACAGGAAAAGCTGGCTGTACATAAGAGATTTGTGGATTCATTTACAATGCTGATTATCTACTCTACTTTGTATATGGAAATGTTCATTTCAAAAACATTTTTTTTAAAAGAAGCTTATGTTCTATTAAGGAATATAAACAAGCAAATGAATAAGTAAATAAAACAGTTTGAAAAGATGCACAGAAAGAGAGATAGAGAGATAGAAAATTTCTCAGGGGATTAGAAAAGATTTCCTCTAGGGTTGGAAGAAGCTAGTTATTCTAAGAGGCAGAGATGGAGTGGGAGTGTATTCTGCACATGTGGGACAGCTGTGAAAATCAGAATGCTAGTTTTTATTCACTGTGCTGGGTTGTAGTTCATCTGGCTCTGCTGACATATTCCTGAAGGGGAGCCAGCTGCTCTCTAGTTCATCTTTGGTGTCAACTCTCTGTCTGCCATTTTCTAAACCAATCCAGAGATTATGCTACTTGGCAGAAAGACCTTAATCAAAATGAGCGTTGGGTAGTTATGCTATCTATTGTCAATCATCAGTCCCTTCACCCCAAGCAGCATCCGACCCACATAGGGGCTTGCTGTGAACATTGCTCATGTTTCCAGGCATGAATAAAGAGAGAGCTTTTACCTCCATTTCATAATATCTGTAATTTTTCTGTGACTATTTGCTGTCTGTATGGTGATAAAAAGCCTTTTAATTGGCTACTGTGCCAAACTGACTACATATAAAGGAGTCCAGCTGATGACTTTGACCTCTCTCTCTGACAGATTTTAAGTGAGAAGAAAGAAATGTTGTAAACCTCTGGGTAGGGAAACCACCTCTTGTACAGAGGCACCTACAAACTCAGTGGAAAGAGCCCAAGGAAATATCCTCTTCAGTTAGGAAGTTGTGGTTCGGTCTTTTCAGTCCGCAAACAACTCTTCATGACCTCAGTTGTGGTTTTCTTGGAAGAGATACTGAATGGTTTGTCATTTCCCTCTACAGTTCATTTTACAGATGAGGAAACTGAGGCAAAGTGAAGTGACTTGCCTAGAGTAACATAGTTAGTAAGTGTCTAAGGCCATATTTGCATTCAGGAAGGTGAGTCTTTCTGACTTCAGGCCTGGCCATTCAGTCAAGAAGACTTAAGCTTCAAAACCAAGCAAGTCACTTAATTGCTGTATACCTCAGTTTCCTTAACTGCAAAGGTTTGTTATAAGGATCAAATGAGTCAGTATTTGTAAAGTGCTTAACACAGGTCTTAATCAATGCTTGTTTCATTCTTTCCTTGACCTGACAACCATGTAGCCTTGAGCATATGATACTTTTGTTTCTTTGAAAACTTCCATCTTTTTTGTTACCCCTCACACTTATTAACAGCCTCAGCTCATTCTGTGATTCCACACTTTTGATACAAGAACAGGTATGTTCCATATTTCTGTTTTCATTCCTCCATTATGTGTCTTTGTTCCCATATCTTTCATACAACTTTATTAAACTCCAAGTTCGTCAATGAGTTCCTTGTGTAGCCACACTCGTCTTTTTAGGCAACACCCACTTTTCCTACTCACAAGAATTATTACTTTTAGTACCTTCAGAATTTTATTCTTGAGAGCTTTCTGATGAGTTGACTTCATGTCTAATTTTAGTCCCTGGGAGTTAACCTATCTTATCCCTGAAGCATTTAAAATCTGTTCTCCCCAGATCTCAGGTACAAGTTAGATAATGTTCAAATCTCTTCTCCTCAATTACAAATTTTAAGACCAAGTAGTCATTTCTGCCCAAGATTCTCACCATTTCTACTTCAGCAACTAGTTCCTTCTTATTAATGACAGGTCTAGAATGGCAACTCCCCTCTTTGTTTCCTTTACCTTTCAAAAGATAAGATTATCATTAAGTCAAGCCAAGAAAGGATGAGCTGTCCTCCTTCTGGGAGCGAGTGAGATCCAGTAGACATCCAAATAACTGAAGTTACCCATCATTCCCATAATGAGGGGATAGACCAATGTGGTCCCAGGCCTTACAGTATGCACAATATTCTCCTCCCACTTATTAATTCATGTGGATACTTGTTAATCCTGCTTTCAGAAATGCATGATGGAAGAATCCTTTTCTTACCTGCTTCAGAACCCACAAAAGTGTCCTGTTTCCTGTCTGCTTGCTGAATGGTAGAGAAAAGCCTTTTCATTATCTGCTGTGCTAGAACTGAGTGTGGGCACAAAAAGTTTGAACAAATGAACTTTCTCTGGCTTCTCTGGTGGTAAATGGGGCAGTAATTACTGTGAGTTCTTCTACCTGGCTTTGGGTATGTGAATGCATTGCTTGGGTGTTTTTTTTTCTTTGTTTTTTGTCTCTATATATTTATTCTAGGGCAGAAGGTAGAAAGGTGGTGCAGTGGATAGAGTGTTAGGCCTGAAGTCAGGAAGATGCATCTTTCCGAGTCCAAATCTGGCCTCAGGGATTTACTTAGCTGTGTGACCCTGGGCTAGTCACTTCACCCTGTTTGTCTCAGTTTCCTCATCTATAAAATGAGCTGGAGAAGCACATGGCAAATCACTCCAATTTCTTTGCCAAGAAAACCCCATATGGGGTCACAAAGAGTCAGACATGACCAAAAAATGACTGAAAACAATAACAAAGTTTTTATTTTTTCCTGACTTCAGGACTGTGCCAAGCTTGTATATTCATTCCCCATTACTTGCCTTTGCAAATGATGGACTGAGTGAGCATCAGAAACAGGGCAGATTGAGTTACAACCCTGTGAGCTTCTAAAGGTTGAGAGAAACATGAAAGATCCCCTCCATAACTAGAGCTAGTAGCATCAATAGCCAAGTCCAGAGAGGGGCCAGCCCTGAGGATCAGTCAGGGATGCAGCCTGGGAATGAGTCAACTCAACAGCTGAGACACCATGGCCTGCAAGAAGGAACTTGTCCATTGGATACTCCACACCCAGAAGTGAACTTAGTAGGAACTTCTCAAAGCTAGAAAAGGGCTCCCAGAGACAGGGAATAGACCTTCCAGGGTGAGGGAGGAATGTTTTGTAGCAACCACTTCAGAGTCCATTCTCCACCGAAAGTGAATGTGATAGGGAGAGTGCACCCTTAGTTCAGGGGACTGGCATTAGGCTGTAATTCATGCAAGTTCAAATAAGGCAAAATTTGATTAATTGGGAATTACAAAATGATACCAGGTTGCATTTAAAGTGAGCCAAAATTCAATTACGTGTTGTGGACAAAGCGAATCAAAGGTTTTAACTTTCAACCACTACATTGTCGGTCTGTAATTGCCTGTCATTACAGGTAGATGGGGTGTGTTGCTGCATACCACATTACCAATAGCTGTGCTAATTTTTTTAAAGTATTCTTAACAGAATGGACAAAAAGAGGAAGACTTGAGATGGAAATACTGCCAAATTTAAAAAAGAAGACATTTGTCATTGCCCTGAAAAACAATGTGGTATAATTGAATGACTTGAGCATAGTCATAGCAACTCTAAAATGGAATGAGATATCAGAATGCTTGAATCTACACTACAGAACATTATAAAACATGCAGGCAAAACAAAAGAAAAAAGCCAAAGATGAATCACATTTTTTGTGGTTTACAAATAACTATAAGGAACAGAAGTGTTACAGTGTTAGAAATGGACCATCTTTTAGCTGTATAGATTGAGAATTCTAATAAAAGATGCATTTCACTTAGCAGAGTAGCCATTCAGACAAAAACTTCAAGTCTTTTTAATGTAGTGGAAGAAAATGAAAATGAAATGAACAAAGGGAGAATTTTTACTCCAGCATTGGTTGGTTCGATTGTTTAAACAAACAAACAAACAAAAAGAGTCCAATTGCATTATGTTAAAAATACCAGAGAGACCAAGGCAGATGAGGATGGGGCAGCTAACTCTCCTAATGTTTTAAAGAAAATAATCAAAGAAAGTAGATATACTGATTAATATATTCTTCATGTGAATGAAACAGGCTTATTATTGGGGGTGGGGTGGGGAGATGCCTTCCAGAATGTAAATTTCCGAGAAAGAAAAAACTCAATCTGAATCAAAAGTGTCTAAGAGGAGCAGCTAGGTGTCACAGTACATAGAGTGACAGATCTGGTCAGTCAGGCAGACTTGAGTTCAAATCCAGCATCAGATACTTACTAGCTGTTACCCTGGGCAAGTCACTTAACCCTATTTGCTTCAGTTTCTGCATCTGTAAAATGAGCCAGAGAAGGAATGGGAAACCACTCCAGTATCTTTGCCAAAAAAAAACCCAATTCAAATAGGGTCTCACATAGAGTTGGACATGACTGAAATGACTGAGAAAGATAGCCTAATACTTTTATTATAGAGACATGGAAGAAGGGGATTTAAAAATTAAGCCAATGCTTATTTATTGATCTTGAAATCCTCATCACGTCTTGGAAACTTGCTCTAGGAAGAGAGCATACTTCTGATAATATCAATACAACAAATAGTTGCCTCAGCAGAGAGACTAGCTACCATTAATAATCTTTTCTTCTTCTACTCTTGATGATCTCTCATATAATTGCTCCCCCCAACGGAAGCCACCAGCTCCTTTTAGAAGCACTCAGGTTCACAAGGCTGAAACATAAAAGCAAGTTTATTTACAAGCAAGCAGAATCAGAAATAACTTACTTTCAAGCTCAAGAAGAGTAAGGGGAAAAGAATTTCTCTTCCCTGTCTTCTTGTCACCTCTTTCTGACCAACCTTTCTTCTAAAGACCTAGATAGTTTTTTCAGATGTTGCCAAGGACATTGGCAAAATGGAAAACTTAGAGATTGCTCCTATATATCCATGCTCTTCTCCATGTTGTCTTTGTGACTCATTTCTCTTTCCTTGACAGCTCTTGCTAGACATTGCTGGTCCCAACTCCATATAAATTTCTACTTCCCTACCCCTGTACTTTGACTCCTTCGCTGACACACAGTTCCCTTCCCCAGCAGATGGAGAATATTTATTTACCCCTGGAAGATCATTTCTTTAACCATGGCTTCATATTGGACCATATTGGAGCCCTTAATTCATTTGACTGTTTATACTAAAAAAAACATAGCTCAGGGCAAGAAGATCTCTATTCTTTCAAAGTTCTTTAATATGCTTTGTCCATCAAGTCATGTGGTCTTTAAACTTTTATTTTCCACATCTCTAAAGGTTCTATAGGAGCATTCCCTTCCTGCACTACTCAAACAAGTCTCTTTCTTGAAACTCATGTAGGGGTATCCTTCTAAACTCCAAGACTCAAGATGTGTGTAATGATGTGTATATCACCTACTCTGGGATCAATATTGTTTGCTTGCTTTCAACCCCTTGGGCAGATGGTACGTGCCTCCCACTCATTATTACACATATAGCCCTCCTCTCACTGTGAGTCTTAGAGTTTAGAGAGGCACTCTTGCTCTCTCCCCACTTGTCTTTCTGTTCTCCACATTCCTACAGTTAAGCTGGGCTTGCTTATCCAAATTATCCTGGTGTTTATCTGTGAGTTATCTCCAAATGGTAGGGACAGTTCAACTCTGGATTCCAAGGGACTACCAAAGTGGCATTAGGAAGTGATCAGTGCCAAGGAAGAAGGATACTCTTAAACCTCTTAAAATATCTATTTCTTGTCATGTCTTCCTAGATCCTGCCCTTCCATCCCTGGCCACCTAACCCTACCACTAAGTCTTAGAGAACCACTGTGCAGAGGGTGCAGAAGGTGGGGTGGTCCTTTATAGAAAATTCAGATTTTCTACAAATTTTGGTTCATGGAATAGTTTGGGTGTGTAATCAATTCACACAGCCTCCAACAAAGGTCCTGAATCTTGTTGCCCTAAAGTACTCTGACACCTCCCCTACTATTGGCATCTTATAGATTCTCTTTTCTTTTACATAATCTTTCAAATATTCTACCACTCAGTTTATTCTAATATATGCTCAAATTTGAAATTAGAAAGGAACTTAAACATTATCCAAGTGAATTCCCTCATTTTGTGGAATGAGGAAATTGAAGCCCAGAGATTAAATAACTTGACAAAGCCCATACTGGTGAACTAAGTGGAAGTATCAGGATTTGGATCCAGGTCTTCTTATTTCAGATCTAGTGATCTTTGAACTAAATTATTCAAGGCTCTTTGGGGACATACAAAAGTGATTGTTAATGCCATTTATAAGTTATGATTGATGCTCTTGAGGTCATCATAATCTAGCTGGGGAAATCAGACTAATACATATGAAATAATAATGAATAACATAAGAATACATAAAATTAAGTGATAAGTGATGTGGTACAAGTCAAGAAGCATTTATTAAGCACTTGCTATGTCCAAGGCATTGTGCCAAGCCATGGGGATATAAAAAAAAAAGGCAAGAAACAATCCTTATTCCACAAAGCTCACAGACTAACATGGGAGACAGTATGCAAATAACTATATATAAATAAGATATGGTGGATAAACTGCATGTAATCTTAGAGAAAAAGTAAAGTTAAGGAGGACTGGAAAGGGAAATTTAATATAGACTTGAAAGAAACCAGGAGGTAAAGATGGAAGAGGGAGAGAGTTCCAGGAATGGAACCATTCAGCAAAAATGTCTGGAATTGGGAAACGGAGCGTCTTTTGCAAGGAACAGCAAGTAGACCAGTGTCATTGGATCTCATTGTATATGGAAGTGTGTAGAGTGTAGAAAGATTAGAAAGGTAGAAAAGGACTTTAAAACCCAAACAGGAGGTTATACTTTGATCATGACAGTAATATGGAACCACTGGATTTTTTTGAATGGGGGATAGGGATGGTATAATATAATCAGATCTTCATTTTGGCAATATCAATTCAACAGCTTGAGCGGATGATGGACTGGAATGGATCATAATGTAAATGATCGATAAGTTCAAAAAAGGTAAATTAATAAAATTCTATTTCACATAGCACATAGAACTTTAACTGCTCTATGATTAAGCTCCGTTCTTCTCTGGGCCCTATTCCTGACCTTCTGGACTTTCTCAACCATGCCACACAAACCTGCTCATCCTTGAAGCTCACTCCACTCCTAAACTTTTCAAGCTGGATGTAAATGTACACTCCACCTTCATGGCCCCTTCCTGTGATTGACTGCTTTCTCCCAGAACCTCCATTTTAAGTATACTACACAGATTGGACATATCTTCATTCCTCCCTGGGCCTTCCTGCTGACTCTCTGGACTGTACCATGAGTGGGTCCTCACTGACTCATTTCAGCTTACCTTTTATGTGTTATCTTCTCCCTCATTAGAAAGTAAGCTCCTTGAGGGCAGGGATTATTTTTATCTGTGTTTGTATTTGCATTCCCAGTGTTTAGCACAGTGCCTAACAAAAAAATGAGTTTAATAAATTCTTGTTGACTTGATGCCTTGGAAGAAATAAAATAAGAAATCAGCATAAATTCAAAGACTTCTAAACCTGAAAGGGCATTAGTATTTTCTAATAAATTGATCTTTGATTTTAGATGAGGAAACTGAGGTCCAGAGAGGTAAATCAAGTTGGGTGAGGTCGTATAACAAGTTAGTGGCAGAGCTGGTACAGAACTCAAATCCTACTCCGAGTCTAGTACTCTTTCTACTATAACTGATACCTCCATGAGAGAGGTATAAAGGAATGTGATCATGGGACACTGTAGAGATCAACTTGACTAATGTTGAGGTTAGATATTGGGGAATAGTGTGAAATAATGTTGGAGAATCCTCAGTTCTACTTTAGTATATTTACAGGCAACTGAGTGTATCAGTAAGCACCTTGACATAAACAGGGGGGCTTGCTATCACAGGTTCTTTGATCTGCTTCTCTGAAAGGAAAGGCAACTTTTGAAGGGTTAACAATCACTTTAATGAAGCACATATATCATCCCTTTAATCAAGTCCATATATCATTCACCTAGTTTAGGGGAGTCAGCACCCTGAACTTCAAAAAAAAAGCAGAGAAATCAAAGATGGCTTCTTCTGTCTGACCATAATCAATACATATATCACAAATCAACAGACAGGTCCAACTGTCTGCCCATAGTTACCAGAGAGGGTTACCAGAGAAACATGTAGGTTTTCAAAGCCAGGGAGCTCCTTAGGCAGCTTCCCAGAGTCCTCATCTGGCCAAACAAACACTTCCAGTCAGCAAGCCCCAAAGTAAACCCTCAGAATATGTATACACTTTTTGGAGCCAGAGGGCATAACCTTCTGACCCAGTGCCTCAACAGAAAAAAAACAAAAGGCACTTGGGACTTTCCTACAAAACAACTCCCCTAATCAAGCTTCCCTCAGTGGACAGGCCCAACAATGGGTGAGAAAGATCCTCCTTAATCACATTATTCAGAGGCATTATACTTCCTCATATAAAGAAAAACAGAAAAATAATCCCACTTTGCTTGCCCTCACACTGAGTTAATCATGAAAAACAGGAATGAGTAGAGAAAGGTACCATCCTGCCCCCCATGCCTAGAATGCACTCCTTTCTTAATCTTGCCTTTCACAATCCCTGGTTTCCTTCAAGACAAAATCAGTGCATTGTTGTATATGAGCATAAAACCAGAGACATAATGGAGCCAACTCATACAAGATGACTTCCTGCTCAATTTTCAGTGGGGATACAGACACCTTGGAAATTGGCAAATACTACAAATGGGTGTTTGCTTATTATTCTGTTGATTGTTTAGACTTTAAAAACTGATAGAAAAATATTTACCAATACAAATCAAGCTTTAAAGTATGTTCCCGTGTATATTTTTTGGACAATCGGTTATTAAACATTTATTAACATACCCCAGCGCTAAGTAGCAACTCCTGAACAGCCGAGCTGTTCCTTAATTGTTCACCAATCACCTATGCTATAAACTGTAATCAATCAACAATCGAAAAATATTCATTAATTACCTACTATGTGCCAGGCACTGTTCCAAACCCTGGGGATACACGTAGAAAGAATAAAACAATCCCTACTTGCAAGAGCTTAACATTCTGATGGTGTAGAGAATAAGAATACATATAAATATAAGGTGAATGCAAACATATACAAAATAATTTCATGCAAGTAGCTTGGGAGGAAGGATTAGGGGGTATCAGGAAAGTCTTTATGCAGACGATGATGCTTGAAGAGAAGGATTCTGTGAGCTAAAGATATGGAGGAAGTGTTTTCCAGTCATGTGAAATAGCCAGTTCAAAGGGTTAGAGGTAAGAGATGGAGAATTGCATGTGAGAAACAAAGAGAATGCCAGTTTGGCTAGATCATAGAGTATGGGGGGACAGGTAGAAAGAGAACTCAAAATTTGGAACTCAAAATTTTTAAAAATGAATGTCAAAAATAAATTTTAAAAAATTCAAAGATCTAGATTAAGAACCTCTATTAAAATGTCTCTAGGACATCAAGTTTGAAATGTCCAATAGGCAAGAAGTGATGCCAGACTTAAGCTCAGAAGGCAGACTGAGGCTAGATATAAGGATAAGGGTGTTATCTACATGGAGATAACTGGAACCCATTAGTTTACTGAGAGTGTAGAGGGAGGAAGGAAAGAGAACTGTGGGAAACACCCAGTTAGGTGTATTATATATTCCTTTGTTTATGTGTATGTTTCATGCTTGATCTGTAGAGGAGTTGGGTTGTAATAGCAAAAAGTAGTTCGTAGTGATAATCGAACATAAGGTCCTGTGATTTCTTTAGTTTAGGGAGATAGAGATGGGAAAGCACCTTCTACCAAGGCAGATTAACATAAGCTCAGTAATGTAAGGTCTGAGAAAGTCCTCTTGGGGCACTGAGAGGTTAACTGATTTGCCTAGGATCACACAACCAGTATGTATTGAAGACAAGATTTGAAACTGGGTCAACTCCAAGGCTAACTCTATCTCCTGTAGAAGACACTATCTCCCATCTGTTACTAATGCCCATTAAAATGATATCAATAAAGCAAGGGTCCAAATAAAGGATGGTTACATATTAGTCTATGGAGGTATGTGTATATGATAAAATGTCAAGCTAGAAGGGATGTTGGAGGCCATTGAGTTCAACTCCCACCTCTGACAGATGAGAAAACTGAATCCCATAGAAAGGAATAATTCGCCCAAGGTGACACAGTGAAAAAGCTAGGATTTCAAATATAGGGAACTCTAATGAGAAATCCAGAATCCATTCCCACTGTGCCACACTGCACTCACCCCTTAGTATTTTTTTTCTTTTGAATGTTGATAGTTCCTTGTGGACTTGCCTTTTATTTCCTGCAGATAATTAAGAGCTAACACTGTTTAAAGATATGCAGTTGCAATGTTTCCAAAGTGCTCTGATATCCACAGATGAAAAGTATTTTCACTGTGGTCAGGTATTTATTGCATATCATTGAAGAGACTTTTGACTAATCAAGTTACTTTACTGACTTTGGCACATATTCATGGTGAAATGAGAAATCACTTGGCATTGTTTACAGATTCCAAACAGCCCTCACAGGAGCTATTAGGTTCTCACATGAGATCTCACAAAAAAAAAAAAAAAAAAAAAGAAGAAGAAGCTTTTTAACAACAAAAAAAAAGATATGCTACAATTTGGCCATGTGGCTTGATTAAGCAAGATGCATTTTATTACTGAACTTCAAAGAGAGTTCAGTTCTCTTTCTATGAATGTGGAAATATTATAGTACCACCCAGGAAATTTCCATTGGTAGATGTTAGTTCACAAGCGTGCAGCTCATTCAACTTATCTCATCTCGGGAGCTGCCAGGGAGTGCCAGTAATGTTTGGGCTGTCATCCAGGAAATATATAAATCCTACATGAAAGGTGAATTCCAATGTTGCCTTTTATTGCCCACATGGAAGGTAAATGGAGCTTTTTGGATTCTATATGTGTCAGACCAATTAAAACTATCTGAGGCCAGATTCATAGTCTGTGGAAAGCTCCTATTTCTAATTCATGCAATATAGTGAATTAATTATAGGATAAAGAGTCAGAAGAACTGAGATGAAATCTGGACTCCCTCACTGACTAGCTTTGTGACTCTAAAAAAGAACTCTAGTTTCTTCATCTGGAAAATGGGGATACTAAAACCTGGATTATCAAACTCACAGAGATACTGTGAGAAAAGTATGTGCTTAAAGCACTTCAGAAATGTTCATTATTTGCACATTTTTACCTCGTTCCCTTCTTTGCAGGGACGGGGAGCATGCAGAAATGAAACTCTTGTCTATAATGCTTAACTTGGTTGATATGTTGGTTAGTTTCACTGTTTTCCCCTTCCTTTTTATTCTTTGTTATAAAGGATGTCTCTCAGAGAGAGGAAGGAAGATAGCAATGACTGTAGGAGAAAATGTAGATGATATAAAAATAAGAAAAGGATTTTTTAAAGAAATATATATTATTACTCTTTAAAAGTTCAATTATTTTCCTCTTTACAAGATAACTTGCTTACCTTGAGGCTATATAATAATTGTTTGTCTATTACTTTTCACCATTGCCCTTCTTTGAGAAGCATAATGAAGCAGTTTATAGAAGAGGGATAGCCCATAACTCAGGACCCCCAAAGCTCTAAACTTACAATACTAAACCCAGTCATTTGGATAGACCAAAGGAGGGTCATTCTTTCTGTTTTTGACTTATTAGGCCTCTACCTGGAGTTTACTCCAAATATAACTTAGATATGGCCTAAACTTGGGTTCGCAGAGACATGTATCAAAAGGATCCTAGTTCTTCTACAAGCATTTCAAATAACAATATGGTTAACAGATAGGAGACAGCTTTTGTTTCACCACAAAAGAAAATGCAGAAGGCTCACAGGAGGCAATAAACAGAAACAGAATGTACATAAGGCACTCAATGGACTTACAAGAACTTATAAGCAGATCCAGAAAACACAAAGCATTCAAATAACCTCTAAGTTGCCAAGAGAAGGTAATTGGGGTTGCAGATCAAGCCATAGCACTTCCTATTGAGTCTAACTTTCCCATATCATCCACTTAATATGAGAGGTATGGCAATGTTCACATATTTAGCTTCCCCAAGTTGGGTCCCCTTTAGTACCTCTCATGAGTGATAACCTTTCTTCCTCAGAGGCAATATTGCTTGGGAAATTTTCATCTCTCTAGAAGACCTGATCCTCCAAACCTCATTGTTGACTACTCTCATGCTTAGTTTACTCACAAGCAAATTCCCAAGGCATGCTATCTAGGAAATAACACCTCTATGGATAGATTCTGGGGTCACATCATATAGAAGATAGAAATCTCCCCTCCTCTACTCAAGAGGGCGTCATTTAGGAATATCGTTCATGAGTTTCCACAGGTTGGAAGATAATGCACAGGTCAATTTCTTCTTTTTTTTCAATTCAACATTCACTTTTATAAGATTTTGAGTTCCAGTTTTTTCCCTCTCTTCCTTCCTTCCCCCCTCCCCAAGATGGCAAGCAATCTGATACATGCAGTACATGTACAATCACATTACACATTTCACATTAGTCATGTTGTAAAAGAAGCATCAGAACAAAAAAGAAAAAAACACAAGAAAGAAAAAACAAAAAAAAGTGAAAATAGTATGCTTTGATCTGAATTCAGACTCCATAGTTCTTTCCTTGGAAGTGGAGAGCATTTTCCATCATCAGTCTTTTGGAATTGTCTTAGATCATTGTATTGCTGAGAAGAGCCAAGTCTATCAAAGTTGATTATCACACATTGTTGTTGTGTGTGTACAATATTCTCCTGGTTCTGCTCACTTCACTCAACATCAGTCCAGCACAGGTCAATTTCTGTATGAAATTTATCAGTATACTGGCTACTGTCATCTCAAAAAGACTATCATAAAAATAATAAGAGCTTATTAAATAAAAGAGTACTGAGGATGGAGTGAAAGAGAAATTTTATGAAGACTTGTTAAGGTGCTTCAAGTCAAATTGTCATAGGCTCTGATGCTTGGTGACTTTGGTAAGAAAATACTGCTGTGTTTGTCCTTTGTTCTTGAGGAAGACCATGACATCAAGATGATGAATGACGTGACTTGTAGTTGACTTTGATTTGAGTGAGGGAGGGCTGTGCAAGGTCACCAACTTCATTTTCTTCTTCTGAGACATCTGGGTCCAGTAGCCTGATATTCATCAGGATGACTGGAGTTAGCCCAGGATGCAATGTGAGACCCTGGACATTTCAGGCTAAAGTCTTACCACATTCTCGCTTTGAGTGAGATACACCCAAATGGAGAAATAAGCATGGTTTAGAAAAAAAAGATTGAGAGAGGACAAAGATGTGCGGATACTTTCTTCAAGAAAGGAATTGTTAGGTACTGAATGTGGCAAGCAACAAATCATACTATAAAGAATGAAATAAATATTTTAGTAGGAAAAGATTTATTAGTGATGTGAAGAATTCTCTTTGTACAGTCAGATCACTGACTCATCAGAGCTAACATCAGAGTTGTCCAAAAAAGAGAAGACAGAATGAAGAGTAATAGTGAGAAAAACATATAGCTTTCAACTAAAACAAATTAACTCTAAGTTGTTTAAACAAGTAACTAACGATAAAAATTGGGGAATAGACAACAGAAATGACATCAGCAATAACAATGTATCCAGAAGTTTAACCAATGTAAATTAATTACCACAATAAGGAACCCAAAGAGCCCAGAAAATGCCTTAGACAGCAAATATTGGAGTTACTCTCCAAACAGCTGCCATACCAGGTAATAATATAGTGTATCACAAAAGTTTCAGTGTAGTTTTAAGGTATTAAAACATTTAGAGCACCTTGCATAAAACTTACTTGGAAAATAACATGAATGATGACAAATAATTATGAGCAATATCTTCTCATAAAGCAGAGAGAAGCAGTAGAGGGTAAAACCAGTTTAAAGAAACTTGGCAAGATATGCAAATAGGCAAAGCAATCCTAAAGGTTTTCAAGGAAGAAAAGGAAGTACTACAAAGATGTGGGGGGAGGGTGGTGGTGGAAATACTTTGCACAGATTATTTCCTCAAACTGTTTACATCATAAAGGACGGTAGAGCCACCACATCTGGAGCTCAACATCACAGTTCCCAGAGTGTTTATAAAGGAAGTAGAAATAGTACTAAAGAGAAGAAAAACGGGGAAAGCAGCTGGATTGGACCGAGTATATTTACAAGAGATCCATGCTGGAGATAATACAACTGTAGAATCTTGAGGTTCTATTATACATGATATCTGAAGGAAGAGAAGACACTCTAACCTCCCTTCTCTAAGACTGTGTCTCCTTTTTCTTGCCTGTCTCATTTCCCTTTTCTTTAACTTCCTTGCATGTCTGATTTCTAGTCCCCCAATATATGTTGTCTTTCTCTGTTAAGAATATAAGCTTTTTGAAGGTAGGAGCTGTCTTGATTGCTTGTATTTGTGTGTTCAATACTTAACACTGAGAGGCATTCCAAAAGTGTTCAATAAATGTTTCATATACTCATCCATCTTAAAAGCATGGAAAAACTTGAAACTTCATAATACTAATTTAACAAAAAAAAAAAGAATGTCAATTAATACCAGCCTATATGTTTATTCTCTCATCTACACAAAATCATTATGTGTCATCCATAGAAGAATCAAGGACATTCTTATTGACAATAGTTGTTAGTGGGGAAGGAGTAGGATTTTCCAAGGGATATTCAACAATGAACTACATCTTTATCATTTCACAATTACCTGGGGCAGGGGGAAGAGAGAACATTATACCTACTGATTATTATGAAAATACATTTGATTTGGTAGACCAAAATACTGCTTTACAGGATTTTAAGTTTTTTTAAGAAACTGTCTCCCATTCGTATTTCAAAATCATTCAATATTCCTTGGAAAATATAGCGACAGAAACAAACCTGTTCAATGGCCTTCTGATAATAAACTTCAGGTAAGACATAAAACAAGGAGATGTATAACCTCCCCCCCCCCAAAGAATTTATCACTGTGATAAGAGAGATCTATGACACAGTTCAAGGTCTAAGAGGGATTTCTCAGTGAAGGGTGAGAAAATTCTGTTTGGGGGTTTTCATGTCAAGCCCTAGAACATTAGAGAACCTCCTGAAAAGATCTATAATCACTGAAAAGCACTTAACATGTCCATCCACACAGGAAAGACAAAGTGGAAGAAGAATGTCTATTGCTCAGATTTTAACATGCATTTGAATAGACACCCTACAGAGTTTGTTCATCAGTATGCATATCTGAGACAGTGCAAATCAATAAAAAAATTGGGGCTAGAATTGAACAGAGGGAAAGTATATTATCAGTATATTGGCTATTGCCACCTCAAAAAGACTACTGTAAAAACAGTTAGAGCCTATTACACAAAAGAATTACTGAAGATGGAGTGAAAGAGAAATTCTATTAAGACAACCACCTTGGTTGTTATGAAAAATTTCTTTCCATGAGCACAAAGTCCTGTCTTTTCAGTACTAATGTTCTACCAGTGCTGCTATATAGTAGCCAGACATGGAATGCAATTGTTTCCAAAGAATTGAAAATTAGTGTAGAAAACAGAGAGCAATGGAAAAGTCCATGGTAGGTTTGAGCAGGGTGTAAAATATAACCCATGAGGAAATCTGAAGAAAAATAAGAGTGAAAGATATCGAGAAATTGTATGATAGGAAGAGATGGTCTGGTCATGTGACATCAACTAGGAATAACAAGTGGATAGCCAGAAGGAGCCACTTGTGCCCTCAAAATGTCAAGAGAAAACAAGGAGGACCTCAAACATGGTGGCTGGACTTTCTGTAGCAGCCTTAAGGGAATACATGGGAATAGAATGGGCAGGCATCCATAAGTTGTCATCTGTATTACTAAAGAGGACTTTCAATACTGTGAGATCACAGATAGATCTGAATATTTTATAAAATGTGGAGTTGGTCTAGATGACTTTAGAGGTTCCTCCCAGCTATAGATGTGTGGCTCCATGATTTTGTAAACTGAACTATTAATTCTTTGAGGGCAGGAAGCATTTTAAAAGATAATTCTATTTTCCAATTCTGATTTTAATGAACATCAAAAAATTAACATTTCCACATGCAACGCAGAACAGAAAAAGATTCTATGTGAAAATATGAATCTATTACAAATTTTCAGTATATAATAAATTTAATATTTACTTTCAAAGCTATCCTTCTTGTTTTTCCTTCTGAACTTTCTCTAATTTTCTTCTATGCATTTAAAATAATGCTTCAGTGACCCTTTTTTTACCATCTATATCTCCCTTAAAATAGTTAAACCCTAACTGCTCTCTTCCTCCAATTAAATGAAAGAAAGAAAACAATCCTTATAACAAGTAAGCATAGTCTGACAAAAGAGGAAAATGATAAATGCGGAAGGGTCTTTGGGAAAGCACACAACAGTGTACTATTGGTAGTGCTGTGAACCACCCGTTCTGGAGAGTGATTTGGAACTGTGCCCCAAAAGATACTAAATTGTTCATATCCTTTGACCCAGCTACATACTATAGACTAGACCTAGTAATGTAGATAAAGCAATAAAAGAAAGGGAAAAGGGATGATAAATGTTGGAGAAGATGTGGGAGAGTTGGAACACTAATTCATTGTTGGTGGAGCTGTGAGCTGATCCAGTCATTTTAGAGAACAATTTGGAACTATGCCCACATGGCTATAAAAATGTACATACCCTTTGTACCAGCAACACCCCTTCTAGGGCTGTATTCCAAAGAGATCATAAAAATGGGAAAGGGACCCACAAGGACAAAAATATTTATAGCAGCTCTTTTTGTGGTGGCCAAGAACTGGAAATCGAGGGGATACCCATCAATTAGGGAATGGCTGAACAAGTTATGGTAATGAATGTAATGGAATACTATTGTGCTATAAGAAATGATATACAGGCAAACTTCAGAAAAAGCTGGCAAGACTTATATGAACTGATGCTGAGTGGAATGAGCAGAACCAGGAGAACATTTATACATAGTCATAGTGTGTGAGGACTGTTTCTAACAGACTTAGCCCTTCACAGCAAACGCAAGGACCTAAAACACTTCCAAAGGACTCTTGATACAAAATTCCATCCACATCCACAGAAAGAACTATAGAGTTGATATGCAAAGTGAAGCCACTATTTTCTCTTTTGTTATATTTTGCTTTGGTTTGGCTTTTCTCATGGTTTCTTCCATTCATTTCAATTCTTCTGTGCAACATGATTAATGTGAAAATGTGTTTAATAGGAATGTATTGTAGAACCCATATAAGATTGCATGCTGTCTTGGAGAGGGAGGCAGGAGAGAGGAGAAGAAAATTTAAAATTTATGGAAGTGATTGTTGAAAACTGAAAACAAATAAATTATTTCAGAAAAAAACGGGAAACAAAGAAAGGGAAAAAGAACCTAAATGTACAAAAATGTCTGTAGATGATAGTAGCCAAGAACTGGAAACCAAAGGGGTATCCTCTTGTCAGAAAATTTATATGACATATATACAATGGTATATGAATGGAATAAAATATTATGCCATAAGAAATGACAAAGGCGACATTTCAGAAGAAACTAGTATATGAACCAATGTAGAAAAAAGTGAGAAAAAATAGGAGAGCAATTTATACAATAATAACATTTTAGAGGAAAACAACTTTGAAAGACTTTAGAACTCTGATGAATTCAGCAATAAACCATAAGTCTGGAATATTGAAGATGAAACACATACCTCCTGCCAGAGAGAGAATGAACTTAAAATGCAGAAACATATTTTAAGGGGAATGGCCAATGTAGGTATTTGTTTTTAGTGGACTGTATGTTTATGATGAGAGTTTTAGTTTTCATTTGGGTTTGGGTTTGGTTTTTACTGCTGTTATTCAATGGGAGGTCAGAGGAATAGATTATAAATGCATGTACATAAACAAATAAGCTAGGCATGGTGGTCCAAGGCTGCAACGCTTGCTACCAAGGAGGCTGAGGCTGGTAGATTTTTGAGCTTGGGGGTTCTCAGATGCAGTGGATTGAGCTGAACAGGTATCTGTATTGGCTGCAGTAGATGTGGCAAGGGCCACCACCAGGTTACTGAAGGAGGGGCAAACATGCCCATATTAGAAATGGAGCATGTCAAAGCTCTTATGCCAATCAGAGCGGCTTTGGCCTGTAAGCAGGCCCTTTCATTCCAGCCTGGGTGAGATAGGGAGACTAGAAAGACAGAGACATAGGTTTAAAAGAAAAAAAAACATAGTTAAGCAAAACAAATCAACACTTTTCCATGTTCAAAAACATGCGTCTCATTCTACACCTTTGTTCATTACCTCTCTGTCCTTGAGTAATAATTCACTGCAGGAGTAAATATTTTTAGGTCCTCCAAAGTTGTCTTTATATACAGTGAAGCTGTTACTGTATAATCCCTTGGTTCTGCTCATTTCATTCTGCATCAGTCCATATAAGTCTTTTTATTTTTTCTCTGAAACCACCCCTTTCATCATTTTATGACGTAATAATATTCCATTACATTTATGTACCATAATTTGTTCAGGTTCCACTAATTGATGGGTATCTCCTTTGTTTCCAGTTATTTTTTATAAAAAAAATGCCCCTATAATTTTTGTGTGTGTATATAAGGCAGGGATAATTTCTTGTTTTTATTCTGTCTCTTCCATAGCACTTAACAGGGCTGACTACATAGTACATATTCAAAACTTAACAACATTTGTTGAATGAGACCAATGTAGCTTGTAGCAACAGCAGGCATTTATGATGAAATTAATATTGGCTCTCCCCCCCATTCTAGGTTCCCTTCTTTTATGCTGTTTTCTCCCATTAGAATGTAGGCTTCTTGAAAGGAGGGACTGTTTTTGCTTTCTTACATACAAAGGTATCCTCATTGCTTAGCACCGTGCCAGCCAGGCACAGAGTGAGTGCCTAATAAAATCTTTATCATTCATTCATTCAATGCTAATATCAATGAGAGTACCCCCACCAAAAAAATGCTGAATACCAGGGCTGAGATCTAACATCCAGCATGAGGTTTTGTTGTTGAATCATTAGTAGCGCTTCATTAATACTGGAAATGTGCTTGCATTCTTAAAACACATTAACTTTTCCATTAAGTGCCAGAAATTCTTTAGGACATCTCATTGAATCTAACAAAGGACTGAGGCCAAAGAGAACTAGCAGTTGACAAAAAAATAAGACAATATAAACTTCCAGTCCAGAGGGTATAGAAAGAAACATATGTCCAGCTTACTGAAGCGGACTAGGACAAAACCAGTTTGGCTGATGTAGACAAGTTTGTAACATTCTGATGACACCAGTACGGGTTTCACTTTTTATACTGCATGGGTCTTCTAAGCAGATGGCATATACTGCAAATGTGTCATTCCTGAAAGGCACAAAAGCACTTTTCAAGATGTGGAAAGATAATCTACCCAATCTTGCTCCTGTATTTTTTATTTAAAGTCAATACCTCTTCATATAGGACACATCTGTTCTTAACTATCTACCTGACATTTCTACAAAGTCTTTTGGCACAAGATCAGAAGCTGGTCCGCACGGCTGCAATAGATAAAAGCATTAGTCATCCAAAGCTCTCTCTGCTTCCTGTCAGATTTTAAATGACTGAATCTCATCTTTTGGTAGTTTCACTTTTCTCAGCTGCCTGTTAAAGTGACTGCATCATCTTTCACTGATGGACAGGAAGTCAAATGTCTTCAACTTGAAAAATATTTACTTTCCCTGAATGATGCAATGGTGGAAAAAGCATATTAGTCTACAAAGCAGCTTTTTCAACTATCAAGGTGATACAGTCATAGAATGCAGAATAATATTTTCTGCATGAATTATGTGTTTTTCCCTTGTGAATTTTGCCAGGGGATTTGCAAACATTAGTTCTTTAATCCATACAATGATCCTCTAAGCAGTGCAGGAAATGAGAATGAATTATTTCAGGGATATTGAAGCTGTATCAGCACACACAAACTTGTTTGAGGGGAGAAAAAAAATCAATCTTGCTGAATTCACCCAACCAACCCCGCTATCCTGAAATAAAAGTTCACATTTACATTGTGCTTTAAGGTTTACAATGCACTTTCCTTGGCTTTCTCATAGACTTAAAAGATTGCTATTGCATTATATTCCCATTGCAAATGAGGAAACTGAGTCTTGGAGCCCGGGAATGATTTACCCAGTCTCACAGCTATGTGGTGAGTCATAAATTGCTAGAATTATGGAGTCTTATTGTGGGAAGGGATTGTAGAGGAGATCTAGTCCAGTTTCCCACCCAGTGAGAGAGCTCTTCTTTGCTTGAACACTTCCGCTGAAGGAAAACTCATTACCTCCCAAGGATGCATGTACTATTTTTGAACAAAAATAAAACGAAAAGCTCTGTGGCTTGCTTGCTTTTAACAAAGAGCTCTAATTGTTACAAAGGTCTTCATTAAACTGAACCTAAATACATCTTCCTCCCTTAGGGTAGCAGTTACAGAAGAGGCCCACAGCCCTTGACAAACTGAAATTGAGAGACTCCACTGCTAAGTAGATCTGCATCAAACACTATAACTAAGCATGTATTAAGGTCAGTGATAAAGAAAAAGAAGTCAATAACTCCTTCTATTTGGGGATCAAGCTGAAATGGAAGGGGATCCAGGTCTACAGGGATCCTGTACCTGATAAAGAATCCCCTCAAAACATACTAAAGTTGTTTAGTCATATTCACTCATGTCTGACTCTTCTTGACCTCATTTGCTTTTTTCTTGACAAAGACACTGGAATGTCTTTGCCATTTGCTTCTCTGGCTCATTTTACAGGTGAGGAAACTGAGACAGACAGGGTTAAGTTACTTGCCCAATGTCACACAGCTAATAAGTGTCTGAAGCTGAATATGAACCCAGATCTTCTTGACTCTGACCAGCATTCTACCCACTGTACCACCTAGGTATTGCACTAAATAAGTAGTCATCCAATATTTGCTAGGAAAATTGAAGTAAGGTGGAACTCACTATTTCCCAAGGCAGCCTGTTCAACTTCTGGAGAGTTCCAATTCTTAGGAAGCTTTTCCCTACATCTAGCTGAAAACAGCCTCTTTACAACTTCCATCCATTGTCCCTAGTTCTACCCTCAGAGACCAAGGACAAATCTAATGTCTCTTACACATTACAACTCTTCACAATGGATGGACACAAATATTTGAAGACCTCAGTCCTTCACCCTTATCTTCCAACCCTCATTAGTCTCTTCCTCAGATGAAACATCCCCTCTTACTTCAACCAAGCCCACCACGGCATGAACGTGAAGATCTTCACCAAGCTGGCTACCTTCATTTAGATACCACCCAGTTTATCATTACACACACATATGTACACATATATATGTGTATATATGTATATGTGTATATGTATATATATGTATATACATATATATGCACATATTTGTATTTCAAGAGATAAAGAAACAGAGAGAAAGAGAGAGGCTATGATAGAACATACCATTAAAATATAACAGCAAACAAAACAAATCTAGAAGTAATCACAAAAAGAAAAAAATACCACTACTGGCTGAGCATTTTATTGATACAGAGCATGTACTCATGTCTGTTGTCAAGAATACAAAGGAAAATAACAGGGAGAACATTGACAGAAGTGGGATAGGGAAGAGGGACGAGAAATGATGAAACACTGGGAGAGCTAAGACACCTGATCTGCTCTTGACATCACGACTCTGTATCTAAGTTCCTTCTGTGCTGAAACCTTCCCTCACCTCCTTCCGCCACCAAAGATATGACCTCCTCTGACAAGCAGACATGAGGCACTGTCGGGGGAGCCAAGAGGATGACACATTTTTCCAGTGATATGCAGATCCTGACTAGAGATGAGGACAAGCAGGGAAACAACATGACAAATCCTAACTGAGTCATATGCTTAAGAGAAATAGATGGGAGAAAGAGTGAAGGGAGGAGAAAGAGGGCTCAGTGGGATTGAAGGAAGTGGCTTCCAGCCTCCAAGCCATTCCTTCTTCAGTTTCAAATTCTAGGAATGGTAGCTGCCAGTGTCTTTAGGTAGATGATGTGATGAACGAACGGTAGAAAAAACTGAGTCTCTAAGGTCCCTCTGTCTAGCCTCAAAAGCCTCTCTCTCAGCAGACCTAGAAATCATCCTAGCCTGATAGAAACCTTTCCTATTGAGGGAATCAGCTGTGGGCCTCAGGGCTCCTTCCTTAAGGAAGAAAGGGGTGGAGGAATCTGGAAAGATGGCGGAGCAGGTCAGAAAATTCCAGGCTATTAAGATTTCCCCCCCAAAAGAGATAAAGTAGCACATTTTATAATAAAAATATGCAGGTAAAAATAAGTAAGAATAGGGGCACCACCGGGTCTTCCTGGGACAGTTTAGGAAGATGGGAAGAAAAGTCCCAGGCCTTGGTCCCTGTGAAGAGTAAACACCTCGGGGAAAGGGTCCATTTAAACAATAAGTGCCAAGCCCTGGGGTTGGTGGTTGTGGGAGACTGCCTTGGCCCCAGCCACAGGAACTTTTATCCCCAGGAATAGTGAGACGAGTTGGGTGTCAGCACTGGGGAAGATCTGGGGACCCTCAGCTGACAAGCAAAGCCAGACCCAGCTGTGGAGAGTTGTGGGTGGAGAAAGAACCAGTCCACACTGGGTGAGTGCAGAAGCAGTGGGGCATAAAGCCTCTGGCTGTGGGCACTTACAGGAGTTGGAGGTTTGACTTTGCTTCCAGGCTAGAGGGGAGAACTGAAGATCTGGAGCAAGAGGCACCATCTCCCATAACACAGAGCTGGAGATGATTACAAAAATTAAGCTATTACCACACACACACACACACACACACACACACACACACACACACACACACAATACACAGGGAAAGGAGAAACGTCTTGACTCATCCATGAATTGGATTTAAGTGTGGCAGAATTGAATAAGGTCCAGCCTTGCTCTCTCTTACAGAGTTGTAAGTCCAGTGGCAGGACAAGTCAGAACAACTGGTGATGACCCACAATGCAGTGTGTCACCTTGGCTTCTTCTATACCTGACCAAGTTCTAAGGGCTCCAAGCCCGCTTCAACCTTCATGGCCTTTGGAACAAATTGTTCTCATCAGTACATTCTCCTTCAGGGGACGTCTTCGTACACTTGGAGTAGACGTCTCCTTAACTCACTGATGAGTTTGAGGCCTGTTGGTTGCCCTCCACCTGGTTTAACTCATCTGCTGAGATAGATTTACCAGGTAGGGCTGATGTACATGCTACAGCTTCTTAGAGCCACAGATGAGAGTTGGGTGAAGGTAGGCACCAAAAATGGATGAGTAGTCCTGAAAAGGAGTTGGCAAGCCCTCACACCAGAGGTGCTAGCCTTCTACATGAATCTAGACCTATCCAGATCAACCTAGCTGATCAGACCAATATGAGCTCGGAAGGCTCTACCACAGGTCGGGCACAAATCTGGCATATAGCAGGCTCATAACAAATCATTGTTGATTAATTGGTAACTGTGGGAAGAATGGATTGGATATGGGAGAGAACAAAAGTCAGAAACTAATTAGGAAGCTACTGCATTAGACTAGATGAGAGGTGATGATGTGTCATATTAAGGTAGGAGCTGAGTGAATGGAGAGAAAGAGATAGATGCAAGGGATGTTGAAGAGGTTACCTTTACGTCCCCACCTACAAGCATAGGCACTTAAAATCAGCTGTTAAATTGAATTGACAAGACTTGGCAACTCATAGGACATGGGTGTGGAGTACAGAAGAGTTGAAGATGACTCTGTCTCAAGCTGAATGAGTCACTGGAAAGGTAGTGGCATCCTGAACAGAAGGAGAAAAGTTGAGAGGAGGGATTAAATTTGGGGAAAATATAACGAGTTCCATTTTGGACATGTTGTATTCACCACGTCTGTAGGACATCCAAATGTGGGTTTAACAATTAAGAGAAAAGTGTTATCCTTGGAGAAAAACAATTCAGGATATGTGATAGGGTGAGAAGAGAGACTGCAAAAGAATGATAAATGACTAGAAGGCGAGAAAATGCAGGCAATTCATGTATATGACCCTGTCAAGGAGTTTGGTTATAGGAGAGAGGAAAGATGTCAACAAAATAGTTTAAGACATGGCAAGGTCAAGTGAAGGACATTTTTTCAGAATAGGGAAGACTGGAGCATATTTGTAGGGAAGGGGCTTGTGGATAACGAGAAGTTGAAGATGATAGAAAGGGAATGATTGTGTAGGGCAACTTTCTAAGAGACAAAATAATGAAGGAGTAAGAACACAAATGGAGGGGTTGGTTTAGTGAAGAGAGGGGCCAGTTCCTGATCTGAGGCTTATAGAAAAAGAAGAAAGAAGGGAGAGGGGATGAAGAAGTGTTCTGAGGTATGGAACAGGGGAGGAGAGGGAACTTGTTACATATGGTCTCTGTTTTTTTCAGTGAAGTAGGAAGTAAGGTCCTCTGCTAATAGGGCCTGAGGAAAAAGAGGTAGAAGAGATTTGGGGAGAAAGAAAATTTGAAATAGTTGCTACAGAACATTCATTAGTCAATAAGGGAAGAATAAAACAGTTACTGGTAATCACTGAAGGCTTAGGTAAGATCACATAACATATTTGCTGTGATTCCAGTCAACACGATCATGTGACTTTGTCCATGTCCAAGCAGCGCTTGAGTGGTAAGGGGAAAAGGCAGTTTTTAACTCAAGGTTATATTTGGTAAAATGTGGATAGAACAAGGGAACAAGTAAATGTAGTTATGTTTGAATTAGCCAATCATAGGATCAAGACTGTGACAGAAGTTAAGTAAGTCTAGAACGGAGGGGATGGACTGGGAGAGCAGAAAGGGGTCAAAGATGATTGGGTTGAGAAATATGGAAGGAGGGGAGATAGTTGCCAAAGAAGAAAATTTAAAAGTAACGAATCATGGAGGTGAAACAGATATAGGAGATGGTCAGAACTATCTATGTGTGACAGATGTGGACTGAAGATGGAGGGCCCTGGAATTTAAGAAATTCGAGAATTAGGAGGCCATCATGTTTCAGGGGGGGAAATCTGTTCACTGAAGTCCCTGAGCATGAGGGCATATGTTAGCCTTGAGGAAAAGACTCTGAATCAGACACTGAATTCCTTGAGAAAGGAGGAATAAAGCCATGACCTGCATACTGGTCCCACTCACCAAAGCAATTCACATGAAGGCTATTTGCATGAATGTCAGTTTTAAAATGAAGAGACTTGATAGGCTGATCTCTGCAAATCTTTGATTATGGAATAAGTCACCATCCTCATTGTGGAAGGGAAAAGGAGAAAACCCACACACAGGGCTTACATGTCTAAATGAGATTTATTAAAAGATATTCAGTACAGCTGATGGAGGCTTCAGAATGGGCTAGAGATAGGAAGTAATTCTATGGTTCCCTATGTCTACGTCCAAATCACCAACTTTCTCCTTCCAAACAAGAAAGTTCCATCTCCAAAGTTTATTAGAAATGATCCTTCATTTTCTGTAACTTTCAAGATAGTGGCTGGTAGGAAAACAAGATACTGTTACCTCTGCATCCAGAGCTGTATTTTGGATCTTTGAGTCTTTTAAGCGACTGAGGAGACAAAGGAGGCAGAAATGGAAATGGACAAGAAATCTGACTCATCTCACAGCTGACTTTGGACATATTCTTATAGAGAGTGGAACTTGTTTTTTGTGACCTTTACTGGAAAGCAAAGAGAAACTTTCTTGAGAGAAACTCTCCCCTAGACAGGTGTTCAAGAGCTTATACAAAGGACAAAGTTTGTTCATGGCCTGAATTTCTGATTTAACTCAACTCTCCCGGACCAATCTCCTGATGCATGCAATTGATACTTTGAGCAGGTTAACATTCACCCAGGGTCTTTTGTTCAGTATTTCCTACATCAGGGTGTCTTAAATCTGTGAGTTAGGCCAGCAGGCAGTTGTCAGAACTAGAATAGACCCTAATGTACTATGATATTTTAGACTGAGTGATTAAGATGGATGGATTGAACCTCAAAGAAGGGAAGTGGCCAAAGGATGGATGGAGAATGAGAATGAAAAGCAAGCTTTTCCTGGTCCATTGCTTCAAAGGGCATGAAGGTAACCCTCAATCCTGTAGAGGGTAATCAGGTATGCAATTTCTGCCTTCTGGAGATAAACTGAACAATTCTAATCTCTCTTTCATAAGAGAGCACTCAAACGTGTCAAGACAGCTATAATATTCTTCCTATGTTTCTACTTTTTGTTTTCTCTTTCCTTTCTAAAAATTTGTTCCTTTACTTGTACTACATTCAGTTCCACAAGCTTTTGAGTTTCAAATTTTCTCCCCCTCCCCAAGATGGCATGAAATCCAATATAGGTTCTACATATACATTCACATTAAACATATTTTCACATTAGTCATGTTTCAAAGAAGAGTTATAACTTATGGAATGAACCATGAGAAAGAAAAACCAAAAAAGACAGAGCACATAGTATGCTTCGATCTGCATCCAGACCCTGTATTTCTTTCTCCAGGTGTGGATAAAATTTTCTGTCATGAATCTTTTGGTGTTGTCTTAGAACAAGTTTCTTCTTTTTCACCCTAAGCATCCCTAATTCCTTCAACTATTCCTCATTTAAGATCGTTTCTAGACTATCACCTCCCTGGTCACCCTTCACTAAGCATGCTTGAGCTTGTCAATAGACTTATTAAAACATGGTATAAAACACTGTCTGACCAGCGTAGACTAAAGTAGTAGAACTATTGTACTCCTTATCATGAACACTATTTTCTACTAATTTATCCCAAGATTGTTTTAACTCCTTTTGCAACTCTGATTCCTCTTTTGGTTTATATGAGCTTTTAGTCATCTGAACTTCTAGAGTGTTTTTAGCTGGACTACTGATAAGCCAGCCTTTCTCAATCCTTTACTTCTGAAGTTGATCTTTTTTTACAAATAAATTCTGCACTTGACTTTGAATTTATCTATACCAAATTTCATCTTAGAAAGTGTTGACCTGTGATGTTCTTCCCACATGCCCCTAGGAGTGGTACCAGGGATGGGAGGGTCTGAGGCTTCTCCAGCTGAGGGCAGGAGAAGGCTATAACAGAAACTGAAGGGAGAGCATTTAGCACAGTTATGTGGAGCCAAGAGCTGGAGAAGGAGAAGGCAAACCACTCCAGCATTTTTGCCAAGAAAATTCCAAATGGGGTCACAAAGAGTCATAACTGAAATGACTGAAAGACAAAAAAAAATTAGTTATAAAGCTATATGTGAAAGACTCAGAGCCCAAAGGTGAAATCCAGGCAAAACTTTGAATTGGTACCAGAGATAGAACTGAGATTTTTTTGCCTCTGGTGTCTAGTGCCATAAGTCTTGCCTTGATTGAGCAACATAATACGTATTCTTGGATGACGGGTAGGGAAAGGGATGTCGACCTATTTGGGTACAATAAAGACCCTTGGACACTAGTTTGAAACTGCTTATAGGGAATCTGCCATGAGGAAAGAATGGAAAAAGAGTGGGTTGGTGAGAAAGTTCGCTCAAATTTGAATGTAGTTTCCCAATTTTAACTAATTAAAGTCTAAGGTGTTACAAAGAATGCTATTGTCACTGACTTCATTACACAGACTCATCACTGCCAAACACTTTTTTGGTCTCTGTGCCCAAGAACCCTGGCAATCCACAGCATAGTTTGTAATACAAAACTTCTTCAGGAAAACAGCACCAGAGAAGACATAGACAAAGAAGGGAAAAAATCTCTATCCAGGAACATCAGACTCTTGCAGCTGTATTGTTTTTTGTGAATAGGTCTTACCTGAAACTTTATTCCTCCTTCAAAGACAACTAGGTCTACCACATAATGGGCCAGCCTTTAACACCAGCAAAGAAACCCTGAACCTTTCACCTTATATCTGCTAACTACAGCTAGTTTCAGAACGGGATGCCCTTATCAAGGTTATTATCAATAGCTTTTGCTTTCCTGTTCCCAAAACTCAATTTCCTTACCTTCCGGATAGTGGTAATAGAAAGTCTACTTTAGGAATAACTACAATCTCCTGCAATCTTCCCCAACCCCTTTAAATCCCTAACACTAAGCAAACCTTGATTAGCACTCCTCTGTCCAGCCCATAATCCCTACAAATTTAGACTTCATGTACTTTGGGTGGGACTTCCCTTTATGTAGTGCAATATGGAAGACACGTTTGCATACATACTAGAGGGGTAAAGACTGGCCAATGAGGATCAGTCATTCAAGTACGTACAATGTGTTCTTCCTACTACAATCTACATGGAGTCTTGGTGAGACTACTTCCAGAAATGTGTGACAGAAGGACGCTTTTCCTGCTGAAGAGCATGGACAGGTATTCTATTTCCTATTGCCTTATTGTGTGGCAGCAAAACCTTTCTAATTTGCTGCTAGGGTAGAATTGTGCATTTAAAAGACACAAACAGATGAAGTAACTCTCTCTTTCTTTCTTCCTTCCCTCCCTCCCTCCCTCCTTCCCTCCTTCCTTCCCTCTCTACCCCAGCTTTCAAGTAAGGAAGAACTACTGTGAGCTTCTGGATGAAGGAGGGGCCAGAGCTCCTCTATCTCACCCAGTCACCATGTGGCTATGAACACGTGGCTCACTACTTTTCTCTGCTGAATTTATTCTTTCCTGATTGTATGTGAATGAATATCAGAGATAGCATAGATCATATTTTGACTGTATAAGCTTTGAAAGGTTAAAAGAGTTATCAGAGGTCCTACAACTGTAGCCCACAGTAGAGTCTGCCAGCCATGGCCAGTGAAGAGCCTGCCCTAAGTAACAACCTACCTGACCCAGCCAGCAATGAACTGATCCAACAAACAATTAAGACACCATGACCTTCAAGCAAGGGAGTGACTCATCCACTGGCTCTGCCACACTTAGAAACTAACTTGGCCAGGTGGAAAGGAGAGGAGAATGGTTACAAGTTACCACTTTAAGCTTTAGTTCACTTCATCCAGAAACAGTGGGGGTGGATGATGAACTCCGGCTTTCCAAGGTAATTGGACTTTGGTTCTTGCTGCACCTTTTCATCAAAGATGGTTCATGCTATACTTTCTCATCTGATGTTGGAGAGAGAAACTGGCAATTGGCATTATGGCACTTGCACCAGATGAAGGCTCATGAGTGAATAGTATTAGAAAGATATTTCAGCCCTGGAGCCAGGAGGAACTGAGCTTAAATCTGATCTCAGATACTTGACACTTACTAGCTGCTTGACCCTGGACAAGTCACTTAACCTGAATTGTCTCAGAAAAAAAAAATATTTCCCAACCCCTCAGAGTTATTCCTATAATCCTGATGAGAGACATAGCCAGTCACTTATTGGATAAGTAATCTGGTGCTCTGTGTGGGTTGGGAGAGTGAACCTAAAATTTATCCACTATATCCTGTGCAGTATCTTCTAAGATAAACTTCTAACTATATACTATATAACCATAGCCTTCTTTTCCGAACTTCTGACTCCAGTGGTTAATAGCCAAATCCAAATAAGAATAATTGCTTAACAAAAAATACCACTTGGAATTTGCATATTGGTCTAGTTTTTTCAAAGCAGTTTCCATTTATTATTTCATTTTATCCTCAATAATTCATGTAACCTATACTACGGCTACAATCATTATTTTGCAATCATGAAAGATGCAGAGCTGTTATAATCTGCCCGGAGGTCATAGAGACAGTAATCTCTAATCAGAGATTGTTGTTGAAAAGAGTTTGGTTCTTCTAACCTCAAAGCTAGTGCTCTTTCCATTAGACTATAATTCTTTTCTCCCTATGGACCTTTCTTAGGGCCAAATAAATGGCAGAGCTAGTGTTGTAGCCCCCAAAGAAGACACACCCTTAACAGAAAAGAGTTGTTAAATCATCATAATAGTTAATTATGCATAATAGTCAAATTATCTAAATTAATTTCTGCTTTTAAAAAATCACATGCTGCAGAAATGAGTGAGAGAAGCTAAGAGAAGGAAAAGGACCTATATGTACAAAAATGTTTGTAGCTGTTCTTTCTGTGGTGGCAAAGAGTTGAAAATTGAGGGGATGTCCATCAGTTGGGGATGGCGGAACAAGTTGTGGTACATAATTATAATGAAATATTATAGTGCTATAAGAAATGATGAGCAGGATGCTTTTAGAAAAAACCTGAAAAGACTTACATGAACTGATGCAAAGTGAAGTGAACAGGAGAACATTGTACACAGTAATAGCAATATTTGCAATGACCAATTGTAAATGACTTAGCTATTCTCAGCAATACAAAGATCCAGGACAATTCTAAAAGACCTGTGATGAAGATTGCTATCCATTTCCAGAGAAAAACTGATGAAATCTGAATGCAAATCCAGGCATACAGGATTGTTTGGTTTTTTTTACTTTATTTTTCTTGAGGTTTTCAGTCTGTATTTTCTTTCATACTATGATGGATATAGAGGTATGCTTTGCATGCTTGCACACGTGTAACATCTGTTAAATTGCTTGCCTTCTTAGTGAGGGGTGAGGGGAGGAAGGCTGGGAGAGAATTTGGAACTTAAAATTGTTAAATAGAAGACAATGTCTAAAGATAGGTTTTGCAGGAAATTGGAAAATATAAAATATTAAAAGAAAAATATACTTCTCAACTATTTTCAGTCAATCAAATAGCATTTATTGAGATAGTGATTTTGGCACCCAAAATAATTACGAGTCACACTTACACATCATTCAAGTAGCATGAATAAAATGAAAAATACCTTCAAATTGACTTGTTAAAAAATTAAGTTGTGGGAGCTCAGGGGAACTTGTGGGGTTGCTACTAGGAAAGGAAGCAGGTGAAGGTCTATACAAAGAAGATCTCACCTACAGCAAGCCATTGGAATGAGAAATGTACTAGCTAGTAGTTTACTGTTAGAACTAATTACTCTTTTTTATTTTTAATTTATTTTTAGTTTTCAACATTCACTTTTATAAGATTTTGAGTCCTACTTTTTCCCTCTCCCCAAGACAGCATGAAATCTGATATAAATTTTACATGTACAATCATATTAAACATATTTCTACATTAGTCACATTGTGAAAGAAAAATCAGAAAAAAAGGGGGGAAAAACCACAAGAAAGAAAAAAAAAAGAGAGAGAAAACAGTATGCTTCTACCTGCATTCAGACTCCATAGTTCTTTCTCTGGATGTGGATAGCATTTTCCATCATGAGTTGTTTGGAATTGTCTTAGATCGCTGCATTGATGAGAAGAGCCAAGTCGGTCAAAGATGATCATTGCACAATGTTGCCGTTTCTGTGTACAATGTTCTCCGCTGCTTCTGCTCACTTCACTCAGCATCATAACTAATTATTCTTGATAATTATATGCTAAGCTTGGTTGTTTACGCCTGCTAAAAGAGTACAAGTACTGTCAGTGCTCCGTGAGCCTTAAATTTTGGTGTTCTGAAACAATAGTTATGTTCTGGGCATAAGCTAGCCTCCAAATTGAAGGAAATGAAATAGTATATGTGAAATACTAAGCAAAATTTAAAATACTATGTAAATGCTATTATTAATTACTATTATAATAAAAATCACAATTTCAAGTGCCAATAAATTGACATATAAAATATATCTGGTATTGAGTACTACAAAGATTTAGTCCAAAACTGCCAGTCTCTCAGAGAATCTTAGAGTATAAAATAGACATGGAATGTAAGTTCTTTGAGACATTTTGTCTTTGTATTCCCAATGCATAGCATGTTGCCTATCACATAGTAGGTGCTTAATAGATGCTTGCTGATTGATTTGAGCTGTAAGAATATTTGGAGGCGACAGCTAGATGGTGCAGTGCGTGGAGTGCTGGGCTTGGAGTCAAGAAGACTAATCTTTCTGAGTTCAAATCCAGCCTCAGACACTTACTAGTTGTGCGACCCTGGGCAAGTCATCAAACCCTGTTTGCTTCAGTTTCTCATTTGTAAAATGAGCTGGAGAAGGAAATGTCCAACTGCTCCAATATCTTTGCCAAGAAAACCCCAAATGAGGTCACAGAGAGTCAGACATGACTAAAAAACAACTTAATGACAAGTTCTTGGAGACCACCATATTCACACTGCCTCATTTTATACATGAAGAAACTAAGGTTCAGAAATTTGCCTCTGGTTATACAGAAATTAGTGACCGAGCTGAGACTACAATGCAGATCTCTTGATTTCTAGTTTAGAAATCTTTCTATTATACCACACAGCTTCTCTTGAAGAAAATAACACATAAATGGGGCTTTATGAATCCATGACTTAAATGAAACCAAAAATATGCATGACAGATGAGAAAGGGCAACAGAGACAAAAAGTGGCAGACTTCAGGAAAGAGAGAATAAAGTATCTGTGGTGGGCATACACACTAGCAGAACGGAGAAAAGCTGTCAGGAGGAATAAGCTGGGATTTCCAAATCTGGCAAGACCTTTATTTTTTATTCTATGCCTATGAATTACTCCTAGGTCATTAGCAACCAAAGTGAAACCCAAAACTCTCATTCATGTCAAGCTGTGCCTAATATTTCCCACACTAGGATAAGAGCATCTCTATTAAGCTGTTGAGGTTTTCTTCAGTGTTTGGATGCCATGTTGGTAACCAGTTTTGGGGATATGTGCACTAATTCGGAGTGACCGTGACATCGTCTGACTTTCAAGGGAAGAAGCTTCTGGAAGAAACTTTGTCTACTCCAAAAAGAGCACATTCTCCCCCCACTCCCCAGACCCCAAGAATATCACACCAGTAGGAACAAAAGTAAGGTTTTTTGTTTGAAAAAAAAGTCGGTAAAATGGTTTTTGAGAGACAATTATGCAATTAAGTTTCCTACTGTAATGATTAAACAAACTCTTTTTTTGCTTTTGACATGCATGGACAGATTAAATCCTTAAAAGGATGTGATTTTTAGGCTTCCTCTGAGGAAAGATGAAATTGAAGAAAGGGACGATTTACCATCTCTGCTTGTGCCTGGTCTTTGGGCACTCGGAATAAATGAGAGCAGAAACTGACTCAGGTGAAGGAAGGACCATTCCCAATATGAATGCTTCTTGAAATTCATTCCAGAGAGATGTGTGAGCCTTCATTGGAACAGAGAAACAGAAAGCAATCTCTTTGTCACAATCAAACAGTTGAAAAATGCTGCTATCTGCTTCTTACCAAATGTGTCTATTGGAGATAGATGGTATTTTATGGAGTCAACCAAACAGGAAATGAATCAGCGGTAGAAAGAGCAGTAGCTGCAGGAGATTTTTCTTAATTTTATCCAGACTGGAAAATAATAACCATGTCAGAGCCCAGGAGATGTAAGATGTCTGTCTTGTATTGAACAATACCACTGAATTCAACAGTCCATTAAGAAGGGCTCTAAATTGGTAGTTTTAAAACCAAAAGATCTCACATTTTATTGTAAATTCTAATGATTTATCTCAGGAAAAAAGGTAGAAATTGAGCACCTTTGCTTTTAGGTCTTTATAGGCTTCATAATAGTCTGTATGTATGTGTGTATATATATATATATATATATATATATGTGTGTGTGTGTGTGTGTGTGTGCGTGTGTGTGTGTGTGTGTGTGTGTGTGTGTGTGTGTGTGTGTGTGTAATGTGAGAACAAGCTGAGTTAAAAACAAAAAGACTTATCACCAGTGGGTTATCCACAAGTTGATAAATGATGGAAGTTTTAGTAATTCCTGAAACTGTCTAATGTGTAAAGGAGTCACAATTTGCATTAATGGAATGCATGCCGACACAGATAACATAATGGATTCTTGAAGGACTGAAGTATGAAGTATGGTCCTACTGATGCACAGAATAATAGTAAAGTTGGGATTGTCCTTGTAGTGAGGTGAATTCAAAGATCCGTTGTAGGAGTCTTTCTTTCTTTTGAAGAGGTACAAAGTTCAGGGGTACCCTTCCTCTGCCCTCAATGCCTGAATTAATATATATAAAGAAATATAGCATCTTAAACCCTACTTAGACATGAGCCCCCAGAAAATTGACCACAAGTTTGAGGTATCTGGGGAGGGAGGGTGTCAGAATCCACTCAAAAACTATACCTCAACATCTTTACTTTTATTAGACAATCCTAAGGACATATTATTTCAAAGCAAAAGGCATTTTATCCAATGGCATGGCAAAGTAAGTGACTAGAAAGATCCCGTATTCACAGAAAGTACACTTTTCTATAGGCTACCACATCAATAGTGAGGGAAGGGACATATATAAGAAACATATATGAACAAGTATCATAAATCTATTTGCAAAAGTATAGGGAGGGTGTTTGTCTAGAGAACAAGTGAAGGGGTACCCAGATGGCTGAGTAAATTCATGCTTCTGATGCTGCAGAGCTGTCCTTATCCTCTGATGATGTCACTAGGTGAGCTGCTATCACCATTAAGTCAAGGTCTTCCACTGCTATGGACTCTCTTCCACACTATTCACTGTTCTGTTGTTTTGCTGGCTGGTTTTGCAGCTGTTCTCTATGGCCAGTGGCTGGTTTTCAATGGCAGTGTGACTTCTCTTTCTCTGTGAGAGTAGGGCAGGCATTCAGGACTTTTAGCTTCTAACCCAGTGGATATCATTAGTCCTTTTGTGATGTAGGTCCAGACAGCTGTACATGGTCACCTAACTAGTCATGCCCTTGAACATTTGAAAGTCTGTATTTTTAGTACTTTATCTCCTCTATGGGCATTTGTATGTCTCCTTCTAACACATTTAAGTTATGATTTAAAATTCCTTTATTATCTCCTGGTCATAGAAAATCATTCCCAGGGCTCCCCTTAGCAAAATTACAAAGAATTTAGGTGAAGCAGCTACTACTCTCAACTTCCAATCACATGCTTATATCCTATACAAACTTTAGGAACTATGCTGAAAACCTCTACCTTGCTTCCTTGTAACAACAAAATCATTTCCTTTTCTACACCGGGAAAAAAAGAAAAACAACCTGCCTCCTTTCTCTTTATTCAGTGAACGTTCAAAAACAGGCAGAAACATAACCTCTTTATGTATCGCTCAGCCTCTATGACCAATGACATAGACTAATAGATTTAGGGAGCCGTTCTTGACTCCCTGCACATACCTAGACTTCAGGACTAAAGAAAATTGCCACTGTTTCCATTTTTCTATGGGGTTCAGGAACTCCTGGAGACCAACTGAGATAATATCAGTACAGTGCTTAAAACAGTAGGTAGCATAAAAATGCTTATCGTTCTCCGTTTCCCCCTACCCTTTTCTCCCTTTGTATAATGTCTTGCGTTCATCACTGACACACACCATCTCTCAGTCTGGGTTCTCCAAGAGTCTATCTAGAATCAAAAAGCTCAAGCCAGGTCGCAGTGTGAAATTACTCAAAGCTACAAACTGGTCCCATTGTAGACTTTGTCTATTCCCCTCAGTTTGTCCTATAATCTTCCAAGAAGAATTGTAGTTCTTGGAATTTAGAGAGTGATATTTCTTTATACCCGCCAGGCTAAGGGCAGCATCACACAGTGGGGAAGGAATTGTAGTTCTGTATGGGGTCAGCAGACCAAGGTTGAACCCTGATTCTACTACTCACTCAAGGGGTGACCTTGAGCAAATCACTTTTCTCCACCTCATTCTCTCTCTTCAGTGCATTCCCTACTGACTTCACAGATTTTTTTATGACAATCAAATGAGGTAAGGTTCACAAAAGCCCACCATTAACATATTAGGCTGAGTTATTGTTATCATGAAGAAGGCTTTGTCCTGACTGCAGGGTCTTCTTAAGGCAACTGAGATGCAGAATAATCAAAATGTCCTTATGGCTGGAATAACCTATGCAAGAGAGGAAATGCAGGAGCCAAGATTAATTTCCTATTTATCCATATATTCCTTCATTTGACATCTATTATTTTCCCAAAAAGGGCAGTTAGTTGGTGCAGTGAATAAAGTACCAGTGCAGGAGTCAGGAGGACCTGAGTTCAAATCTCACCTCAGACACTTGACACTCACCAGCTGTGTGACCTTGGGCAAGTCACTTAACTCCAGTTGGCTCATCCTGGGTCACCTCCAGTCATTCTGATGAATATCTGGTCACTGGATTCAGATGGCTCTGGAGGAGAAGTGAAGCTGGTGACCTGCACAGCCCTCCCTCACTCAAAACAAAGTCAAGTGCAAGTCATGTCATTATTTCTTTGATGCCATGGTCTTCTTCGGTGATGAAGGACAAATACATACACACACACGCACACGCACACACACACACAGATTATTTTCCTAGTGTTGCACTTATTATTGTAAAGAAGTATGAGAATTTTTAAGACCTGGTATCTGTCCTCAAAGAGCTTATAATTTCATTGATACATGAGAGAAATAATTATCTCTCTCTTATATGAATAACCAATTAATGGGGGGGAGGGAGGGTGGAAATCCAGAGTTTTTTTTTTCTTCCTATTTTCTCATTCAAAGTCTAGTCTCTCAAGAAGATTATTGACCTTGCTCAAAAACTTACCCACTTATACCATCTTATATAGGTGGAATTGTTACCCCTCACAACTAGAAAACCTTACAAAAAGAATCTAGTCTAGGTGAATTCTGGCCCATTGTGTCCTACTCAGACAAGCACAGGTAAGTGGTAGATCCCTTCCTCCACATTGCCCCCGGCTGGGAGTGGTCTGAGAGTAAGAGTAACATAATCGAAGTCACATCTCCCACCCCTTATTAGAATAAGCCTACCTCTTATTATAATATTCATTCTCTCATTAATTGTTAACCAATCAGAGTTGATTTCCACCTGTTAAGAACACCCACTCTTCCAAGGCCATAAAAGTGTTGAGAGGCCTCCATGATTCGTCTTTGGTTCACAAGGGAAAGTCAAATGACCATCTTTTTTATTAATTATTCACTAGCCAGAATTAATAGAATGATTAATTATCCAGAAATTACATCTCTTGGACTTTTCATATGTAACACACAGACAACAAGAGTTATTGGCATCAAGAAGAAGGAGCAATGTCGATTGGTGCAGTCAGGCAAGGTTTCATAGAAGATAGAGGACTTTGAGTTAGTCTTTAAAGGATAATTTTAGATAGGATAAGATTTAGATAATCTCAAAAAAGAGAGTAATAGAGAATTTTACAATTTTCTAAGTGCCAGAATTATGATTTCTGAAACATAGTGAGTCAACATGTAAAGGTAATGAGTGAGCTGTTCTCGAGAAAAGTAAACAGACCAGCCTGTCTAAAGCAAAAGCAGAGGGTTCATAGTGGGGGAGATAAGGTAAGCTAGCAAGAATAGGACCAAATTATGGAGGGCCTTGAGTGTCAAACTGATGAAGATATTTGGACTTTAACTGGAAGTATTAGCAATCTGGTGAAGGTTTTTGAGTAGTTTCTGCCATGATTAACCTGATCCAGTAGTATGCAAGATGGATTGGAGGAAGAGATACGAGGCAGAGAAACCAGTTAGGAGGCTATAGCAATTATTCAAACAAGAGGTGACAATGGCCTGAATAAATGTTTATTGAACTGAATTGAACTGGGGGGTGAGGTGGCGATGGCAATGGTTGAAAGTGACTGATGCAACAGAGTTACGAAAGAATTTACAGGAACTGAAAGCTGACTAGATTGGGAGGGAGTGTACATCAAAGATATGTCTTACTTTGAGGATGTTAATAAAGTTGTATGACTTTGCTTCCAAGGCTATAGGAATACAGAGGTATTTGTGGTTTCCTAAAAGTTATACCTTAGGACTAATATAGAAATACTGGCATCTCAGAGATACAATTGCTAGGGGTATATATTTGAGTGCGTGTATATATTTATATATACATATATATGTATACCCACATACACATATATACACGTATATGTATATGTGTATATATATATATCCTTATATAGATATCCCTATATATGTATTTATTTATATGTGTATAAATCCCCTATATATACATATGTGTATGTATATGTGTGTATACATATATCTATCCCCAAGAAAGTCAAATATAGAGAGGCCTGATATATACCAAAATATTCACAGCAGCACTTTTTGTGTTAGTAAAAAACTGAAAAAAAGGTGGGTTATCCACTAACTGGCAAATGGCTAAGCAAATAATAGTACATGAATGTAATGGGATATTATTACGTGGTAAGAAACTACAAATATGAAGAATTCCAAAAAACATGAGAAGACTTATAGGGACTGATACAGAGTATAGCAAGCAGAAAGGAAAATAAAATGACTGTGATAATGCAAATGGAAAAAACAGCAAAACAACACTGCATACTAATTACGATCACCAAGCTTGGTCCTAGAGAAGAGATAAGGAAATGTATCTGCTTCTTTTCTTTGGAGAGGTGGAGAACTATGAGAATGGAAGTTGCATAGACTGTCAATACAGACTCCTGGATGACTTTAACTGCTTTTTTTGTCATTTTTATAACGCACAGGTCACTGGGGAAAGAAGTTTATTCAGGAATAACTATAGTTGAAAAGCAAAAAATATCAATTTTTTAAAGATAAAAACAATTCCCCATTAGTACATATAAAGAATGCAGTAAAAGGGTTGAAAGCTACTCTGGAAAGAGAGGAGGGGAATGAAATGACTGGGCAGTATGAGGGAGTGTTGAAGACTAAAGTCCTGGAAATTTGTAATTATAAAAACTACCATTTATATAGCGCCATAACATTTGCCAAATGCTTTATATACGTTATCTCCTTTAAGTTTCACTGCAGCCCTGGGAGATAGGTGCCGTTATTAACCCTATTTTACCAATAAGGAAAAGGATGCTGGAAAAAGACTGAGTGACCTGCCCAGGGATCGCACAACTGGAAGGCGTCTGAGATAGGATTCAAATCCAGGTGTTCCTGACTCCCAGTCAGTCCGAAATCAGATGCATTCGCCCGCCCAGCTGCCTTCAGCTTGGACAGTAGCTTAGGGTGGAAGGTGGGAGCCAAGAGGGCATTAGCATAACGCAGAGGGCTGCAGCCCTGGAAGTTGGTTCTAGCAAATGTAGCTGTTTGGGGGTTGAGCTGTGTTCTGCAAGCTACCCACTGCCCTCCTCCCTCACCGTACTCCCCACTCCCCAGCATTAGAGAATTGCGATGACAAGCATAGCCATATTTTGTCTTGCACAGCATACATGAATGGCAAATTTCTGCGCTTTCTGCACTCTCCATATGGGAAAAGAATTTGTGTTTATATGTATCTGGGGGGGGGGGGGGGAGGCGGGAGGGAAGGAGAGGCAGGGAATTTAGGAGAGGCAAAGGGAAATTGAGCACAAGACATGAGTGAGAGCTATGTGACTGGAAACAATAGGTCCCTAACAAGATTACTCAGACATTTTGAGCCTGGGAGACTGGAAAGATGATGGAGAGAGAAAGTGCAATAATAACGATTATTACGATGATGACGACGACAATGGCATACTGATAACATTTATATAAAGCACTTTACATATATTATCTCCTTTGACCCTCTGAGATGGGTGCTCTTTTTTTTTTTTTTACCATTTTACAGATAAGGAAACTGAGGCTGAAAAAAAGTGATTTGTCCAAGGGCCCACATATCCTCCTAACTCCAGATTTGGCACTCTATCCACTACGCTACCCAGTTGCCTTTTCCATTGAACTTGAAAGAGAGCCAGTTTGGGAGTCCAAAGACCAGGACTTATATATCAGTTTGGATACTTAGTAGTCAGATAATCACTTTGGATATGTCACTTTATTTTCCTGAGTCTCTGTTTTCTCATCTGAAAAATAAAGGTGCTGTTACAACCTCACACTTATAAACTTAACAGAGTTGTTCAAGAATCAAAAAAACAGTGTGATGTAATGGATAGCGTGCTAGCCTTAACATTAAGAGACTTGGGTTCAAGTTCTAAGTAAGACACTCTGGCTAAATAAGGCACTAAGTGGTACAGTGAATAGAGTGATGAACTTGGTGCCAGAAAGTTCCAAGCTGAATCCCAGCTCAGATGCTTACTAACTATATGACCCTGAGTATATCACTTGATCTCTGTCAACCTCAGTTTCCTCATCTGTAAAAATGGGGATAATAATAGCACCTAACTCAAAATTATGAGCATCAAATAGGATTTATATATAAATGTATATATAGTACTCTGCAAAACTTAGCTAAATTTATTTGTTATTATTAGCTATGTGATCATGAATAAGCCACTTATCTACTCAGAGATTCAGCCTTTCCATCCATAAAAATGGAAATGATAACACTTTTCCTACCTACTACACACACTGTTGTAATGAACACACACACACGCATGGTCTCCATTTTTACCGATGAGAAAACTCATTGCAAAGTCTGCAATATCTTCTTCCCTCTGGTAGATGAGGCTAAGTTCAACCATGAAACCAAGTCTCCCTCTGACATCTTTGATAGGGAGAAGGGATTCATAGTCGTGTGCTTCCCACTTTTTACAATGAGTTGTGGCAGCTCAGAGGTCATTGAAAAGAGTTGTAAGACATGTGGGACATTCTGCCTCACAGACTATTCTGATGCCAAGGTGTTTCAGCTCTTGGAGGATTGACAGACAAATGTCCGGAACAGCAAGGACTGTCTTTTGGCAAAGATCCATGCACGATCAGAGGCAGTCTCATAAGAAGGCAGGTTCAATAGCTTTTGCCCTCACAGGGTGCACTCCTACTGAAACTGGCTTCCATCCACTGGAAACAGCTGTTACTTCTTCTGTCCTTTTTGGAGAGTCATTCATTCACCCGCTCAGTTAGTGCTACCAGTGGCTAGCTTTTGTTCCAGAGCTTCAACGCTTTGCTTTGTACCCTCATGCTTCAGGCAGCCTACCCACATTCTACTTACTCTTCTCCAGATGCAATAAAATGTTTGTTTGGCTTTCATGGGAAAAATATTTTACAGAGGTTATGAAACTTGCCTTAGGTCTCATAGCTAGTAAGGTTAGCACTGATACTCAAACCTAGATCTCGCACCCTGCTGCCTCTGCAAGTTCTTCGCCACATCATTGATGTGTCTAATGTGAAAGTCAGACTAGGTAAAGAAGCAGACACGGCCAGGAGGGGGCCTAAAAGAAAGAGTGAGATACTGCTGGATCTGAAGTGTCATTAGAAACACAAAGTATCAAAGTCTTGCTCTATGAGAATGTGTAAGAATCCACTGCTTAAAATTCTAACAAGATAGAACTGAATGAGTTTTCCTAATGAACCAGGCCATATGCTACCTGTTCTCTGTCTACCGAATATTCTGCTAAACATGTGCACTTCTCAGCACTTCTAACTGCAGCATACCATCAAGATCAGTACTTTCGGGTTCGCCCATATGGCATTCCCTATGAAAAGCAGGCATATGGTCCCTTATAGCCACACTTTGACAGACAGGCTACATGCACTTTCCAAACACAAAGACATTTGGGAGATGCAAGGCTACAAAGATAATCTAAGTCAAAATGCCACCATTCACTGAACCAAGAATTAAAACATGTTGAGTAGTACAGCTTGACCATTGGACAAGCCACTTACCCTTGCTAGCTGGGTGGCCCTGGTCAAACCCTGACCTCTTCGGATTTCATTTTCCTCATCTCTCGAATGAGATGGTTGGATTAGTCAATTTCTAAGATTTCTTCTTCCTTGAAAAGTCTATTGTTATAGGATCTCATTTTATCAGATCCCGTAAGAGCACCAAACCATTCACAGGAAGAAAAAGGAACCAGCTCATTTTGGTAACAAATGAACTTCTTCACAAAAACTCAGCAATATTTATTCTCTGTGGCAAGAACTGTGATTTTCCTGTTCTGTGTGTGGAATGCCATGTTGTAAAACTGGAGAGTCAGCCCACCTGTGGTTTTTATCCCCATTCCAGTAATGCACTTAAATAATTGCAGAAATCAGCCCTGATAAATTATAGTGCTACCTTCCTTCCCTACTTTAGAAATCCCTGGGTGAAAACAAGTGTTGGTATTATTTGTATTGAGAGGACTAAGTTAACGCTGTCTAACTAAATTAATAAGGATGATGGGAGTAAAAGAGATATATGTGATCTCGGAGAGTGGGGGCATGTGTACCAATACAGAATAAGCGTTAGCAAGCAAGGCGATTAACTTCTCTATCCTTGAATTTCTCATCATCAAAATGCAAATTAATAATACTTGTATAATCTACATTGTCAGGTTTAACCAGTCATTCAAAAAACATTCATTAAGCACCTACTGTGTGCCGTGCACTGTGTTAACCACAATGGGGATACCAAAAAATTCAAAAGACTAGAGGAGCTTGTGAGAAAAGTATCATGAGTACTTAAAGGCTCCACATAATTGTGAATTATTATCAATCAATAAGCATTTATTAGACGCCTACTTATGAGAAACAGTGTCATATGAAAAGACCATAGGATTTTATATATTCCTTATATTTCTTGTCTGTGTGTGTGTATATATATATATATGTACATGTATATATGTGTGCATGTTTACTTCTCTGTCCTATAAACTCCTTGAGAATAGGGAATGTATTTGCATCCCAGGGCTTAGCACAGGGATATAATAAATGCTTGGTAATTGATTTATTCATTGACTTGAGCTAGAAGACCTGAATTTGAATGTTATTCTCATTATTCACCATCTACATATATATCACTTTGCCTGTCTGAGCCTCAGTTTCCTCATCTACAAAATGAGGATAATAGAATTTATGCTACCTACCAAGGATATGAGCTCCCCTATTAGATTAGGAACTTCCCAAAGGCTGGGACCATCGTTTGCCTTTCTTTCTGCCTAGGTGGTACAGTGGATAGAATTCTGAGCCTGGAGTGAGAAAAACCCATCTTCCTAGACTCAAATCTGGCCTCAGCTGTGTGACCCTGGGCAAGCCACTTAACCCTATTTGCCTCTGTTTCCTCATCTGTGAAATGAGCTGGAGAAGGAAATGGCAAACTACTCCAGTATCTTTGCTAAGAAAACCCCAAATGGGGTCATGAAGAGTCAGATACTACTGAAAAATGTCTTGACAACAACAAAAGTATCCCCAGTACTTATCACAGCACCTGGCACATAGTAGGCATTTAATAAATGCTTTTTGACTGACTGCATGTAGTAAGGAAGGGGCTTTGCGATGTATGACAGAAACCTGAATTATTATTAGTGGCAAGACCACTGAGTTTTCTCAAAATTTGAATTCAAGTTTCTGCCACTGATCTTTGCTATCTTGATTTCCTCATCTAGATATTAAATAATTCCCTACAGGGATCCTGGGAGGTTTAATGTGGCAAATTATACTTCACAGTGATCCTTTAGACATATGTCAATGTCCATTGATGGACCTTGAGTCAAGATATTTGAAAGGATAAAGAAAAGCCTGAGAGAAGAGAAATGAAAGAAGAAGCTGATGGTAACGTGAGTCAGGGAAAGAACAGAAATAGGATGATCATAATACATGCACATGGAACGAGAAAGAAGCAGGGATGTCACTGGTCTAAGACCAGCAGGCTATTCCAGTATAGGGGCAAAAGCTATCAAGACCCCAATTCTTGGCTTAAGGAGGGAGACAGCAGCTGCTATTCACCAGGTCTGTATTGTTGGATGAGGGGGAAACCAACAATAATGGTAGGACCTTTATCAGGCTTCAATTCTAGGGCATATTATAAACCTGTTTGTGAGACTGACAGAGAGAGAGAGAGACAGAGACACAGAGACACAGAGAGAAACAGAGACACAGAGAGACACAGAGAGAGATACAGAGATGGAGAGAGACAGACAGAGAGGGACAGAGACAGAGAGAGGGACAGAGACAGAGAGAAATAGACAGAGACAGAGACAGAGAGACAGAGGCACAGAAAGAGACAGAGAAACAGAGAGACACAGAGATGGAGAGGGACAGACAGAGAGAGAGATAGCGAGACAGAGAGAAATAGACAGAGAGACAGAAACAGAGACAGAGAGACAGAGACAGAGAGAGACAGAGAGAGAAATGGTGTAAACACAATCCTTAGATGACTTTATACACAAATGGAATTAAACACAGATCACAGAAGAATAGACGGCTAACTGAAGTCAGGAAAACCTGGGTTCAAGCATCATCTCTGACACATAATGACTGTGTGACCCAGGGCAGGTCACTCAACCTCTCCATACCCCAGGACTAAGTTTCAGAGAAAGTCCTGACCTTACACTGGTAGTAGGAGTTTCCTCATCTGGAAGTTAAATCACATGTCCAGTCCCCATACTTAAAGCAACATTATATAATTTCTTCAAATTACTTGGAAGACTTGGAAAGAGTTCCTTACCTACTCCATGGTGATCTTTTTTACTTAGCAATCAGGATCGAAACTAAAATATGTTCCCTGGAGAAAGAGCCAGAAGCAAAGATAATGAGAGAAACAGTATCAAGCTTGAGTGCTACTGCATCAGGTGTGGAAATGTATTTGAAGTGCTCTCAGTGGGAAAAGCCAAGGGTATAAAAATGTCCCTCATAGAGAAAGGCATCAAAATGTCAGAGGCTCAGAAAGAAAAGTTTCCTTGACTTTGGAACAATGCACAGAAAACAGGAGAAAGAAACACTTCGATCAAAGCTCCAGGTCTGATTAAAAGACCTCTCGCTGAGCAAATGGATGACATAGGAGATCATTCGAATTTTAAAAAACAACAAAATTAAAAAAAGAAATTGGTTGATAGAACATTCCTCTTAGCAAAATTGAGTCTTCTATATATAAGAACCAAAGAAAACATTTAGTTGAGGAGAGATGTTGAGACCAAGGGGCAGATTAACATATAGGGTGAGGACAAAGATCGGAGTTGTATGATGGGAGATGGGACGTAATGAGGAGAGGGAAGTGGGATGGAGAATTGCCACCGGAACAGACTTGTTGCAGTCCTGCGTGCCTGATTTCTCACTCCAACACTTCTAAATGATATTTCTCAGAGAACAGGGAAGTGTCTATGTGAGAGACAATGTTGACCTCATGATTCAGATCTACAAAGTTGAAGTCTTTTATACTTGGGACTACTTGGGTTCTCCAGTAAAAACATTCATACACTTTTCCCTGCTCTTGGATAGGATATTCACAAGATTTAGAGCTAGTACGTCTTTCAGAGATCACAGTCTAATCTGATCATATTACTTTGAGAAAACTGAGATCTCCAAAAGTTAAATGATTTGGCTAAGGTCATTCTGGCAGTAAGATGGAGAAACCATATTCAAGGTATACTGTGCTATATGGTGACATATAACCTTTCTATTGGGAACAGGTTCTTTTCTATCTACCATCACCGTTTAAAGGTGGGATAGCCATCTCTTTAGGAGAGAAGCCTGCTTTGGCTCCATGTTCCCCCTCCTGTCTCTCCCTCACCTGCATATCAAGTGTAGTTGCAGAAACTCAGCTTTTGGGGTCATATTGAAGTGTAAAAGTCAAAGAACAAAATTGAAAATAAAATTTATGACTCTTCCTCGATATCCAATATCCTAAAGCTGACTGAGATAGCCAACAAGATATAGTTCCCTATATTGTAAGAGAAATTTAACAGACACTGATATCTAAAACACTCAGTGGAATTTAGACCATTTTCTAACCCCTGGGGGAGTAAGGAATGACTCAAAAGCCTCCAGTCTCAACAAGCAGCTCATCCTTTCCTTATGTCTAGTGATCCTTTAGATACTCATCCATTACAGAATCCCTGGGCCATCAATGCAGACAAGTTAATACTGCAGAAATGTCCAGATGGAGTAAGAGAGAAGGTTCTGTTTTTCCCAGCAGCCTTGGTGATGCTACCAACAGGGACAAACATCCAGGGTAGGGTAGAGGTTGGCAGCCCACCACATGTGTGCCAAAGGTATCACATGGGCTGATTTTCATTGGCATTTGAACTGATTATTTCTCCCGTGGCCCAACTGTCTGCAAGAATTGGCAGCTAACATGTGCTTTAACTTCTCCTCTGCCCCATCTTCCTGGTGAGTTGCAGGCTGGCGAGTTGCAGGCTGGCTCAAGGTCAGCACACAGCCTCCCTTTCCCCACTCCACATGCCAGAAGGAAAGGGGTCAGAACCTTGGCACGGCTCATTTAAAAAGTTGCCAGCCACAGATCTAGTGCATGCAGCTGGGTAGTAATTAGCTCCCTCTTTTGGGGGTCAATCTCTGCTCTTTGCAGCTTAGGTTTCTCATAGCAGCAGCTGTGGCTCAAGTACCTTTTTGCCACCTCTATTTGGCATAGAGGGAGCAACTTGCTTAATTGGATATGGACTTCATCTTAATTATCTAGGTCTTTTGGACTTAAGTTAAATTATTACAATGCTCCACACCAGTTGGCTGCTTTTCTGTGCCTTCTGAGTTGCAAGGAGCACATTACATGCATTTATTTTCAAGCTGGTTTCTTGGAGGGTGATGGTGGTGGAACTGACTGAATTATTCTTTATATTCAGGATCCAGCAGGCCACAAAGTGCATGAAAATGCTTAATATATTAATGGACGCATACCTTATTTTTTAAATTCAGTCTGCAAAAAACTCTATCTGCTTTGGAATGGTCTTCCTCCTTACCTTCTGAAGTCAATACAGATCTGATTCTATTAATTTCCAAATTTCTTTTTTTTTTCTCATAAGGAAGGGTCCTGATCTTTGGGATTCTCTTACTAGTCTAGCAAAATGAAGTCACTGTTGACCTTTAGCTGTTGTGTACATTGCTACTGTAGCTACTATAAGAAATTTTTAGCTACTGATAAATGTTAAAATTTGACTACATTCAAGTCTTTCCTTCTAAGAAAAGGCAGTTTTAAAAACTGAATATATATGTACATATAAAAATTGTGTGTCTATATGTAAATTGCATGTATGTGTGTGTGTGTGTGTGTATACAGTGAAGTACATTCTCCTCCTTCCCCACCCGGGTAGACATAAATTGACATATTCTGCTAGCATTTTTAAGTTCATATGCATCTCCATGCTCAAAAATGAAAGGATAATTAATGTTTCAAAATACAATTCAATGGTAGATGAGTTACAGAACATTAGTGAAGAACATTGCCTCTATAATATAGTATGGGGAAAGAAAGTATTGTGGAGATGGGTAACATTTATTCCTTAAAATACAGGGTTCACGGAAGCAAACAAAGCTAATGCTCTCTGTACTGTGGCTAAAGGTATACATGGTATCATAGAGCTGTTACATTAACAAAATTTTAGATTCACAATTTTTTTCTTTTTAATTCAGAGTTAATGGGAGAGAGGGAGCAGAAAAACAATGGCTTTTCTGTCACATAGACTAATTCTCCATCTTTTCTAGTATCCAAATAATTTAGCAGCAAAAAAAGAATGAAGATGGCTCCCAAACAAGACTCTTGAGCTACTTTCTTGAGAGCAAGGATAAGCTCCTTAATGTCATTAATTAGTGTCATGAATATAAAATAATTGGCAAAACAAAGTTATAGAGAGCTAGGAGTTCTATAGTAGTCCTGTTATAAATGCTGTAAATATAATGATGTTACTGCATGGTTTTTCAATGTCATGGTGGATAATGTTACGGTTACAATGTGTCAATGACACATTGATTTGTCAAGGCAACATTACGTAAGATTTGACTAGGTAGCTTTCTACTTTTCTTCATAGCTGTCATGTTCTCTGTCCTCCATGTAACATATGCTTAGTAAGTGCTGATTGATTAAACAATTGAAGGTACTTTAGATTTACAAAGACATTTTCAAAATGCGAAGGTAAAACACTGAGTCAGGAATCTGCTTTCTACATTATTTACACTACTAACCAAGATAGTATAAATCAATTGGTCGCAATCTTGTTGGGCAGAAATGCTGAAAGTAAGAATAATTACACTTTGGAAACTCAAAATTCTGTGACCTCCTCTACAAGAGTGGTATAGAGGAGAGAATGATGACTTTGGAATCAGAAGACCCAGGTTCAAATCATACCTCTGTTGCTTAATATATGGACAAGTAGTCACTTAACCTTCTTGGACTCCATTTTCCTCATCTGTAAAATAAGGGGATTGGATTAGATGAATTCTGCGGTACCTTCCAGATTTATAATCACTATGTCACTGCATATATAGTCAGGGTCCCTTAACTTGTGGTATGGAAGTTGATTCATTCCTAAACCAAGACTTAGGGAAAGGAGAATATGAGCATAAAGTAAACTACACAAGTTTGGATCCATTTTGAATCTGTCATCTCTTAATTGAGAGAAACTTTTAATTATTTCTCTCTTCTACTTCTATATATCTAATTTCTACTTTTCTACCTTTGTGGAGTAAATTGCTGTAAATTGTAAAATGTTGTAAATTGATCACCTGTTGTCTAAAGGAGAACATTTTTTTATTTGTCCTAAACTTACCCTTTTTTCTCGTTTTTTAAAATTCATCTTTTTCAAAGTTTTCAAGGATATTCCCTAATCCTATCCTGGCATTACAGGATATGGTGAACATAGCTATCTTTGCATTCCTAAAACAAGAGGGAAATTATAATAAAGTGATCCAGAAAAAACTCCAGCCCATCTTTTTTGACTCAATTCAGGAATCTAAGCTGTTCCACTTGTTAAATGAAGAAAACTGTTAATAATTTCAAGATCTTCTAGTCAAATGTCTTTGTTTTACTGAGGCTTAGAGATGAAGTGACTTGTCTCAGGCTAGCTTCTCTTTTTACTCGACACTACCACATTTAGCGATACCATCAGCTCCCATGGATTCAATTCAATTATCTTTTCTGAGCAGATGATTCATATATGTGTGTATGTGTGTGTGTGTGTATTGTGGATATGGATATATGTATGTAATATATAATTATATTTTACATATATATAGATACATATCCACATATGTACGTATAACACATATATTTATATTTTTATATATATTTATATATCCAAGAAAGGAAAATTTTCTACAGCCCATGATAAGGGCCCTGAAGTTTTATTTTTCCCTTGAGAAGGAAATGTTGCTAAATTGTTAAGTAAAAAATTCTCTCCACTTTTGATATGATTAAAAATTAGCCTCAAAACTCAAGGTTATTATAAGAAAAGAAATCTATGTCTATTAATGTCCTTTCACTTTCCATTACTGTCTTTGCCTAGAAGGCATCTTCCTTTGCATCTATACCCACCACCTCATAGTGCAGACACATAAAGATCGTATATCTAATAATAATAACTAATATTTGTGTATCTCTTTAAGGTGTGCAAAGCACTGTACACATTATCTCATTTTAATCATCAATGATTAAATTGATGCTTTGTTATCATGATGTCGCTAGGTGGTATAGTAGACAAGGTTGTCTACTATACCATAGAAAGACCCAAGTTCAAATCCTGTCCTACATACATACTAGCTGTGTGACCCTGGGCAAATCACTTAAATTCTTTCAGCCTCAGTTTCCTCTTCTGCAAAATGGGGATAATAAGAGTATCTACTTCAAAAGGTTGCTATGTGGATAACATGAGATAATGTATGCAAAGCACATCACAAACCTTAAAACACAATATAAAGCATTATACTACCTGTTACTATTGTTATCAGATAGCTCTAATCATTAGGAAGTTTTTCTTTATATTGGAATGAAATCTATCTTCCCTGTAACTTTTGTCCATTGGGCTCTGTTTTTCAGGCTCTAAAAGGGGGAACAGGTTTAGATAGTTTATAGAACACCTCTAACCTACTTCTGAAGTTGACATCAAAGGGGAGAAATCATAGTCTTCTATGATTCTCTTGGTGCCTCAGTCCTAGGATACAATACCCAGATGAATAAGATCTTGTATCTGACCCAGAATGGAAATTCTAGCTTTCTAAGATTTGGGGTAGGAACAAGGAAGCATATGGGCAAAGCTTTCTTTGAAGAAACCTTCTTTCCTAATCTTGTAAGTTTTTTGGTCCCCATAGGATTGTCTTACCCCTGCAAACTATCAGAGCAAAGCTTCACAAAAATGGTGGTTGTCAACCCAAGTTTGAACCAAAAATCCTTTTTTCCTGGACTCTGATAACCTTACTGAAATTCATACCACACAATAATGGAGTATCAAATCAAGGTAGGAATCCAGGACCAGGTGAGTCAAGGCAGGGACTTGGGAAGTGACCTGATGCTGTTGATACTAGAAATCAAGGTGAGCTCCTCTGTCAAAGGCCAGAAGAAGAGGCAAGGTAAAACAATAAGCATTTATTAAATATTTGCTATGTTCCAGGAATCATGTTAAGCAAAAAAATAAAACTAGCTCCTGTCATGAGGGAGATTACATTCTAACTTGGGAAGACAATTCACAAAAGGCAACTGAAAGGGTGGGAAGAGGGGCAGAGAAGGTATCCATCACAGGCTTATGGTAG